>OX155953.1:16336242-16396005 GCA_944548615.1 Micropterix aruncella
AAGACATTGGGGTTTGTTTTGGTTTATCTGGTTAGATAAACACAACCCATACGATAATAAAAATATTAATTTTAACAAATTTTAATAAATATATGCAAGTAAAGAATTTATATATGTATTTTGGCAGCTGTTAATATGTTTTACAATTCCAATATTATATTATAATATAATGTAATAATTATTAATAACATTAATTAAAATATTATTTTACTGCAATTTCACGTAAATCAATCTAAATATATTATTGTTAAAATCGATCGACCCAAAAGCGTACCGATTGAAATAATATACCAATTCAACCACTATACATATATACCACTTCTACCACTATGCCACTATACCACTACACCTTCTACAAACCGTAAAATTAAATTACCTAAACTATAAGCACGCATGCGTCCATTGCGAGCAAAGATTTATTTGTAAATCGGCAACATTTACCACTTTTTTTCCTACTCCTTCTCCGTACATGCAGCTCGACTGTGGAATCAGCTTCCTTTAACTATTCGAGGCGCTAGCTCGCTGTTCACCTTTAAGCAATCATTGAAAAAGCACTTCCTTTCACAATAAATATTAATCATAAATTCTAACCTTTCCGTTATCCCCTCCCTTTCCTTACCTTATTTTGGCAGTTTATTTATTTACTTATTTATTTATTTATTTATTTGTTAATATATCAAAATATGTATGTATATACATATACATACATATAATATGTCCAACTCAAAAAATTATTTATATATTTACTTTTTACTTCAGATACACACACAATGTATATTATATGCTATAATTTCAAATTTAATTTTAAGCTATAATTTTGTTGCCTACTCTTCTTTTCACACCAGCATGTTGGTTGACTGGAAGATATTGCTGTAGTGTAGCAATAAGTCCGCCATTGTACCTTATTTTTATTGTGCAATAAAGAGATTTTCATTCATTCATTCATTCAACATTTACCAACCTCATAGCAAATCGATGGCAATCGTGAAATCCATGCATTTCACCATTTTTACTCGTACAGTTCCGGAAATAACTAATGTAGACAAGTGAAGTGATAAATCCCACTTTTGATATCAGCATTTAGAAACAAGTAGATAGAGATAAAAAACATCTACAGTTGGCCACCGTGCCCCTGCAAATTTTATGTGTCCGTTCAGTCCGGCAATACAAAGTGTGCGATCGGCCAGAGGCGGATAGGCCACTGGGTACTGCACGGGCAGGGGAAGGGCGGGGAGAAATGGACCGATAAAGAAAGGAAAAAGATCGAAGTGACATTGTGGTGAGAAATGCTGACGTCATTGTGAGAGTAGCCATTACCGTTATCTGGATCCTCATTTATTTACGCGATCGCACGAGAGACGTGCCGCGCCGTGTTAGCAGCAGTCGAAATAGCGACATTTCGTCACTGTGGCATCGTTACTGCTATTGCAGAGAAACAGAAGTAGGAGAGAGGGGGGCACTTCGAAGTTGGCTTCCTAAAGATATATTCGGTTTTCTTGTATATAAGATTCTGTAATGCTTGAACACTTCTTAGTCGTTAGTCATGTTAAAGCAACACCTAGTTATAGTGATCCGTAAAAAAATATTTGAAATGATTCTATAGCATTGTTACAAAAGTACTCTATTTGTATACCCTCACTCTAATTTCAAATAACCAATTACTATTTTATTAATTATTTATAATACTTTATTTAAGTAGCACCTGGTTATAGCAACTATTTTATATACTGATGCTCTGATTTCATTCCTCTAATAGAATGTACAAATTAGCTTATTTCAGTCTTCTAATAATCAAACTATGATAAAATATGTGGTCCCCTATCGCATTTTTACAAAATTCTACATAACTCTTTGATATTATCAAAAAAAATGAGCGTGTCACCCCAAGACTTTCCCCACAAGTAGTCAAGAACTGATTTCATCTGAATATTAATTTCATAAATAAAATTAATAAGCGCCCTCTCAGCCTCTCAGCCTCATAAACTTTGGGGTTCTTTTTTCTGCTAGCGTCGGGCGACTAGGCGTAAATATTTGTTTAAAATATATGGCGGAATTTAAATATCATTAGTGGAGCAAGTATATGGGGTATTCCAACCAAACTATTTTTTAGTAAACAATTTCAAGTCTTTAAGTCTAATATTTTTAGATTTATGTATTACTAGTGCAAACCCTGGTGGACCGATTTCAACCATGATCTTTTCAACTATTGCCATGACCAATTGATACCTGCATACCAAATTTCAGCTCAATCGGATTAAGCGTTTGGTCGCTATCGTGGAGGAATACATGTAGCGTCCGTAGCCCCGTTGACACCGGTTCTGCTCGTTGTTACCGAACTAAAGCAGCGGCGGGCGCGGTCAATACTGGGATTTGTGACCGTCCGAGTGTTTAACTGCGTGGTGCTACAAATGCCTACCTAGAAGATGGTGCCAATAGGCAACAAGGCGGGTTCCACGAAAAGGCATATGCCTTGCGGTTAAAAAAAATATATAAAAAAAATACGTGTGGCACTCGGGGGCTGCCGCAGTAAAGCTATTGCATAGGACTTTTTAACAACTTATGCAATTATAATTATTTATTTATTTTATTTTTTCTGATATCAGATAACTGCGCTCTATCGGAAAACGTTGACATTATTATCAGAAAACTTTGAATAATTTAACCGTCTTCCGATAGAGCGCCGCGCACGATTTTTTTTTCGATAAAGCAAAAAAACCGGATTATTCGAAAAAAATCGTAGATAAAAAGATAGATAATTAAATTATCTTTAACATGGTACAGGTTTCATAATAATACACCAGATAGTATTTGCGTAGTAGTCGTTTTTATGTTCGGTTAGACCTAATTTCACACATTAATTACACTATGTAATATAAACAAAATATAAAATATTCAAAGCTAAGCATATTAGGAAAATGTTTTTGTTTAACATATATTTTTTTTCGAGTCGTAAGCAGTACTCGTTTAGACGTAATTATCAGTTTAAAATTATTAATATTCGTTAAGAAATTTCTTTTTTCGGTCGCCGCGCTGGCCTAAGGCCCGCGATAAAAGCTATGCAATAGCTTAATAAATAAATAAATGCATAAATACATACAGACAGAGACACAGACAGACTTCAATCTGGAAATGGTCTCAATCGTGGAGGCTAAAAACAGATAATGCCCGTCCTCATCTCGATCCCTAGTCGTCAGTTGGTGAGCTAGGAAAGTAATATATAAACGATATAATTATATTTAACAATTTATAAGTAAATAAAAAAGGTCAAAAAGGAGACACTAATACCAAAATAATATTGCACTAACATTGTTTCTCAGAACTGTCATTAGCTCTTTTATTTTAATATAAATTTCACAGAGGAGCAGAACAGTGGGGCGGTGTCAAATACAACGGGCGAACCCGTCACCCAGGCTGGTATAACGATATGTGATCTTTCTTTCAGCCGTGGGATGAGCGTAGAAGACTTAGAGACAATGCAAATCTACTGTCTGGCTATGCTACCATGCCCGTCAGAGACCAACGCCTTAAGGCGAGGCACCGAAAAAGGTACATAGTAAGCAAACTCGCCCCCTAACTACCAGTTTGGAAGGATATCTCCATCTGGAATTAACCATAAGGATACCTCCTTCGACCATCGGGCTACCCGATCCTCGGTGAACAGCCGGGCAAATGATGCCTCAGTCCGCGATAGATTCGGTTTACACCTTTTCACCGCTTCGTTAGGGAGAGGACCGGGCAAGCGACCTCGAACTCGTAACCAATCGAGAGACCGGAGTAATCTGGTCGCAATTGGAAGTAAGGGCGTGAGTGTAAACCCGCCGGGTAACACTCCTGGCTATCTCGAGGTTAAGGCGTTGGCCTCTTACGGGTTTGTGGCGGAGCTAGATGGTGGACTGTTTTGTCCAAGTCTTCTGCGCTCACTCCAGGGAGATAGAACGACTAATCGTTAAAACTTCCTGAGGTGATGGGCTCGCCCGCTGTAGTCGACAACCCTAGTTGTGGCTCAGTCTGATTTAAAATAACTGGGAAACGCACCGAGGTCGAAGCGCAGCGAAGAATTTACCAGTGCGGGAAGACTTTTGTGCGCATATTCGGATGCAACGTTGTATCAACATTTCATTCAATTTACTATAGAAACGCGCGCGTATTCGAATGAAACGTTGTTTCAAAATTTCAAAACAATCGGTGGACTACTTTTCGAGTTATGCGAACACAAACATACGCAGGCTGATTTTTTTATATATTAAGATAAAATGAAACCGCTGTAACTGTGAATTATTGTAATTTAAAAAAAATACATATTAGCATAATTATTTTTTAAAGTGAGACACAAATGCTGCGATGCTCCTCACCTCTCTATACGCAATCATCGAGTCCCAAATTCTACAATAATGTCTTCTCGTGCGTGTGTATCCGTAGTGTGCGTTTTCTAATGAGGGCGTCCAATCTAATGAAGTCGTTAAAAGTTCCCCCGTTGCTTGGCAGTTTGGGGCAATTCATTTGGTAATCATCGACAGTCTGTGGACATAAACGCTATTCATTGAAGGGACGGTCGTTAACGTGCTTGTTACGCCCAAATCTTGTAGCGGCACTGTCTTGACCGTTGACCGCGAGGGTCTGAGCAACTCTCCATTACGCTGCAGCCGGGAGGCGGTCAAGCGGAGACATTAGTAAGGATTACCTAAACGCTCCCCGAGGGATAAATATCGCTTAAGGCCCGCCTCGAGGCACTTCTGCAGAGGGATTTTCAGGGAGGAGAGGAATTAGTAATGTGAGACTTGTTACTATTTTAATATGGTACGACTCTATAACGAAATCATCTATATAACTCGAATGGCAATATATACGATTCTAATCACTGGTAATATTGTATAAACAATATTTGGTGACAAAACCTGATGTTTAGAAATGATCCTAAATTAGGTAGGTATACTAAATATGTATGTCAACTTTATCAACTTTCAAAATTTACAGCAGAAGGGCCTTGATATTCGGTAAACATTACTATAAATCGTGCAGGAGAAACAAATTAAACCCATAGCCATATTCTCATAGCCTAGGTACCTACCTACCTAACTGAGCAAAAACGCCCGTATCTATACTTTCGAGCTGGCTGGTATTACGTTCAATTATATAAAACAAGTTGTAAACTTTCAGACTAGTATCATATTTACACACACTGTATTATGCAGTCTTTATTCACATGTATAATATTATTGTATTAGTCCATCATACTCACATATGTATAATTTTCGTAGAAGTACTTTCTATTACGAAAAACATTTTCACGATTTATTTTCATACTATATGTTGCCCACGGCTTCGCTTCTCATGGATTTTCGGACCGAGTAGTTGATTTGAGTAGGTTTGTGGTTATTTAGACATTTGAGGCACTACATATAAAAATTCTAAAAATTGAAGTCGCGAACTGACGAAAAAGTGTGAGTTGCAGGAAGGGGTCTAATTATTGTGTACCTACTTAAATTAAAACATTTCTTTATAAACAACACGTGTTGAGCCAAAACAAAACGACTGCCAGCGCTGCTTAACCAGGAGCAAACCACAATTACAACATTTCATTATGAATATCATGTGTAGTTGCTGTTGCCATAATTGCTGTTGTTATTTCAAAACTAAAACAAAATTACTGTCAGCACTGCTCGCTTAGGAGCAAGCGACATACAGTTGACCAAGTGAGAAGCAACTCGTGCCAAGGTCTACTCCTGCAGCTCGCAAAGACTGCCCCTGATAATTGTTGATCGCCATGGTGAAGCGGGCACTGAACAATGTGTCAAGTCGAAAGAAAGGTTCTTAGGGATGTGGGGTTTACGCAGTATACATACGGTCTATTAAAATCTCCGCATCTATCAGGTTTCTCTACAGCGATATCACTTTTAGTCGAGTTCCGATTTACAATTATTTGGGGTCAAGTTCTGATCCGAGATTTTAGCTCGATCGCGTGCGCAGGTAGACTGGACGCACTCAGCGAATTCTACTGGTAATTGGTGGTTTCATCTTGCAAGAGAATCGTATTTGTGGACGTGTTGGATTTCTGCGGCTTACTCGTTTTACGGGTTTTAAATGGCTTGCTCGCTCTCCATGAGTAGGATGTTTGTGTAATGCCCTCTCTACACCGCTTTACATCGCATTGCATGTCTCTCTCGCTCTTTCCCATAGATTTTCACTTGACGAGTGGCGCCGACGCGCTTCTACTTTAGGGATGCAGCCAAACATTGTCCAACGTGAGTCGGCATTAACATACAACATCGCCGTAAACGCATCTAATCAGCTGCTCTAGTAACGACACAGTTCTGCACAGAGACGATGGCAGCTTTACTTGTAGATCTTCTTCGGGTAGAGCGTCTTTGCTACTTTCAGCATCTGTTGGATAATCTGTAAATATCCAATCGTACCAATGTGTATACACATAATATCAGGTAAAATCTTTGCATACATATACTTATAAAAAGGAGTCGATTCAAAGTGCACGTCCTAAATATAATAACATCATACATGTTACAATATTTTTAAAATTCTATTATGGGCCGTGTGGTCTGTGGCCGTGTAATCTTGATATTATGTAAATGACTAAGCTGTAAATAGCTAATCGTTTCAATGTGTATACAGATAATATCAAATAAAATCTTTGCATACATTTATAAAGAGGAGTCGATTCAAAGTGTACTTCACTTCCTAAATATAATAACATCATCCATGTTATAATAATTTTTTTTTAAATACGGGACGTGTTGCTTTGAACTGGCTGTAAGCCAGTTCTGCTAAGCTGTAAATAGCTGATCGCGCCACTATAAACAAGCATTCACATGAATTTCACTGCTACTAAAATTAAAATAAAAACACTAAAAATACCAAATTTAAAACGCGATTAATTCAGTAAAGTCGCACTTACACTTGGATGGAGTTGGTTGCACTTAGGTACACTTGTATGGAGCTCACTAGCACTTGCATGGAGATGGTTGCATGGAGGGTAATACCTACGCTGTAAATACGAGTACATGAATTTTTCTGCTTTGAAATTTCGAAACCGTGAAGTTATACGCATCTAAGGTGCTTACGTATCCATCAATCGCCTTATACTCGTATATCCCGGTTTAATTAATCTCTTTGCTTCAATAAAGCCATTCAACGTGCTATGATTGTGTCCCCTCCCGATATAGGCAATTGCTTGCTTTAACCCATAAACTACCAACTCTCCATCTACGTACATATGGAGGTACGAAGACGCGGTAAAGTGGGAAACTGCGTTAACAGGCGCCCGCGTAAGAGGAGAGAGGAGAGCTCCCTCAGGACCGACCTAAACAATATTGAGAGATGAGCAAACAATTAGATGGTTACCTTTTTAGTGCGGGAAGGGTTAAAGGCGGGGGAGGAAGCATACGGGCGTCCTAGGAAACGTTGCGATTGTATTAGACTACAGTCATTTTCGGTAATGACTAGGTTTTTTTTTTTAATTTAATCCCAAACTTGTTGCAATGATGAGAAAATCAATGTTAGATTCCTTTCATAAGGAGTTGTGTTTTCAAATAAAAAAAATCACTTTTCCGGTTTTTTAACATCTGTAAAACTTCAATTCTCTCTATGGGATAATGTGTTTCTTTTAAATCAATCTTCAATCATTTTCATGGATTTTTTATTATTAGGCGAAAGTTACATCATATCGTGAAATGAAGAAGGGGCTAACTTTAATTTCGAGCGAGCCTATGATGATATTACAGTACAATTCTGATGAAGTCACAAAATGGCCGATTAGGGTGGACACGGTGTTGATTCATATACAAACCGACTGAGTAAACCAATGTCCCAATCCTAAGGGTGATACTGTACATCAAACTAAATAGAGAAATATTGTTTTATTTTTTTTATTCCGACTTTTAGAAAATATGTTTTCGAATATTAAGAGTTTTTTGTACATGTGATTATTTTACATGAAAAACGGAGTTGAAAGTCTTCTACAACTTTATCTGATTTAGGCCTTTATTACTGAGAAAATAAACTGAATATCTGAAAGTTGAAAATAACAACGCTTTTCCTCGGTTACTTTTATGTAAGATAATCTTCAGGAGAAATAAATTTCTTAATATCCAAAAATATATTTTTCCAGGAAAAATCGAAATTTAAAAAAAATAACTTGTTTTATGTACAGAATCATCCCTAGGTGCGCTTTGACCAAAAGTATTAGGCATCCTTACACCTTTTAAAATTTCGGAATTGTCCCTTGGAAACACTTCACTTTTTTAACAGCTTGTCGGTATCTTCTAAGGATAATTTACATAACATGTTCAAGTTCAAGTTCAAGTTCAGTTTATTTTCAAAAATCTTCACAGATTGTAGAAACATATATACTAAAATAACAGGTAATAATAATTGAAAGCATGAGAAATAACTTAAATTAAAAGAATAAGAAATAAAATTAGTGTAATTTGAACGATTAAAATTAAAATTAAATTATCATTTAAAAATATCAAATAACAATAATAAATATTTAGTCGCATTCACTTAAAACAAATAAAATTTTAAAAAATATAAAATTTAGAAAAGGATTTACAATTTATAATCATTTCATTTAAAATCGTTACATTGTATGTTTCAAGTTTCAAGTTTAGTTTATCGTTTTCAAAACTTATAAATAGTTATTTATACATATTTAATTTTCGATTTTACTCAATACTTTCGTTAGCCGTTCGTGGTGAATTGTACGTATTCTTCAAAGGCGTAAAAAATATTTTCTAAAAGAAACTTTTTTAAGGACTTTCTAAATATATTGTTATTTTTAATATCTTTAATATATGGAGGTAACATATTAAAAAAAATAGGGACCGGAGTATTCCTTGACTTGTCTCGCTATTTTTAATTTTGGTTTAGGTAACATGTATTTTGATTTGTTTCTGGTGTTTATGTCATGAATTTTTCGGAAAATTTTTTTTGAAGGTCTCTTTTCTTGTGGAAATCCGTTAGTACATTTAAAAGGTACAATGAAATGAACGTTAGAATTTTAGTCGTTTAAAATTACTTCTGCAGGATTCGTCCCATTTCAAATTTGCTATAATGCGTATTGCTCTTTTTTGCAGTTTGAATAGAGGTTCTCTGTGGCACGCATAACAATTACCCCAAGTACTAATAGCGTAACTTAAAATACATTCAAAGTAGCTAAAATACATATTTCTAGTCTGGACTTCATTTAGCGTTTTCCTTATGATTCGTAATGCATAACATGCCCGACTTAATCTGTCCTCGAGGTTCTCACAGTGCAAATTCCATTTTAGATTTTCATCGATATTCACACCTAAGAATCTAACGCCCGCCGCACAAGCTCACACTCGCACTCGTTCACGATACCGCGCCGATTAGCACTGACATTGGTCGACAGCAGGTGCACCCGCATTTGCTCACACGTGTACGTACATCAGTGGCTCGCGTCGCCGCGTCGCAAATCGTGCAAGATGGACGCGATAGATTTAAGTTCTGAATCCGACAACGATAACGTATTATTAAATAGATTACGGTTAATAAACAAAATGTCTGGCAAGAAAATCTGGAAGAGCTCTTATATGTTCAAAAGAAAAACGCATGGAGAATTCACATTAACTTCCGAGTTTTCCGACGAAAAATTCAAGAATTACTTTAGATTATCTAGGGACGAATTTGAAGAAGTACATTCATTAATTGCTTCACATTTAGAAGATCAAGGATGTGGTGGTCATGAAAGAATTAGTACTAAAGAAAAATTTGCTATTTTTTTAATTTGCGATTCGTTTCCAAATAGAATCTTTTAATTTTATTTTCATGTAGTCTGGGTGTTTTACGTCGTATAAACATTTTTCGCTTCGAACGGCTTCAATTAATTCTTCCTCCATGTTATTGTTTTCAAACACTGGCGGCACTGCCACTCGAAAACCGTGTCTCAGTTACCTAGGACCACTCGCACGTCTCGCCCGTATTCGCTCATGTACGTGTCTGAGTCGACACGTGAGACCAAATGCGGAGTTCGGTACTATTCCATACGTTTTATACGCCGCCACTCGCGCGCGGTCAGTGCAGGCCAATGCGAGTGTGAGCTTGTGCGGCGGGCGTAACACTTGCTGTTTGAGGGACTGTATAATTATTAATTGATAAATGTATTGGTTTGTCATGATTTCTGTTTTTGGAATTTGAAAAATAAATAAAGTTGCTTTTTGAAGCATTTAAAGCGAGGTTATTGCTGTTGAACCATCTATAAAGCTTGGATAAAATATCGTTTGACTTTGATTGCAATTCGAGTGTATCCTTACCCACAACTACTAGGCTTGTGTCGTCTGCAAACATTGTTACGTCTATTTCTTTGAAATTTATTGGCAGGTCGTTGACGTACGCTAAAAATAAAATTGGGCCCAAAATAGAACCCTGTGGAAGGCCGAGGCTAATTACTATAGAGGCTGAGTAGTTGTTTCGTACGGTGCCATTCTGACAATGTTTAATTTCGACTACCTGCGTTCTATCTTCCAAGTAAGACTGAAACCACTGTAAAGAATATCCTCTGACACCATAATGATCGAGTTTGCTCAATAAAATATCATGATTTACGCAATCGAATGCTTTAGATAAGTCGCAAAAAATTCCTAACGTTAACCATTTATCTATTTGTGAGCGGGTTACACATGATACGAATTCCCCAATCGCTTTATTGGTAGACATATGTTTCCTATATCCGAATTGCCTATCACTAAGAATACCATAAGGCTCGAAATATTTTTACAACGCTTTCTATTATTTTTGAAAAAGAAGACAGAATTGCAATTGGTCTATAATTACCTTTTTCAGTTTTCGAGCCTTTTTTATGTAGTGGAATTATTTTTGCCACCTTTAATTCTTTAGAAAATATTCCGCTCTCTATGGAGGCATTGATAGCTTGAGTTAGAGGATTTTTTATATATTCCATAGCTCTTTTGATTATGAACATTGGAATCTCATCCAATCCCGCAGAATTTGTGTTTTTGAATTTATGAACTATTTTTTCAATTTCCCCACTAGTCGTGGGTTTCATGAACAGTGAATTTGTGATCTTTCTTGCATTATTTAAATATAATTTATATTCGTATTTGTTATTTTGAGGCACCTTTACTTTCGAGGAATTTATAAAATATTCATTAAATTCGGTTGCTACAAGGTTCGGGTTATCTATTATTAAATTATCTTCCGAGAGTATTTCAATATTACTTCTGGGTTCGTTTGTTCTGTTCGTATTCAATTTTACAACGTTCCAAATTGCTTTACTTTTATTCTTTTGCGTCTCTATATATTTTTTAGTCGCTAATCGCCGACGAAGCTTTATCACCTTTTTTAATCTGGTATTATATTGTCTACAATGATGTCTTAGACTTTGATCGGGATTATTCTTCTTTAAAGTAACATATAATTTTCTTTTATTTTTGCAAGAAACTTTTATTCCTTTTGTAATCCAGTTTATTTTGAAATTTGATTTGATTTTTACATTTTTACAAGGAAATGATTTGTTAAAGATTTCTGTTGTAATTGCTAAAAATATAGAAAACCATCTAGATTTATCGGTTTCTGGATTGTAAATATATTTCCAATTAATTTTAGATAATCTGTAGTTGAAATCTTCTTGTGATTTATTTGAAAATACTCTTTTAAGAGATTTTAAACTGGTTGCTTCAATTAAGTTTGGATTTACATTTTTGATAGTCAGAGATATTGCTTCATGGTCAGAGGTACCTAGTGAGAGTACTCTACTTTCATATATGAATTTTGGTAAGTTTGTAAATATATTGTCAATGAGGGTGCTAGAAGTGATAGTAATTCTGGTTGGTGAATTTACTGTTACACTCATATAATTTTCTGCTAAAATCGATTTTAATCTTCTTACATTACGATTGTTTTCTTCCGTGGTAATTATAATTTTTTTCGAGATTAACTTGTTTAATATACAACTCAAATTGTTGAAAAATATTTCTAAGTCACCATTTGGTATCCTATAAATACACAGTATTATTAACTCGTTTGATTTTAACTTAATTCCGCAACACTCAAAATGTCGCTCTATTGAAATATTTTCGAAAATACTGTATTGCAAAGTGATGTCTTCGTATGGTATATTGTTTTTTATGTATATTGCAACTCCACCGTGTGAGTAAGTTTTTCGACAGTATTTAGTTGCTAAATTAAAGTCATTATGGACGCTCTGGAGCTCGCATCCCTCGGAGACCCATTGCAGTGTTCACAAAGAGACACTATACTAATTTCCTTTTTTTCATTTAAATATACCTCTAATTCATCAAAGCCTGTGTTCAAGCATTGAATATTTAGGAAGAATATAATTAAATTTTGACTTTCTTGACAATTTTCATTGTTGTTGTTGTAAGAGTCAGACTTTTCATGTAAGATTTTATTGGGTTATAAAATACCTGGCCAACACAAATCCTTAATTAAATCGTTGTTTATTTCGCAATCCCCCAGCTTTCAGTATTTGCTCATTGTGGACAAGCGCGCGCATCAGGACTGTGTGTTTTATTTTTGTCCATTTGAAGTTTACCTTATTTGCTACAAAATGGCGAAAAAATGAACTTAATGTGCATCAATGCTTAAGCATCAAATTATTAAACGAACAAAAGCTGCCACCAAACGCTTCAAAGAAACCAAGTCTCACGGCAATACATTTAAATAGACAAAGAACTGATCGAAAAAGGATAACCCCGAACCATGACAATGGCTCATTTACGTCATTACGTTTACATATTCATAACATTTATACTTACATAGGACAATTGATCAATACGACAATTTTTGATAAAATCGGAAGAAACTTATTTCGGGCTCGTTGCTGCTTTAGTTGAAGAAATTGTAAGAATAGTTTTTGCCAGACCAGTAAGGAGAAGGCTTGCAGATGCTGGTGTCAAAGGCTGCAAAGCATGGAAAAAGCCTTGACTCTCTGAAAAGAGCACAACATCTCGGCTAGATTGGGTTGTAGGAAATCAACATTGGACATGGGAGAATTGGTCTAATATTGTGAGGTACGACGAGTGAAATTTTGATGTAAAAATTGCTTTATCACTTTTTTGTTATAAACATGGGTTTATAAAACAATAGTTTACTGTAAATAAAATTTAAATTACTAAAGTAGAACTTTCTTCTAAAAATTTAGGTTTTTTGTTACTCCTGTTGTGACGTATGTGAGACGAAAAGTGGGTAAAGAATATCTTTCCGAGTGCGTCGTTCCGGCGGTGAAACACGCAGGAGGCATTATAATGGTCGGAGTTGTTGGGAAGCTTGCGTCTGAATATGGGGTGGATTCCACCAAGTACATAAATGTATTGGAAACTACTCTACAACCATCATTTTCTAAATTTTTCGGAGACACGAATATAGAAGACGCTAAATTTCAGCAAGACCTCCACCTTGAAAATGCGCCTTGCCATAAATCATCTGTGACAATGAAATGGCTTAAGGAAAATCAAGTAAATCTTCTTGACTGGCCAAAAATCATTTGTGACAATAATGTGGCTTAGAGAAAATCAGGTATATCTTATTGACTGACCAAAAATCATCTGTGACAATGAAGTAGCTTAGAGAAAATCAAGTAAATCTTCTTGACTAGCCAAAACTCATCTGTGACAATGAAGTAGCTTAGAGAAAATCAAGTAAATCTTCTTGACTGACCAATCCAGTCTCCTGATATCAACCCAATAAAACCTGTGGGGTATTTAGAAATTTAAGTTACGGGATGAAAAACTATTTAAAAAAATAAAAGAATGAAAAAATAATTTTTAATTCAACAGAAATTTAATCCGTTATGCTTTGTTTTTTGTTCTTAAAATTAATGATGGCACGATTTGTATAGCGTTCGAGGTATATACTAGTCATCGCTTTATTTTATTTAGGACTTTTAAAAATAAAATCCGCAGTTAACAGGTTAAGGCTTAAGATGACCTAACACAGTATTAATATATTTTAAAAAATAGGTTATTTGATTTTGTTTTACTATAATTCAGCTACATTCTAAAATAAATAGATTTTATTGTGCGCCTAATATATTTGGTCAAGGCTGTGTGAAAAGATTTCAAACTGTCATTAAGTTTTAAATATCTTTGATATATCTGACGTTAGACAAACTGGTAAGTTAAAGCACGATTGATGGCGTACTGTAATGGTAGATCCCCCAAACGTAAGTACCAAAGAATTTAGACTTTTTTCCATCCATGACGACGCAAGTTCTTGTGAAACGAACTATAATACGCCGGATTTGATGGAACTATTTTGGGAATATTGCAAGATTATATACTTTGCATATCGTTCCAATTCCAAATGTTACAGCGACAATTACACATGGGCCGGAGCGTCGCTCTCTCCATAAATTCCAGCCAAGAAGCCGCACGCTGTGAAATTTTAATTCTGTCAATATTGTCAAGGAGCGGTGTTCCGCGGCGGCTGTTTTTACTGTTAATACCAGCAGGTGGTGGCTGAAACAGCGTAGGATCTGGAGAGAGAGAGAGGGGGGGGGGGGGGGGGTCGTTCGGGTTGGATAATTTTATTAAAATTAGACGTGAAACAGACGCCGCTGCGGATAATTCGATTACTTAACGACTCTCTTTGAAAAGGTGGGTGTAGAGATGTAAAAGATGTTCGAACGGTGGATTGTCAAATGATTAAGAGATTTATGTTGATGTCGAACTCTACTATGCCAACTATGTGTTGGATATACTGATGATCTCTAGCGTTATATTTCGAACAGCCTATAAGAAGAAGAAGAAGATATGGCTAACACTCTATGCGGATTTTGCATTAACAAATGAAAGTTCTTTTAAATACTATAATAAACTGAAAAGCTCGGCGTTGCCTTATTAGTGTAATTGTTTGGAAATCAAATCAGTATATTTTGCGTATTTTAACTCATTAATGACTTATGGACTACTTCTTCAAGGAAATGCCGTAACCAGTAAAAGGATTTTCCTTTTGCAAAAGAGAGCACTGCGCACCATGTATCAGGTAACGACCAGGACGGTGCAAAATATATTTTAGTAAGGCAAAGATAATGACTACGTATTCGGCGTTCATATACCACTGCATAATGTATGCAAACATCACCTAACAGAAACTGCCAGTAATGATGTCAATCACTCTCACCATACCTGTAGTAGCTCCCTTTTATGGGTACCCCGAATAGGACTGGCAAAATTACAAAAAAGCTACATATACCATAGCATTAAATTTTTCGATCTACTCCCTACCACTGTGAACCAGCTGGAGGAAATAAAAATTAAAAAAAAACATTATAGAGGTGCTGAAAGATCACCGTGTCTTTGATCTGATCGAATTCGAGGGCCATGACTTCAAAAACATTGTAGCCATTAAAATAATAGTTTTATATAAGTATTCATGAAATCGTTATCTGACTATATTGCTTTATGTAATAAGTCAAAGCAACAGCAATTGAAAAACGGCATTTATAAAATATCTACCGATTGATTATATTGATTTTTAGATTTTTTTGACCTTTTTAAATACTATTATTTGGATTCTTCTCCAATGCGGTTATCGGTGACAGCACACCAAGAAGAAGAAGCGACAACGTTGGCAACGCTAGCATAAGTTTGTTTGAAAAACTTTTTTCACACAACATAGTAGGTACAACGTAGTGGGCCTATTGTCAAGTGACAATATCTCCCGCCAATACCGCCAGGGTTATTGGGACTAAAAAAGGTTTATGTGGGCAAATTGATTTATAGAACGAGTAATTGTATAATGTAGCGGAAGTCATAAGTGAATACACTTTACGTAATAGTCATCATAAAGAAAATAAAACAGTGATTTGTAACATATATCAACTCGATATCGACGGAAGGAATAGAATATAAGGACGAGCAAAGGAGACGGGAGGGGGGAAAGGGATTCATGAGTTGAGTTAATGTCTCTTTAGAGATTTTTTAAATCTGTCGTCATAAGTCGAAAGCTTACCACTGCGACTGAGCAAAAATGAACCGGCAGTAGTCAGTATTAATTTAGAGATAGAAGCAGAGGTCCTCCGGGTAAAAGAAAGAATTTTGGAACCTAGGTGCACCGGAATAGCCCATTGCTAGTAATATACACTGTGTTGTACAACTAGCGAAATCTACGATGCATTAGACCTGAAGAGCAGACCGTGAAATCAACTACACTACTATAGCAATCAAGTACTTCAAAACGAATACCAGAACTCACCGTTCCAACAGGGGATATCAGCGGTCGAGTTACCCCCAAACTGCCGCTCTGAAACTTGCTCGAGCAGGAAATTTGCGTATGTGGATTGTTAAACACGGCGGAGCAAGGGTGGGTTACTCGAAAACTTCAACCGCTAGTTACATATGGGCGAATCTTAGACGGTCGTAGCAGGTAAGTAGTCGGGCCCGTAACATATAAGGGCTGCACTTAGTGATACATATACAATAAAATGTACTTCCGAAATTCGACTTTGCCTCACCTTGTCGCCTTGAACCCAAATGATGGACCCCTGCTCGAATGAATATTTTTTTATGTGTGTAACCTATCTGATACTTGTCGCCGACTGCTAATGGTTCTCGTGCAGTTAGGCCACTAAGACCCGCTCGTTAATCTGGGTCGGCTCATCTCACGGTGCAGCTCCCATCCGGTCGCCTCCACGTAGACGGTGGAATCTGGCAAGTACTGTTTCCTCTGCCACGGCAGGTAGGTCAGTTCCCCCGGGTGATGTCCTTCGGACGCAGTTGGGCGGTTTGCGCATTGTGATCTTATACGTTTCCTAAGAAGCGGAGGGGTTGTTGGCTTGTCAGCCCCTCTTAAAACGACTTGCTGGCCACCCAATGCCGATACCGCTAGATGGGCAAAGGATGTCACAGTCCGCGATAAATTCGATCCGAATTACCGCTAATATAATGTAGAGGCCGCGCAAACGACTTCAGACCCGTAACCATCGGGAGGATAGGGAAACCCGACCATGACTGGCAGCGAGGGCGCGAGGCTGCCCGCTGGTTTAACTATCCGGTGCCATGCAGTAAGCAGTTGGACTCTCGCGGACAAGTTGGTGGAGCTAGTTGGTGGCCCGTTTTCGTCCCCAAGTCTCTACATTTAACCCCAGGTTGAAGTAAAATCAATATCTTTATAGTGCAGCTTGGACCATAAAATTCACTGTGGGTCCAACACGATTCAGCCCCTATTCAGTAGCCTCCTCGTGTGTAAGACTATTATACCACGAGTAGGATTCTCGTGTCTCAGGCCTCGTGGCTGATAGATCGGTTTCCGCTGGAGGAACGCCTCCCGACGCTACTGGACAATTTGCGCACCGTCCGGCGACAGCCAATCGGTAGGTGCTCTCTGACTAATTACTGAAAGAGTCGGGAGACTATGGAAATATACTTTTTCCTAAGCAGCGGGGGTGGATGTTGATCTATCGCCAACTCCTCTTGAAATGAGCAATTGGCTACCTTAACCTGAATTCAGATCAGGGCAACAGATGCCAATGGTATGCGATAGATTCAAACTGAATCACCGCTGAAGATATGGTAGGTAGCGGTCGCGCAAGCGACTTCGAACCCGTAAGCAGTCGGGAAGTTGGAGGTATCCTAATGGTTAATTCGAGTAGATGATAACCTTCCAAAACTGGTAGTCAAGAGGCGAGGCTGTCCGCTAGGTACTTTTCCTGGTGCCTTGCCGTAAGGCGTTGGCTTCCGACGGGCATGTTGGCTTAGCTAGACGGTAGATTTGTATTTTCTCCAAGCCGTCTACGCTCACCTCAAGGGAGATAGAACTATTACTATCGTTAAAACTTCCTGAGGTGACGGGTTCGCCCGTTGTAGTTGACAACCCAAGTTGTAGTGGCGGGTTCGCCCATTGTAGTTGGCCACCCTCACCCGATACTTCTTGACGGCTATCTAGCGTCTCCAAGCAGTTATGCTGAATTTCCTCAGGATATGATTCTACCAGGGCAAAGTTGGATTTTTTTATTGTCGAGCGGATCGTTTTAAAATTCACTCAATTCTTACTTTATATATCACATATTGAGGCGACTAAATACTGAAACCAAATTCTAATAGACTATGAACATAAGCGAAGTCTTGACAGAGGATTCTCATTATAAATCCTAAGCTACTATATACTAGTCCAATGATTGCTTCTATGTGTTTTTCGAATAAAAGATTTTGGTCTAGTAATATAATTAAATGTGAAATAAATTTGTAATTCACAATAATCTACAGTAAAATAGACAATAGGCTCGATTGCGTTTCTTCGTGAACTAAAGTCGGAAATTAGTATATGTGAACGAGACAAGGCAATACGCTAGAGCGGAATGTCAAATGACCGGTTGTCACTTTTTCGCATTAAAACTGCCCGCCAAGGTCAAAGCATCTATCGTCCTTATACTCATCGAATTTATTCGGACGAGTATAAGTTCGACAGGTAGTATTTATCGACGCTCGTTCGTTTCATATTCCGCTCTAACGTATTGCTCCGTCTCGTTCGCTTGAACTAATTTTAGTTTTAGTTCACAAAGAAACGCCATCGGGCCCAATATGTACCAATATAATGTCATAGATAAAAATCCAGTAGTAAAAAACGGAAACATGGTACGCCAAAAACTGTTGCCAGTGATTCTATTTTAATATCACCTAACTAGGCTATAACTTGCTCTAAGGTGGAGATTTACAAATAAGTGTAAGAACCAATATAAAAATATGTAAAGAAAAGAAGATTTTGAAAAATGTATATTATATATGTATAATATATAATACAATCCCTAGATCCCGTACTTTACCTACTTCTTGTACTTTTGTGCAAATAATTTTATATATACTTTTAAGTAGATTAAGGTTTCTCGAAAATGTGGTCATATAACATGATCTTTTATGTATGTGTGATTCAGTTGTTCTTTCTTTTCTATATGTATGATCAGATCTTTTATATATGTATGTGTGTGGGCCACACCAACGCGGATTAATAAATATCAGCCAGCTTTACCCACCCCTGTTGGCGACAATGCCGTAAACGGCAACCGAGCATGTAACACCCTCTCGAGCCTCGCTGTCGCGGCAGAAGTCAAACTAGCTGCTCAGCAGTTTCTCTCGCAAAACAATCCGCCGTATTGTTCCGCGGAGAATAAAGGTGGCTAATGCGAATTTGAATAATGGATGTAATACTGCCAATAGAACAAGTGCTGTTTGCGCGTAACGAGACGCGGGTACCCACTCCAGCCGATGCCCTTTAAATTATAATGAAAACGGAGAACGAGGTAGTGTTTACTTTATTGTAGAGTTAGGCTGTCGTCTGACAATACATTTACTCTACGGCGATAACCATTATAATAATGTTCTTCATTGTTTTCCACAATATCTCAAGTGACTCTTATATTATATCTATTTTAAATACCTATACAACGCGATATTGGGGATTGGCACTTAACCACAAGAATAGTTTTATTTCATTTATATATTTTATCACACGATCCCCCATCAAAAAAGGAGTGTAATATGTTCAGGTTTCATCTATGTATGTTTTCCGTCTCTTTATTCCACCATAACCACTAAACGCTTGAACCGTTTTAGAAGTATGTGGTATTGTCGAATATCTGGTACCTTAACCATCCAAATATCAAGTAAGTAGTTGACTAAATGTCTAAACGTCCAAATGTCAATAAATAAACATAAATGTCGTGTTTAGTGTCAAATGAAAGGTCTGATTGAGTACATTCTGGAAATGTACATATGGATAAATACATAAACCAGAAATATATCATAAAAAACCATAATTAAAAAAAATATAAGTACAATAGTTCACTTTCTGTAGCGCCAGTCGTGTCTTTTATTTTTTTTAATATTTACTTGGTAAAGAGTTTAATTTAGTTTCATGGGCAGAGTTCTCCTTCACTATTGTTGACGTGCATAAAGTTACTCTATATATATTTAAGGAGAAATGTACGTATTTAATAGAACTTCCCTTATGATACGTGATGATATTCTCTATTATGTTATGAACGCTTGCTTTCCTGCGCTATAAAGAACAATTGTAACTCAAAGATCTGCATATGCAGGAAAGCAAACATCCCTTGATTGAAACTATGTACTCTCTGCAAACGTATCTGTAGTAATTCTGGGGACATACAGTAATCTGTTCAGTTCCTGTATGTTTATGTTGCCAAAAGCTCGCTTGTTTGTTTCATTTTCGAAGAGATTTTAATAAAAGATTAGATCAAACTTTGTTTAGATCAAACTCATGTATAAAAACATATATCGAGACGTTTTTACATCTAAAAGGAGCAGGAGCCCTCTTGTCCACAAACCTTTTTTTCGCCGTGATAATCCACTGTTAATTCGCCGTGTCTAGGCGCGGTCTTCAGTGGGGTATGGATCACTATAACAGTTTGTCCACGGACTCTTCGGAAAAACGGCACGGCGCCGCCGCCGTATGCATCGTATTCCCTCTAGGCGAGCCGTGTTTATTTACGTCGACATTTGTATCAGTGTTGTATGACAACATATGAGAGCCTGTCCATGATACCGAACGTTTTCACAACAGACAATTATTGCGTCACCTTTAAGTTGTTTCCAAAATATATGTACCTAACGCGTCGTACGGCGAAAAAGCCGTGCAGTGGACAAGAGCTCACGTTTTTTTTCTACGGCGCGGCTAACGAGCCGTACGGTGAAAAAAATATTGGCCGTAATCTTGAATAATCTAACTCATGTTTTTTAAAAGTAAATATATTCTTGAATTTCTCGCGTTCAAAAACAAACAGCTAGACATGTCGGTCTTTACAGCGCCGGTTTCGGGTTTTGGCGCCATATTGGCCGTTATCATCGTCGCGATTTCGCTCGGGCAACCGGCCTTTACAGTTTCAGTACGGTCAAAATAAGAGAAAAAGATATTTTACGAAAAGTGATATGAAATGCTTCTAAAATTACAAAAAACAGCTTTTTTCGATATTTCGACTAGACTAAATAGTATACATAGATGTATAGTATACATAGATACAAATAGTATACATAGACATACATAACTGTTAGTTGCAAAACGATTGCTACGGTGGGACGCCTCAAAACAAACAACGCGGTCGTAAACCACGTCTCCCCCACTAACCGTATGCGCCAGGGACAAGAGAGTATCTTTTACGCGAAAATTATTCAGCGAGCACGCATTAATTTGCGATATTAATTTGATCGCGGCGGGGAAATTCCTGCGACAGAATATGTGCGGGGGCGGGTATCAGGCGAGCATACAATTTGCGGGGCGTAACGTTTTCGGTCGCGCGCCGTGCGGGCGATGTCTTTATTGCCGCTGAAGATATTTTCGGGGCGAGAAGTCGCCGAGTTTAAGTGCGATATTTAAACTTGCCGCAAGTTTGCCCGCTTAACTTCATGCCTTGCTGGCCGCGACGTGGCAACCTGCGGCCTCTTGTCCACATGCGTTTTTATTCCTTGAAAATCTAAGGTTAATTCGCCGTATCTATATACGCACGGTGGTCAGTGTTGTATGGATCACTATGAAAGCATGTCCACAGACACGGCGGCGGCCCCGACCGTTTTTCCGTCGTGTCCGTCGACAAGCTTCCATAGCAATACATACAACGCCGACGACTGTGCGTAGACACGGCGAATTAACCGTAGATTTTCACTACTAAAAAACGTATGTGGACAAGAGGGCGTATACTGGTTCTCGGCCAGTGGGTAAAATATACCAGTATAGATTAAATACCGTTATTATTTGGTCGATAATGCAAAGACCCATCGATGACGTCACACATCAGGTGTGTTTAAACGGAGAGTTTAAAATTGGTGAGTTCTTTATGGATACGTTTTTAGTGGGGAGTTTAGTAATACTACACGTAGGAGACGGAAGCAGAAGCATTAGGCAGAAGCGCCTCGTAAAGTATCTTGTAGCCGGTTTCCCACCACTTTAATTAAAATATAACTTTTAAAAACGTATCAAAGGCAAATATTATCTAACGTTATCGGCTGGCACTCGCATTTGATTACTTATATCATTGATTATATAGGGTATTATATTGCTCAATTCCGTACTCTTATTTATCAGCTAGGATTTTACTACGAAACGCAACTTGTAGATGGCACTCATAGTTCCAAATATTAATTAATTTTCTCTCTCGTTCGATACGGCGGTATTCCTAGCAAGTCAGTAAGGTGGCGTACTATAGATTGCGCTCTTGACACGCCTATACGGTATGCTATCTCGAAATAAATTAATAATATAATAACATTTTTTGAAATCATAACTTTTATTATTTTAATATTATTTACGTAGAGATCAATTTTAATTTCATAAACAGGTCTCAATACGTAATAATTATGCACTTATAGAGATAGACTAATACGTAATAATTACGAAAGATAGACTAATAGGTGGAATTATATCTCTCCGTTTTATTTATGTGGTGATTACATATAAATAAATGCGAAGGATGGCACTAATAATTGATTGTCATAATTGGTATAACTGATTAAATAATGATTTTTTTAATACTCAACCATCCTTTATAAAAAGAACTATTCATTATCAATGTTATTATAGATCGCCAAATAAATCGCTATTCGTTTCGTCAGAAAATACGATCAGCGCCACCTGCATGTCGCCGGCTTAGAACAGTTGCCGAAACATACTATAAAATTGATATATACTATAACACAATGTACACCTGTATAATCAATGCTTCTATTATCGGTATTTTGACTAGAATCCGTCTATGTCGCCTACTGAATCAGATGCCACATATTTCAACTACTGTTCAAGAACCTGCACAGTTTAACTCTACTCAATTATTGAACTGAAAATATATGGCGAGCAAAATGCGGCGTGACTATCCATATAACGAGTGAAAGGGAGGGGAGGCGGGGAGAGGGGGAGGGGGGGGGGGGGTGAACAGAAACGTGGTTCTAAAACTAGGGACGACTTCCCAAAAAGGCACCGTAAATTTTGGTTTAGAAATCAGTCAAAAAATCTTACCTCAAATAAAAACAGAAACTCCCTGATATGAGTGCTTTTTTATCGGAGGATATTCAACAATATTTAGAGTATTCGTCTTCATTATTTTCTGCATATAAGTATGAAAACCGATTCATCTTACCCACAAGCAATAAAACCGTTACAGTGTTTCGTATCCATTGTGACTAAATGGTCAATTTCGCTCGGGAAAATGCGATTAGAAAGAGGTTATTTCAAGAAAAGCCATTTTCCTTTGCGGAATAGCAGCCATTTGGCCAGTTCAAAGGAAAAATAAGCGGTAACAGTGGAAAAATATACGAAGCTCTTCCACTCATCAATCGTGTTGCTCAAAACAATAATATTTCTTTTGCAGAGGCGAAAGATGGATTTTTTCCAAATAGGCGAATAAAAAAAAAGAAAGCGGAGTCGTGTCTAAGCTGTAGTGTTTTACTTGAGTGTCACGATCTTTGATTCCTTTGCGGGATTTTAGTCGAATAAAAAAGTCTTGGAGTTGTCAACTGCTAGGGGCGAACTCGCCACCCCAGGAAGGTATCTAGATAGTGGATAATACTTTATACCATGGCGTGAACGGACTTATATACAGACAATCCACCGTCTAACTACCACAAAATGCCCGTGTGAAACCAACGCCATACCGCGAGGCACTGAGAAGTAGATCCAGAATCATATATGATCATTTCTAGACCCTTCTGTTTATTCGCCGGAGTGCACAGTCAATTGGCTAACGGCGTCTATGCGCGAACCGCCCGGCAGCGCCAGAAGAACATCGCCTAGAGGACCTGATCCTATGTGGAAACAGAGCTCTTTCCAGGTTCGACCCTCTTCGAGGGGTCAACTTGCGGCGTCAACTACAACGGGCGAGCCCGTCACCACAGGACGTTTTAACGATTTTTTTGTTCTGTCGCCCTGCAGTGAACGTAGAAGACTTTGGACAGAACAATCCAGCGTCCAGTTACGTCACAACCCGCAAGAAGCCAACGCCTTTACCGCGAGATAGCCAGTAATGTTACCTGGCGGGCCGACACTCGCGCCCTTGCTTCCAATTGTGACCAGATTTCTCCGGTCTCTCGATTGGTTCCGAGTTCGAGGTCGCTTGCGCGGTCCTCTCCCTTACGAAGCGGTGAAACGGTGTACGCCGAATCTATCGCGGACCAAGGCGTCCTTTGCCCGACTCAGAACCGGGATCGGATGGCCAATGGTCATTTCAAGAGCAGTCGCCGTAAGGTAGGCAACCACCCCCGCTCTATAGGAAACAATACAGTTCCCAAACTCCCCCGATTGTTAGTCGGAGAGCACAGTCGATTGGCTTGCGCCGCTCGGTGCGCAGACCGTCCAGGAGCGCCAGAGGTTTGATTCCCAGGGGAGACTGGTTGACCCAGTGTCCTACCCAGGTTCGCACCCCATGCGTGGAGGTCATCGGATGGGTGTTGACCCGTGAGTGTGACCGACCCTGAACACATGGGTCATCGTGGCCACCTCATCATGGGCCCATTAGCTCCCCTTCGAGGGGTCAACCGGATGGGAGTTGAAGTATAATTTGAGCCGACTCAAGATAACGAGCAGGTTATAGTAGCCCAAGCTGCACGGAACCGTTAACTGCTACTCACTGGCACAAACTGAAATTGGAGCAATTTCATTTTGGTTGGGTACAACTTACAGTTATGTTCAATCAACAATGACAATGGCGCGGCGTACGATTGTACAATTTCAATCGTACGCCGCGCCACGGCTACTGAAATGGCATGTGAGACTTACTTACTGAAATGGAGGTGTCAACTACAACAGGCCAACCCGCCACCTTAGAACTTTTAACGATAATGATCGTTCTAACTCCCGTGAGGTGAGTGTAGAAGACTTAGAAGCGAATACAAATCTACCGTCTATCTAAGGTAAGATACCCGTCAGAGGCAGGCAGCCTCACCTCCGACTACCAGTTTTGGAAGGATATCTCAATCTGGAATTAACCAGCAGGATACCTCCAACCTCCCGACTGGTTACGGGTTCGAAGTCGATTGCGTGAACTCTACCTGTCGTATATTCAGCGGTGATTCAGTTTGAATCTATCGCGGCCCATTGGTATCTATTGCCCGGCTTTGAATTCAGGATCAGTTAGCCAATTGGTCATTTTAAGAGTGGTTGACGATAGGTCAATATCTACTCCCGCTGCTTAGTGAACAGTATATTTCCATTGTCTACCGACTCCTTCAGTAATTAGTCAGAGTGCACCTAACGATTGGCTGTCGCCGCACGGTGCGCAAACCGTCCAGTAGCGCCGGGGGGGTTCCCACAGGAGAAACCGATCCAACAGACATGAGGCCTGAGACGCGAGAGTCCTACCCGGGGTAGTCTTTCACTTGAGGAGGCTACAGAATCTTGGGACCGGTCTGGAAACACAATGGAAATTATGGCACAAAACCGCTCGCTACCAATGGCATGTGACAGACAGTGAGTAACTATCAGTCATTGCGCGTGCATTAATTCCGACCCACCCTATTGTTTAAGTAATCTCAAAAACGTCACACTTTCCTGCCGGACCCGGCACATCTAATAACGAACACGCTTGCTTGCACAATACCGCCCGCCACGAAGATGAATTGCAGCCGCCCAAATTCGGCTCAAAAGTTGCCCAATCTCGCGCCCCCCTCGGCCTTGTCGTCTCGATCTCATTCCGCTAGAGGTGTCACCCCAGCGCGATTTTTCCGCGAGGTACACTTCCGCCACCGCATCGCACCGTACCGCGCCGCCTGTATGAAGAAGGCGACGGGCAAGATTTGAATTCCAAATTATTGCCAGCTCGCCCGTTGTTTTCCTTGCCGTGCGTATTTTTCCACTTTCTATTTTTTTATTCGCCCTGTTTGTTTATGCATATCGAGTCGCGGGGCAAAAGTCGAAACGCTCCACCTTTGGCTGCGGAAACGACGGTAAACAACGCCAAGCGCCGATATTGAATTATGCCGAATGTACGGATGCGATTTATGTGCTCCTGATAAGAAAACACCGATGCTACACCTCTTGATTCCACATCCCGCGATATCGCGTGATTGACTGTAAACATGTATTTTTCATCTTTAAAATACACTGTATACGTCACATAGTATATTACGCTGATTCTAATGTCAATATACGGATGTACCGATTCAATTAATGTGGTCCTGATAAGTACAGACGCAGACGCAGACGCTGTGTGGGACGCCCCCCCCCCCCCCCCCCCATCCCCACAATATGGACTGATGACACAGCCAAGGTCGCAGGAAGTAGGTGGATGGAGGCGGCTCAAGACCGCTTGTCATGGCATTCTATGGGGGAGGCCTACGTCCAACAGTGGACGTCTACCGGCTGATGATAATGATGATGATGACGATGATGATCATAAGTACGCACTGATGCTACACTTTACGATACTTAATATCACATCCCCGATATAGCGCGATTGACTGCAATCATGAATTTTACATATTGAAAATACACTGTCACATAATATCTTACGCTAATAATTTAATGTTAATATACAAATGTATGTATACAATTAATGTGCTCCTTATAAGTACACACTGATGCTACTTTTTACGATACCTACGTTTTGGTATGACAATTTGTTTAATTTTTGCTTGGAACAATCAGCGTAATTGTAAAATGGTCCATGAATTCGCATTGATAAATAAACAACAAACCATTATTTTTGGATTTGATCATCGCATGGTCCATTGCAATATCGCGTGATTTAAATTAAATATTACCAATGTCGATGTTTCATAAAAACAAAAACACTTCCTTAAACGTCTCTTAAAATTTCATAAAATCAACACACACATCCCCTCGTATTCTCTCCCAGCCATATGCGAGGAGAAATTACAATATGCATGAGTAGAGACAGCCCCGATTTATTTTATATTAAAAACGATAAACATGTCGATCGCGAGAAATATTTTTCATGCACTGCTTAATCCTGGAGAGAGAGGAATAAACGAGTGAGAGATCGCGGCGATATGGAGAGACGGAGGGAAAAATTCAAAAACGGGCGATATCGCTGCAGGGAAAAATTCAAAAACAGGAGAAGTAAAGTAGGCGTTCTACTACGTTTGTTCTTTTACACGACTGCCCGACAAAAAAGGAGTGTAATGTGTTCAGGATTCATCTATGTATGTTTTCCGTTTCTTTATTCTACCATAACTTATAAACGCTTGACATAACAATACCACTCATCTCGAAATGTGTGGTATTTTTAGAATTGCTGTGTCATCCCGAGTCTCATAGAGTACCTTAACTCTCCAAATATCAAGTAAGTAGTTGTCTAAACGTCCAAATGCAAAAATGACAATAAATTATGAAATGTCTGATTGAAAAGTCAAATGAATGGTCTGATTGAATACATTCAGGAAATATACATGTATCTTCATGGATTAATATATACACCACAAATATTTCATAACAAATCGCAATCAAAATAATTATAATTATGAGTTCACTTTCTGTAGCGGCAGTCGTGTTTTACTTCCCTGTTTAAGGAGAGTATTGTGGATGCACTTCTGTGTGTCTGTGTGTTTGTTTGTGTATTCTCCGACGATAGCGCCGAAAATCTTCATCCGATTGAGCTGAAATTTGGCATGCAGGCATCATTTGGTCATGGCATGAGCTGAAAAGAATTGTGGTTGAAATCCGTCCACCCAGAGTTGGCTCCCGACGAGGGAACTCCTCAACGGTCAACAGCAGAGACCCAAGATTTTGTATACGTATTCATTTATGATAGAAACTTCCAAGTTTCACCATGACATGGCTGATGTACCCTGGGTTGGCTCCCGACGAGATAACTCCTCTACGGGCAACAGCAGAGACTTAAAATTTTGTATACGCATTCAATTATGACAGCCCCTTCCAAGTTTCGCTGTAACCTGATGTAACCTGGGTTGGCTCCCGATGAGGGGATCCTCCACGGTCAACAGCAGAGACCCAAAATTTTGTGTACGCATTCAATTATGATAGCAACTTTCAAGTTTCACCATGACATAGCAGATGTACCCTGGGAGTCAACCCGACGAGGGAACTCCTCAACGGTCAGTAGCAGACACAAAATTCGAAAAGTCGTGAAGTCATAAAGTCGAAAAGTCGAAAAGATTATAGATTATTGATTGATTGAGTCTGAATATTAATTAATGAAATTAATATTCAGATGAATTAAGGTTCCTCTCTACTTGACAGGAAAGTCTTGGGGTGACACAACCGATATTTTAAATTCTTTTAAATATATTTGCTTGTTTTATATGTGGAGATCGTACATGCTTATAGTAAATCATTAGAGTACCGTGGAGTGATATTGTAACATTGATCAAAAAGTCCACTAAGTCCTGTAAGATTTGTCACTTCGCCATTTTTTCCCTCAATATTTCCTTCTAGCTGTAACTTGGCTACTTTTCGAAATGCCAGCGCTATTTTTAGGTTAGTAGTCTAAATTTGAAGATTAACCACAATTTTGTTGAAAAAATATACGCTGTACACTTCAATGGTTTCCCAAAAAACTAAATGCTTATAGGAATTGGAATTATGCCAGTATTTATCAAAGGCTGCGTTACTTAACAAAAGTTTTATCTTGTTTGTATTGTAACAGATTACCATGGGGAAAGGATTAATCACTCAAAATTTTATTCTCATAAATATGAAGTTGTACTTACATAACTAATATATTATGGAAATTGATATTTATAAGTCAAAAATTAAAATTTTGTTAGTGAAAAATAATCTTCAGAATCTGGAGCTGAGTATGCTCAGTTACCTCATGTTTAAGGTCAATACTACTATCAATGTCACCCAAAAACCTTTAAAACATGTAATAATTTCAAATCTATTCATCTAAAAAATATCGGTAGTGATAGTGATTAACACGTTGACCCTCGCGCAGCCCACAGATGGGCGACACTGGAGTGGTTCTACGAGACCGCGCAGCCCAAATGTGGCTGATAATTAGGATGGTTTTCTCGACCCGTGTCGCCCAGTGTGTATGGGAATATTTAATAAAATGAAAACATTTCCGAAATCTGCGGTCCCTGAAAGCCACTAAGCCGCTGCAGGCCAGGCATTTGTAGATAAATTAAAATACCAGAAATAAAAAAGCGTGTATGGTAAGTGCCAAAAATCTTAAACGAATTTTATTTAAGACAACGGTAGTATATCCCATGAGTAATAATCTAATATAATGCAATTGCCGTTGTGACTGTCCTACCTGGGGTTTAAAACCCCTTCAAATATCGTATTATTAATATAAAAAAAACTTAGAATAATAAGAAATTGTGTGGTACAAACATCTTTCTATTATCGAAATTTTCTTTTGTATGTTGTTATTATTTGATTGGGCGACAATATTGTTATTATTTCAATAATGGAACTGTAGATATGTATGGATGAATAACAGTCTAATGAGGAAGACAAACTTAATGAAATGGGTATGTAGACAGTACAAGAGGCCGAAGTATCTAAGCATTAAATTTACTATAAACGATCTCACCCCAAATTGACAATTATAATTTTTTTTTATTTTTTATTTTATCCATAAAAATAATTGGTCTAAATTCCGAAAAAAACCGAAAACCTATCAAGAAGTTGTCTAAATTCCGAAAAAAAATGGAAATTAGTTGGAGCAAGGTCCGGAGAGTACTCTGGCTGACGGAGAGTTTCTAGTCGCAGCTCCTTTAATTTGGCGACCGTCTGTCGTGCAGTGTGTGGTCGAGCGTCCGCTATCGTTTTCAATTCTGCATTATCTACTTGCGTTTCCGGCCGTCCACAAATCTCGTTCTTTAAATCAAAATATCTAGAAGAGTAACGTTCGATTCAAAAACGCACCGTGCGTTCGTTAGTGGTGGCTGGCCAGAACACATAATTGATTATTTAACTGTATCTGCAGCGCCTGCTGCCTCGGCGGAAGTCATATTAAAAAAGAACGCGATTTTTAAACTTTTTCCTCGGTTGAGGATAGAACGATGTCAGTGTAAAGTCAAATGACTGCGAAAACAAATAAATCGCTTATTTTGGAACAGAACTTCACCAACTTTAATTTGAAATAAAGTTGAACTTGAAATTATAAAGCTGGGCATTGACGGTCAGTTTTTCGCGTCAGTCGAACTGACATGCATCCAAAATTTGATCGTGAATGTCGAATCATCACTCCAGAGTTTTAACTGACGACGCGCCACGAATATTTTCCGTGGCTACCATAATCCAACTGGCGCGTCGCGATAAACTGACCGTGAGTGCGCAATCGGCAATCCAACGCGTCAGTTCGCTCTCAGTGCCCGCAATGATAGCGCGTGCTGTGTTTTTGTTTTTGTCATGGCGGTGTCGGACGTGTCATAATGATAGATCTCATCAAAAATATAGAAATTCAGAATGTTTATGGAAAATAACCGACAAAATTTAAAAAATAAACAGTATCGACAAAAAGCTGTAGAAGATTTTATTTAGATAAAATATTGCAATTTTATTTAGATATTATTTATAAAATTGAATTAGATCTTATAGAAGTCAGATTTCATTCCCGATGCTAAGAAACAAAGAGTGGCAGTTAATCTCTCATGAGTGTGTATAGCTTGTCTCCTATTAGTATCTTGTTTAACAATATACCTATGGAGTTACAAGTTCTAGAATCTTGAAATATGTCCCTTCGTCCATCCTTAAATAGTTTCGCCAGTCCCTCGTTTAAGAAATTGACGTGCGTGAATTGACTCCTTTTTTTAAGCCATGCTTTAATCCATTGCTTTCTTTATCGTTTTCTTGTGAATACCTATATGACAACAAACAGTAGCCGTAGTAACAAGGAATGTTTCTTCTTCGGAATCAGAATCCATTTTTATTCGTGGACGTCCGCAAAGAGAAAACATGTCCTTCACGCGGCCCGGCCGGTCGAAAACTGAAGAGCCGGAGTGACGCCAGTGAATGGGGAAATCTAGTTGGTATAAAACCATTTGGAGTGACGCCACAGTTTTACGTCTAGACTGACGCGAAAACCTGACCGTCAATGCCCAGCTTAACATGAACGCTAAATAATTGAGTTCAAAGTAGCCAGTATTGAAAATCTGCAATTTCTTAAGTAAGGACCCAACATAACAACAGCTGAAGAAGCTTCCACAATATTAAAATAAATTAATAGTTTTAAAAAAACACTAAAAACACGCATTTGGGCTATGATACGATATTCACATACACACGGCTATGATACGATATTCCATCATGGAATGCCAGTGCCTATCTTCCGGCTTCATCATCAGACCTTGAAACCTAATCGTGGTCAAAGTTCATTCCAAGACTTTTCTAACAAGTCCAAACACAGCTATGATACGATGTTCCATCATGAAGTTCCAGTTCATATCCCGATTCAAACTGGTGTTCGACAAGGAGACGTCGCATCGCCGCTACTTTTTAACGTGGTGATCGACGCGATTATGCGGAGAGCATTCGACGGTCGACGCGGAGTTAGATTCGACGAATCAAACTTCATAACCGATTTGATGTTCGCTGATGATAGCGCCGTTTTCGCCGACACTGATGCCGAAGCAACGGACATTTTATACGACATATCCGGAATTGCTCAATCATATGGATTGAAAATCAATGCGGATAAGACCAAAGTGCTCACTACGGACGGTTCGAAGGCCAGCGTTTACCTCGATGGAACCCAAATCGAACAGGTCCCACAATTCAAGTATTTAGGATCGTTGGTTACGGAAAAGAAAGTGGCTTCGACGGCCGATGTCCATAGCCGGATCGGTCAGGCAACAGCAACATTCGCCTCGCTCAAGTGGCGCATATGGAAGCGAATGAATATTACCATCAAAACCAAAGTACGACTATACCGAACGTTGGTTCTTCCCATTCTTCTTTATGGATCGGAAACGTGGACGTTACTACAATCGGACCTCAAAAAGTTCGAAGTCTTCCAAATGCGATGCTTGAGGCAGATTCTCGGTGTCTCACTCCGCGACCGAATTCGAAACGAGACCATTAGAGAAAGATGCGATCTAGTAACAACGATCGAAGAAGAAGTACAAAAACGTCGACTACGATGGTTCGGCCATGTTTGCCGAATGAACGACAATCGCTTGCCACGTAAACTTCTTTGGCGAGACCGTCCGACAGAATGGAGAATTCAGCGATCGGCACCGAAGAAAACCTGGCTAAATACCATCAAAGACGACCTTACAAATCAACGATTGTCGGCTAGGGATGCTCGAGACGTGGCAAAAAATCGTCAAGAATGGAAGCGAATCGTGAATGGAGTACGAGATCCAGCGGCACCGACAGCAGCGTATTGGCTGCGAGGGCGACCCCCTCCCCAATCGCCGGCTACGGAATAAATAATAAATAAAATACATATCTTCCGACTCCATCATCAGATCAGTTCGACAATACCATATTATTGTATTGTCATCAGAACTACATACAGCTGCCAATTTTCATGACGCTACGATCCTTGAAAGGTGGATAAATTAGTTACCTTAGATTCCATTACATAGTTACATACAGGTCGACCTAATAAAAGCGTCTTAATAAAATACTTTGTAAGTGCATATTTAGAAGGTTAGATTGTGGAACTGAAGGCGTGTCAACTATTTCGGCTTCTATATAGCTAATAGCATACGCTGTACAGCAAATACACCGTCAAAATGAGGATTAAATATAATGATTCACAAACAAAACACAAAAAAATATTTTAAGCCTTTACCTAATATAGCAACTAATATATAATGACATAATATAAATAGGTAGTAACTGTTCATACACACCATTGAATTGACACACAATTAGTTAATCATGGTTTTGCCTCCCCTAATGAGTTGATATTATTTCAATAAGCAATATGTGGCCGAGTAAACATGATAGATAACAATCTGCGTATTGTAGTAGTCAAGCATGAAGTATCAATATTGAAATTTAACGTACCGAGTATGTATGCAAATATAGAGGCCTTACTGGTCGCCATTTCAGAAAAATATCACTGAAATTACACACTGATTTTATACGTAATTGTAAGAAAAAGCATACAAAACTATCACTCAAACAAGAACAATAATTTAAAGAATTAAAAAATACGAATGTTGTTATAAAAAGTGAACTAATGTAATTTAATTTGGTATACAAAACAATTTGTTCTCGCTAAAAAGCACGTTTGTTAGAGAATAAAGTTCTTCGTTGAAACAATATTTGTTAAACAAAATTAAATGTACGGAAAGTTCGCTACGTCCCCGTTCACGCCGTGTTTTATCTATAAACACCCAGTGCGTAATGGCGATTGCCCATTCTGTGAGTCTTTCGACGGGCCTTGTATAAGGCCCGACGAGCGGGGCTTTACGTGAGCCGGGCCTATTGACCCGGTTTTCAGAGTGAGACGTCGCAGGGCTGTGCGTCCTGCGGCAGGTATCTTAAAATGATTGCGCGTCGCCGTCGCCTCACTCAGTCGGTTGCCCTCGGTGCTTAAGTAATAGGGGGCCGGGAGCTAAGGGGCCCTTGCTGAGTTGGCCACGAAGACCCATTCTGTTCAGGGTTGGTCACACTCACGGGTCAACACCCATCCGACGGCATCCACGCATGAAGTGCGTGCCTGGGTAGGACTCTGGCCTTAGGGTTAGTTTCCCCTAGGAGTCAACCTTCTGGCGCTCCTGGACGGTCTGCGCTCCGTGCGGCATAAGCCAATCGATTGTGCACTCTGACTAAAAGTCGGGGGAGTCTGGAAGCAGTACTGTTTCCTATAGAGCGGGGGTGGGTGCGGACCTTACGGCGACTGCTCTTGAAACGACGATCGGCTACCCGATCCTGGGTGAACAGCCGGGCAAAGGATGCCGTGGTCCGCGATAGATTCGGTATACACCGTTTCACCGCTTCTTAAGGTAGAGGACCGCGCAAGCGACCTCGAACTCGTAACCAATCGAGAGAGTGGAGTAATCTGGTCGCAATTGGAAGTAAGAGCGTTAGTGTAAGCCCGCTGGGTAACACTCCTGGCTATCTCGCGGTTAAGGCGTTAGCCTCTTACGGGTTTGTGGCGGTGCTTGACGGTGGACTGTTTTGTCCAAGTCTTCTGCGCTCACTCCAGGGAGATAGAACGACTAATCGTTAAAACTTCCTGAGGTGACGGGCTCGCCCGTTGTAGTTGACAACTCTAGTTGGTGCTTAAGTAATAAAACGGTATTTTATGAAATATTTGTGGTTTTTGTTTTTATTCTTATGGATCGAGGGCCCTACCAATTGTTCTGACTTCTTCGACGAGTGATTTACTAGCCGTAAGGCGCCGCTTAGCCTAGTTGGTATGAGTGGATATAAGTTATTAACAGCGAAAATATCCCTATTAGTATATACAAAGTTGCTACTACATGTAAGGGTTAGAATACGTGCTATTCAAAATATCCCCGTTAGTATAAATATGCAAAATTTGCTACTTCCAACTTCCGAAGTTTATGTATGGAAGGGTTAGAATACGTGTTATTCACCTACTCCATGATAGTAAACCCCCAATTTTGCTTCGTAATCGAATTGCCTACACGTATTTGCATTGAAAAACTATCATTAACTCGCTCGATTGTTTGATTTTAGTGTTCTTAATAAGTGTTTCGTTTACGGTTTATCATCTCTACTATCTCTTGATTCATATTCAAAGTCCCTAGTTCCCGCAACCGCCATTGTTATTATTGTCATGTCTCTGCGCTGATTTGCGAGCATTGTGTCCATCAGAGCGAATTCCCACTTTATCTCGGCCGGTCACTTCCGGTCAGCGAAACCCCGCTTCTTATTCAAACTTCCGGGGGTTGGGAAAGGGGACCGAATTTCAAAATTCAATCTATTTAGTATGGCTGAGGCGTAGAGTGTGGAGTCGTCTCAAGTATCGCCACAGTGAAGTGTTAAAATGGGAGTACGAAGGCAAGGGGGCGGTCGCTTCGAATGCAGTCCTAAATAAACATTTTGATAATCGACACATCTATTTCGTTGTTTTAGGAGCGGAAGGCGGAAAGGAAAGCGACGCCCTGCGCTGCTGGGGCGGTGCCAAAATCAAGAAGCCGTCCAAACTACGTAGCATACAGTGTGTTATTTTTGAAATTTTCGTTTTATATTATTAGTAGTTCACAATAATCTATAGAAAAAAGGACAAAATGTACAATCAAACTATCATAGACCAAAAATCCAGTAGCACAAAATCTATAACAGGATGTGCCAAAACCAGTTGCCAGTGGCCATATTTTCATGTCACCTAACTAGGCTAAAGCCTAATTATGTGGTTATTTCATAAAAATTATGAACAAATAGATAGTATTAAAATTATCGTAATTGCAAATATAAAGTAAGATAATGATATGTATTATTAATAAATAAAAATTGGTTAAAATAATAAAAATGATCTTTAAACGAGTGTATAGAAATATTAAAATATTCATACCAAATAAAAGCAAGAATCGCATTCCTAATAAGCAAGAATCGCATAGTAAAAACCCATAGTAGTAAAAACCAATAATGTCATAAAAATATAAATAATATGTGCAAAGTCATTGTTTTTATATAATCTAATTGAATTACCATTACATACTTATATACCATTCTGCGCATACCATTCAGGCCCTTATATTCAGTGCTCTATCTATATTAATCATCCCTTCCTTCATCAACCAAAACGTACCAGATATTTCAAATGTTGCAATTGTGTTGATAGCCTTGATTGATTCAGGCAGGTGATAATAAATCCTGGGAGCGATGAATGATTAGTGGCGCAAAATGATCAAACTCTATCAGCTTTACATGCCATTACCAATGACAAAATCCGTCGACAAGAAACCCATTGATCTCGGCTCCATTTTCTTCCGTTCCAGTATTATAATTATTTTTATTTTATTATGAAAAAAACTGCCTTGTTGCTTTTTACTGAACAGCCACGTTTTTTTTAAGTGAATATTTACAATACTAGGATGAATGCGAGAACTAAAGTTTGCTCTATATTGCTATGCTTAAACATTTCATAAATTATTTGAATGGTGGCATTAAACATTGATAAAAGTAACAGTTATAAAAAAACATAATTTATATAGATAGAGTGATCATTTAAAAAAACAGACTGGAATAAACAATTTTTATAAATATAAAAATGTCTGTAATCATTTTGAATAAACAACTCTTTTTAATAAAAGCCTTTGATTCTTTTGAACTTTATTAAGCTCGGGCAAAAATCGACTAGGTATATAGCGTCAGTATAACTTCTTGGGTGGTAGATAGATTGGTTTCTGTCCCCATCTAGTTCGTTGAAGTAAGAAAACTATCATCAGTATAAAGGTGTTGTTTATCATGTTTGTTGTAATCAATGACATTGAAATACTAGACGATTTAAAATTTAGATTTATATATATATATATATATATATATATATATATATATATATATATATATATATATATATATATATATATATATATATATATATATATATATATATATATATATATATATATATATATATATATATATATATATATATATATATATATATATATATATATATATATATATATATATATTTGATTGTAAATGTGTAAATTATTATTTTTTCAAATTGAAATTATGTTTATTACTAAATAAATGAAATGATAAAATAATGAAAGGGCACTTATCTGGTCTGTGGTGACCAGGAGTGACTCCACGCCTTATTCTTCTCTTCCTTCAGCGCTTGCTAGGTGTTTCCTGTTGTGGTATTGGAACCTGATCAAAATGGTAGCGGCAACACAACAATGCGAGACGAGAATGAATGCTGGAAAATAATAGGCGATTAGTGTTTCTTAAATATTAATGATTGTTATAAAATGTATATCAATATTTCGGCTCAGCCGTCGTCAAGATATGTGACATTTCTGAAATCGAAAAATTCGTTGAAAATTTAAATTCAAGGAATCGAACAAAAAGAAATGGATTAATAATATTTTACACGATTTAGTTAAGGTACCATAACCAACCGTGCAAAACGTTATTTTAAATGAATGATTATAAATTAAAATAAAAAGCATTTGATGATTATGATAATATGATAAACCTTATTAATATATATATATATATACTAGCTGTTGCCCGCGGCTTCGCACGCATTAAATTTGGGTTAAGATAGATCCCTTTTTCCCAGTCAAGTGGTAAGTTTTTGCGTGTAATATATAAAGGTATCTAACGTCCTTCTCTGTAGGTACTCCTGTCAATATGTACTTCATGATGATCAACTAAGTAATTAAGGCGTGAAGATGTGACGATCGCGGTGCTTGCGCTACGCATGTTATCGAGACAAATGATGAATTTATAATGAGGTTCTAGCGCCTTCTCACGTCCGGGAACCGTCGCGCGCGACTTCTATTTTGATTTTTAGGGTTATTTACCCCTTCTCACCCCCTAAGTGGTAGATTTTAGAAAAATATGACACATGCATTTGCTTATTTGTTTATTACCATTTAAACCCCTTTTCGCCACATTAGGGGTTGAATGAAAAAAATACTAAGTACGTATTTGCCTAAATGTTTATTAGAGTATACAATTTCCATCTAATATTGTTTCTCCATACAAATTTTAAACCACTTTTCACGCCTTTAGGGGTTGAATTGTGAAAAAACGCGAAAGACGTATTTAATTATTTGTTTATTAGAGTTATCCTACAAAGTTTCAAAATAAAAAGTCTAGATCTAATATCGTTTCTCCATACAAACTTAAACACCCCTTTTTACGCCTTTAGGGGTGAAATTTAAAAAAAATACGAAACACATATTTGCTTAGATGGTTTTTAAAGTAATCCTACAAAGTTCCTCTAATATCGTTTTTTCATACAAATTTTGAAACCCCGTTTCACCCCTTTAGGGGTTGAATTTTGAAAAAACACAAAAGACATATTTGCTTATTTGTTTATTCGAGTAATCTTACAAAGTTTCGAATTAAAAAGTATATCTATATCGTTTACCATACAAATTTCGAAACCCCTTTTCACCCCTTTAGCTGTGGAATTTTGAAAAAATATGATACACGTGTTTCCTTATTTATTTATTAGAGTGACCTTACAAAGTTTCGAAATAAAATGTCCATCTAAAATCGTTTATCCATACAAACTTTAAAACCCCGTTTTACCCCTCTAATGGCGAAATTTTGAAACCATGAAAGACCCATTTGTTTATTTGATTATGAGAGTAATATTACAAAGTTTTGATTTAAAAAGTCTATCTGTATCGTTTCTCCATACAAATTGTATAACCCCTTTTCACCAGTTTAGGGGTTGAATTTTGAAAAACCACGAAAGACGTATTTTCTTACTTTTTTATTAGAGTAATCCTTCGAATTTTCGAAATAAAATGCACATCTAATGTTGTTTATTCATACAAAGTGTGGAACCCTGTTTCACCCCTTTAGGGGTAGAATAAAAAAAAAATAAACACCTATTTTCTTATTTGTTTAATAGAGTAACCTTACAAGGTTTTGAATTAAAAAGACCATCAATAACGTTTCTTCATAATAATTTTATAACCCCTTTCCACCCCTTTAGGGGTTGAATTTTGGAAAAACCACGGAAAACGCATTTTGTTATTTTTTTATTAGAGTACTCCTACAGGAATTCGAAATTAAAAGCACGTCTAATATTGTTCATTCATACAAATTTTGAAACCCCGTTTCACCCCTTTAGGGGTTGAACTTTGAAAAAACATGAAACAACTATTTTCTCATTTGTTTATTAGAGTAATCTTACAAAGTTTCGAATTAAAAAGTACATCTATATCGTTTCTCCATAAAAAAATCGAAACCCCTTTTCACCCCTTTAGGGGCTGAATTTTGAAAAAATATGATACACGTGTTTCCTTATTTATTTATTAGAGTAATGTTACAAAGTTTCGAAATAAAAAGCACATCTAATATTGTTCATTCATACAAATTTTGAAACCCCGTTTCACCCCTTTAGGGGTTGAATTTTGAAAAAACATGAAACACCTGTTTTCTTATTTGTTTATTAGAGTAATCTTACAAAGTTTCGAACTAAAAAGTACATCTATATCGTTTCTTCATAAAAAAAATCGAAACCCTTTTTCACCCCTTTAGGGGTTGAATTTAAAAAATATATGAAACACTTGTTTCCTTATTTATTTATTAGAGTAATCTTACAAACTTTCGAAATAAAAAGTCCATCTAAAATAGTTTATCTATACAAATTTTAAACCCCCGTATTACCCCTTTAGGGGCGGAATTTTGAAAAACCATAAAACACCTATTTGATTGTTTGTTTATAAGAGTAATCTTAAAAAGTTTCGAATTAAAAAGTACATCTATATCGATTTTCCATACAAACTTTGGAACCCCTTTTACCCCTTTAGGGGTTACATTGATACACGTGTTACCTTATTTATTTATTAGAGTAATCACACAAAGTTTCGAAATAAAAAGCACATCTAATATTGTCCATTCATACAAATTTTGAAACCCCGTTTCACCCCTTTAGGGGTTGAATTTTGAAAAAACATGAAACACCTGTTTTCTTATTTGCTTATTAGAGTAATCTTACAAAGTTTCGAATTAAAAAGTACATCTATATCGTTTCTTCATAAAAAAATCTAAAACCTTTTTCACCCCTTTAGGGGTTGAATTTTTAAAAAATATGAAAAACGTGTTTCTTTATTTATTTATTAAAGTAATCATACAAACTTTCGAAATAAAAAGTCCAACTAAAATCGTTTATCCATACAAACTTTAAACCCCTGTTTCACCCCTTTAGGGGTTGAATTTTGAAAAAACATGAAACACCTGTTTTCTTATTTGCTTATTAGAGTAATCTTACAAAGTTTCGAATTAAAAAGTACATCTATATCGTTTCTTCATAAAAAAAATCGAAAACCTTTTTCACCCCTTTAGGGGTTGAAATTTTAAAAAATATGAAAAACGTGTTTCTTTATTTATTTATTAAAGTAATCATACAAACTTTCGAAATAAAAAGTCCAACTAAAATCGTTTATCCATACAAACTTTAAACCCCCGTATTACCCCTTTAGGGGCGAAATTTTGAAAAACCATAAAACATCTATTTGATTATTTGTTTAGAAGAGTAATCTTAAAAAGTTTCGAATTAAAAAGTAGGTACATCTATATCGATTTTCCATACAAACTTTGGAACCCCTTTTCACCCCTTTAGGGGTTACCTTGATACACGTGTTACCTTATTAATTTATTACAGTAATCACACAAAGTTTCGAAATAAAAAGCACATCTAATATTGTTCACTCATACAAATTTTGAAACCCCGTTTCACCCCTTTAGGGGTTGAATTTTGAAAAAACATGAAACACCTGTTTTCTTATTTGCTTATTAGAGTAATCTTACAAAGTTTCAAATTAAAAAGTAAATCTATATCGTTTCTTCATAAAAAAAATCGAAACCCTTTTTCACCCCTTTAGGGGTTGAATTTTTAAAAAATATGAAAAACGTGTTTCTTTATTTATTTATTAAAGTAATCATACAAACTTTCGAAAAAAAAAGTCAAACTAAAATCGTTTATCCATACAAACTTTAAACCCCTCTTTCACCCCTTTAAGGGTAGAATTTTGAAAAAACATGAAACACTTATTTCCTTATTCGTTTATTAGAGTAGTCTTTCAAAGTTTCGAATTAAAAGTACATCTATATCGTTTCTTCATAAAAAAATGGAAACCCTTTTTCACCCCTATAGGGGTTGAGTTTTCAAAAAATATGAAACACGTGTTTCCTTATTTATTTATTAGAGTAATCTTACAAACTTTCGAAATAAAAAGTCCATCTAAAATCGTTTATCCATACAAACTTTAAACCCCCGTATTGCCCCTTTAGGGGCGGAATTTTGAAAAACCATAAAACATCTATTTGATTATTTGTTTATAAGAGTAATCTTAAAAAGTTTCGAATTAAAAAGTACATCTATATCGATTTTCCATACAAAATTTGGAACCCCTTTTCACCCCTTTAGGGGTTGAATTTTGAAAAAATATGATACACGTGTTACCTTATTTATTTATTAGAGTAATCACACAAAGTTTCGAAATAAAAAGCACATCTAATATTGTTCATTCATACAAATTTTGAAACCCCGTTTCACCCCTTTAGGGGTTGAATTTTGAAAAAACATGAAACACCTGTTTTCTTATTTGTTTATTAGAGTAATCTTACAAAGTTTCGAATTAAAAAGTACATCTATATCGTCTCTCTATAAAAATTTCGAAACCCCTTTTCACCCCTTTAGGGGTTGTATTTTGAAAAAATATGAAACACGTGTTTCCTTATTTATTTATTAGAGTAATCTTACAAACTTTCGAAATAAAAAGTCCATCTAAAATCGTTTGTCCATACAAATTTTAAACCCCCGTTTTTCCCCTTTAAGGGTAGAATTTTGAAAAAACATGAAACACCTATTTCCTTATTTGTTTATTAGAGTAGTCTTTCAAAGTTTCGAATTAAAAAATACATCTATATAGGTTTTCCATACAAACTGTGAAACCCCTTTTCACCCCTTTAGGGGTTGAATTTCGAAAAATCCGCCCTTAGTGAGCGTTTGCGTCCTAAAAGGAACCTATGTTAAAATTTTCAGCTTTCTAGGTCTAAGGGTTAGGGCTGGACGTTGATGAGTCAGTCAGTGAATGAATGAATGAATGAATCGGAACTTCTCTCTTTATATATGAGATATATATATATATATATATATATATATATATATATATATATATATATATATATATATATATATATATATATATATATATATATATATATATATATATATATATATATATATATATATATATATATATATATATTTCATAAGGTTTGTAAAGAAATCCGTTTATAGGATCATGTTTTTATTTAAAATAAAATTAGTAAAAGCTACTTAAAAAGTAGCGAAGGAAATCCCAGGTTGTATTGGGAAATGCTTATGTTTGAATGAGATATACTTACGGATGTGCACGACTTTCGACAGGTGCAATGTAAGTTTAAAGGTCCTTTTGCAGTCGACTAACGATCACTATTCATCCATATATCTCATAAATAGGGCTTATCCTTATGCAACACAAAATGCCTTCAAATGAGACGAATTAAGCGAAAAAATTAAAAATTAAACTATTGATCATTTCGGCAAGGCCGTTTTATAAATGAAAGTGACATTACGAAATAATTCAAATTTCGAATGCTACTAACATTTAAAATATGATACAATTGGCTGAGTTTGTTATCAACGAGCCATTAAATCGAATTAAAAATAAATAAAAAAACTCCATATGCTCAATGAAATGAAAGAAGAAACTTAAATCTTTATTTCTGGCAGAGAAGTTTATAAAAAAGATTGTATAATGTTATCAAAATAGCTTTTACTACTTTTATTTTAAATAAAAACATGATCCTATAAACGGATTTCTTTACAAACCTTATGAAATATAACAATATTATACTGTGTTCTACAATGTTTCTTTACAATTTTTTAATATTATACAATTTTATATAGGTTTACCCTATTTTGATAACATTATACAATCTTTTTTATAAACTTCTCTGCCAGAAATAAAGATTTAAGTTTCTTCTTTCATTTCATTGAGCATATGGAGTTTTTTTATTTATTTTTAATTCGATTTAATGGCTCGTTGATAACAAACTCAGCCAATTGTATCATATTTTAAATGTTAGTAGCATTCGAAATTTGAATTATTTCGTAATGTCACTTTCATTTATAAAACGGCCTTGCCGAAATGATCAATAGTTTAATTTTTAATTTTTTCGCTTAATTCGTCTCATTTGAAGGCATTTTGTGTTGCATAAGGATAAGCCCTATTTATGAGATATATGGATGAATAGTGATCGTTAGTCGACTGCAAAAGGACCTTTAAACTTACATTGCACCTGTCGAAAGTCGTGCACATCCGTAAGTATATCTCATTCAAACATAAGCATTTCCCAATACAACCTGGGATTTCCTTCGCTACTTTTTAAGTAGCTTTTACTAATTTTATTTTAAATAAAAACATGATCCTATATATATATATATATATATATATATATATATATATATATATATATATATATATATATATATATATATATATATATATATATATATATATATATATATATATATATATATATATATATATATATATATATATATATATATATATATATATATATATATATATATATATATATATATATATATATATATATATATATATATATATATATATATATATATATATATATATATATATATATATATATATATATATATATATATATATATATATATATATATATATGTATATATATATATATATATATATATATATATTTATATTTGATAAGGTTTTGTAAATAATCCGTTCATAGGATGATGATTCGCAGTAAAATAAAATTAGTAAAAGCTACTTGAACAGCAGCGAAGGAAATCCCAGCTTGGATTGGGAAACGCTTATGTTTGAATGAGATATACTTACGGATGTGCACGACTTTCAATTGTGCATGTTAGTACTACTAACCAATACTAATAGAGGACAAGGAGCCTTTTTGTATAACCTGTATTTTTCAAGTATAGTGCAGTCGACAAAATTTGCTCCTGTTTTTTTTAACGACCGTTGAAAATGCACAACAAATTAATAGAGACTAAAATAAATAAAAACACCTTTTTAAATGTTAAATCAAAAGACCAAATGTTAAATCACAATAAAACGGAGAAACGACCGAAAAAGTAAAAACCTTTGTAAAACGAAATGTAATGTCATCTACCTTTTCATATTTATAGGGCGTGGCAGTAAGTGGAGATATGATGAAGCGAAGCTACAAATCCCCGTCGATCGTTATCTACTGCTGCTTAAAAAGCAGTGACTTTAAATCAATCCACAGGTTCCGATGTCGTGAGTATGACACGGACTACACGAGGGTCCCGATGACGTGAGTATGACACGGAATACGTGAGTATGACACGGACTTAATGAAGAAATGAAGTAATTGTATCCGTAATCTTGACAAGGCATCTCCAGAGCAATCTGGACAAGCCCAAATCAAAGGAACAGCTGCTAAATGTACTAGGTGTATAGGGCGACATACTTCAAGGCGCAGAAATTGAAGAAATTTTAAATTAGAAGACATAAGACTGAATCAGTCACAGACAGAAGAAGAAGTCTTCATTGGACTTCGCAGAAAGCACTAAATTTTAAACGGAGATCGATGCGAAGACTAGTAATTTGGGAACAGCTATTGCACAATCCACCGTCCAATCACCACCAGCAAAGATAATCAAACAAGGAGATGAATCAGACGGCCGAATGGGATTTGAATATTAATTGCCATTGGGAAATGAATTAAAGCTTTTCTCAGCAGAGCGGCGGCGATTTCTTCGACCGACTCGATTCTCTTTGCGAATGGAATGAAATGGAACGAGATCATTGATAAAGAAAATGCTTAGATCACTGTTCCACACACCATCACTGGTGATATGTATTTGAGAAACATAACAACGAATATTACATTTTAAAACTTATTGATTGTATCCTTCAATTAAGTTCATTAAATAGCAAGTGTTTAAATATAATAATTGAAGGGTGCCAAACTATAACGTTTGAAGTGTCAGAAATATATTATATTATAGGAGAGATAAAATCTATTTTATTAAATAAGTAAAAGTGTTTTCAAATAGTATGTTATTAATTAATAACGCTTTATTAATCCTTAGGGCATTTAGACTTTACAATTGAAGAAAAGGTAAAGAATAACTGTAGTTTTTTTTAAATCCTTTATTAGTGCATGTCATAACTATGTATTTGCCAGTTTACTTGCATTAAGTACTTGTAAGACAATGAGTCATAGGCGTGATTGTTTCTTGTTAATGTGGACTCAACTGATGAGATTTTTATAAAAAAATCCATCACTGCCTTTTATGCATGTTAACGTGGTAGATATTGGTGTCCCATTCCATGCTTATTTTCAAATTTCTGAAGTACATTTGGGTGATTTGAGGCTTAAGCGCTGAGGTTATAAACCATGGGTTTGCCTCTGGACACCCTTTTTTCATTTCAACTACCCCGAAAATTTAATATGATACTCTGATCATTGTAGTTGAATATATTTTATGAGTAAATTTATGAGCAAATTTTGTAAAATATCTTTTGCCGACGAGAGTTAATAGCATTGCGAGAATTGCATGATTTTTATATTATCCGCGGCAATCATCGCAGTATAGAATTGTTTTTTGCTTATGGGTAGTAGCATTCTTGAATGCTACTTGTGAAAAAGTTGCACAAAAAACGCTATTCCATTAGATCCTCTCTGTCCAACTTTCCTAAAAATATGGGACGTGTAAGTCTCCACACCAGGATATCATTACTTAGTATAAAGTTTACTAATGAAAAATATTGAAATGATTTTCATAATAAGTTAATACGGATTTCAAGTGAAAAAATAGTTTTAGAAAATACCTGCGTTTTTCATACAATATAAGCATATCTCCTTCTTCTCCGTCATTCCCTCATTAATGAGGATCGTGGCCACTAGACAACAGTTTGCCTACGAGGCGCCTCCACTTCGACCTGTCTTCTGCATGGCGGGTCACAAATTGTATTGACCCTTTTGTAACTTCTTTGATGAGGTCGTTCCATCTGGCCGGTGATCTGCCTCTGCTTCTTCTTCCCTCCACTTGACCGAAGAACTGCAGGACCCTTCTTATGCATACGGTGGAGAGCCTCACTTGGATGCCGAGTTCTTCCAGGACATATTTGTTGGTGCGTTGTGCTGTCCATGGGATTCCGAGCATTTTACGCCAACACCACAACTCCAGTGCATCGATTTTGGTGCGTATCCGAGCCTTCAGGGTCAATGTCTCCAATGCATAGATAAAGATCGAGAAAACCAGAGCTCGAACCAGCCTGACCTTAGTCCGCTTACTTATACCCCAATTCTTCCACAGCCTTTCTAGCTTGCTCATGGCCGATCTTGCCATCTGGCTCCTGCGTGAGACCTCATTTTTGTAATTTCCGTCTTTGCATATCATGGAGCCCAGATAGACAAAGTCTTTCACAGCTTGAAGGTCACTCAGCTCGTTGGTGCGTTGCATAGTTCCAGCCCGGTCCACAAACATGAGTGTGGTCTTGCTGCGGTTCTTGTGCAGTCCATACTCCTTGCTTTTCTTCTCCACCCTGCGTAATAGGGTCGCCAACTCATTTTCATCGGCACCTATGATGGTCGTGACATCGGCGAATCTTAGGTTATTGATCCTGAGACCTCCAATGCGAATTCCACTCTCCCATTCGTCTAGGACTTTTCTTATTATATGTTCGCCGATCAAATTAAAGAGATTTGGAGATAAGATGCACCCTTGTCTGACGCCTCTCTCTGTTTTGAAGGAATTCGAGGTATAGTATATCTATCTATCTAGACTATTGAAGGAGCGAGTTTAGGTATTATTGTCTATCGTGGATACACGTATACGAGTATGTAACTCGCTTCTATTTTTGTAAAGGGAGGTGACGTACAAACCTTGGTCTTCGTATGATTGATAAAGAGGCCATCGTCATGGAACCAGCAAACCAGTTGTAGGATTTATTGGTTTATGATTGTGTTTGCAAAATTTACATCATCATGCTCCACCACTATCGCGGTATCACTAAATATTGGTAAACTTTAGATTTATTTATTTATTTATTTGTAACATCCTGGTTGAGAGTTAACATCTTGCGGTGTCGACTACGACGGGCGAGCCCGTCACCACAGGACGTTTTAACGATTAGTCGTTCTGTCGCCCTGCAGTGAACGTAGAAGACTTTGGACAGTACAATCCTACGTCCAGCTACGTCACAACCCGTGAGAGTCCAACGCCTTACCGCGAGTGAGCCAGGAATAAACCCAGCGGGCTCGAGATACTCGCGCCCTCACTTCCAATTGTGACCAGATTTCTCCGGTCTCTCGATTGGTTCCGAGTTCGAGGTCGCTTGCGCGGTCCTCTCCCTTACGAAGCGGTGAAACGGTGTGCACCGAATCTATCGCGGACCAAGGCGTCCTTTGCCCGACTCTGAACCGGGATCGGATGGCCAATGGTCATTTCAAGAGCAGTCGCCGTAAGGTAGACAACCACCCCCGCTCTATAGGAAACAATACAGTTACCAGACTCCCCCGATTGTTAGTCGGAGAGCACAGTCGATTGGCTTGCGCCGCACGGCGCGCAGACCGTCTAGGAGCGCCAGAGGTTTGATTCCCAGGGGAGACTGGTTGACCCAGTGTCCTACCCAGGTTCGCACCCCATGCGTGGAGGCCATCGGATGGGTGTTGACCCGTGAGTGTGACCGACCCTGAACACATGGGTCTTCGTCGCCACCTCATCATGGGCCCATTAGCTCCCGGTTGAGAGTTAACAGTGTGATCGTACAAATATAATTTGTAACTACGTATATAAGCAATAGGAAATCAACACAACTCATACGAACATTCTAGACGAATGCCCAACTAGACCGAACAGCCTGTATCTGGGCATACGAAATATACTGCCTTTGATTTTTGAGTAGTACTGACGTTATTTGATTAATAGACTACTTTCAATACTAACACTAAGATAATGGCATAAAATAGTACACATATGGATACAAATATACATGATAAAGGGCTAGTTACATACACATATACACATTCAAACATACATATATACATATATGCATATACACACATACACATACATCTCCACACATATTTTAAATTACTGTATGAAGCAATTCCATTTCACTCTTTGCACGACCTACATTGTAAAGGAGCCATTTTTTTACTTTTGGCTTAAATAGGTGTACATTTGAACATGTTTTACTGAGTCTTCTAAAGTATTAAAAAAATTGGGGCGACGAAATACAACTGTCTTTGGGCAAAGGTTATATGTACGTGAGGAATTACATAGTTCGTCCCTTCAGCCATTGTAGTTGGTCTTTGCTGTTGGCTTCGGGAACGTTTGTCTAAAGTATTGTAAAATTATATTAGCTGTTGTTTCACGAACAACTGACGAATATCCAAAACACTTGCTTCGCTGAACAGCAGGTCAAAGTAATGGCGGGGATTTTTCCTGTAGGTAACCCTCAGTAATAATTTCTGGGCTTTAACTAGTGGTTCAAGTACTTGTTTCGTACAGCCCCCCCCCCCCCAAGCAATGACACCGTGCATCCATAAGCTTTGGCAAAGCGCCATGTACACATTTTTTAACGTCGGCTTTGCCAAAATATTACGTAGCTCACGAACGACGTATACTAACTTTCGAGTGCGCGATGTAAATTCATTAGTTGGTTCTTCCATGTTAACTTGGAATCAATGGTTACACCAAGATACCTAATCTCGCCTTCTTTATGAACAATCGGACAGGCGCAGTTGGGTGGTTTAGGGATGTATCGAATATATCCGGTATGATGTTGTATGTTGTTTTCTCATTTAAAAAAATGGAGTACACTACGACTAGTATGTAGACGTGGCAAAGATGCATGCATCTTATCTTATATTTTCTTTAAGCCACGGATAGCATCAATTAAATATTCTCAGCGTCGCCTACACTGATTGCAGTATTAAAACAAAGTTTTTTTGCACGTTACTCGGGCTCATTTGCATTGGCATGGGTGAATAATTTGTATTTTTTAAGGTTGGTACCAAATTGCGGCCGGCGCCGCAACACTGCCCAACCGCTGAATAAATTAAAGAAAAACACGTCTCTATTTAAATACAATTTTGAAAGTATTGTTACGGTTTGTAGCCCCTACGGTATATCGCGGAAGTTTAAATGTAAAATAGGCCGAAGAGTCGCCAAACGATTGACAATATTCCATTGGGATCATCAAATTCAGATAGTGGCTAAAGAACAACCAGCTTAAACAAGCTGCAATAATAATAACTAGTAAATAGAGGGTATTTCAGATTCCTTATGGCTTTTGGGTGAAGTGAACAGGTAGATAAAACCACATTGCGCAATATTTGTGTTTTTCTAAAGACGAGTAAAATTTAGTAACCAAACCTAAAAAACCTTAAAAGTCATAATTTGTTCACCTAATAGGATAGAAAAAAACTTATTAACAGTATCCCATTGGGATCATTAAATTTAAATAGCGGCTAAATAACAACCAGCCTAAACAAGCTTCTATAATAACAAATGGCAAATGAAGGGATCTTTTGATTACTTATGGATTGGTGAAGTAAACAGGTGGATAAAACAATTTTTAAAACATTTGTTTTCTTCTACTGGTGTATAAAATTTAATAGCCAAACCCAAGAAACCGTAAAAACAAATCCAACACTTAATAGGACAGAAAAACTATGATTTGATGCAAACATCAACCTCCTCTTTTAAATAATTTTAGCTCTTAAAAGTGTATTATTTTGAATTCAATGGAAATAGATTGAAACTAACATATTTATGTACAATTTCATCCAATATATTTTATAAATAATTTAGATTTATGTGTCTTTATTTTCGAGAAAACTCTTGTCTGTATTACATATTTTAAAAGCGACATCCGTCTTGTTTACCTCTTATATTATGGCGTAGTATGTCAAGTATGTCATCATAATAGTCGGAAGGTGGTGAATTTTCTTACAACTTATTTTCCCAGTTTAAGAAAGTAATTAAATCTGGTCTTATCATTGATGATAATCAAGAAACTCCGAGTCTGGCAAGGATTATCCTATGAGTGGTGAGCATGAGGTGCAATCGAATTGTACTTATTCTCCCAGTTATAAATCTTTTCCATTCACTAGAGTCGATCATGAAATGCAAGAAAAAACAATCTGGCTTATTTAAAATTGTACAAAGCAAGTCTTACGAAAACAAAACGATTTTAAAACGTATAATACAAGATGTTATTATCACAAAATATCATTTGAAAGAGGTTTGGCTGGTTTAAGAAATCGCGGAAAGCGTCTCCGGATCTAGAAATTAGACAAAAATAAAAACTAGTTGCTTTCATTTTCACCGTCTTATTTTTTTTGTACAATTGAACCTATAATTTCACAAAAAATACATATGGCTGGCGCACAGACTCTCCTGAAGTCCGCTGCAGTGCGCGTTCTGACGTAGCCTTGGCGATCGCACATCACAACCAGATGTTGTCCAAAGCCACCATTTTGTTCGGGTTTTCAGCTGCCATCTTTGCCTGGCAGCTGAAAACCATATCTATAAATCAGCCCGATTATTTTATTCTAATAAATGTTGCACGCGACTCGACAGTAAAACGATTTTTATTAGTGCTAAATAATAAGGAGTAGGTAAAGCTCAAGCTACCGGAAGAACCCCCCTACAAAATACATGTCCGACGCTACTTAGAATTAGTTGCTGAATAAATCCTATCGACGTTTGGTGACTGGGAATATCAGTACCGAAAAAAAATACTAGCTACCCGACGAAAATATTGTCACACATTTTTATAACTCTTTTTTGTAAAAACAATGATATACCCACGAAACATTTTTATATTAGTGAAATCCTTGAAGAGGGTTCGAGCAATCAGTTAGGTGCGGTTGGTACAATATCGCGAAGATTGTTTATTCGAGATATTTTTCCTATTGCTATATGGTGCATCGCGCTTAACGCTTGGTAAACTTTTATTTATTAGTAAAAAAATCAAAGTTTAAAAAAATGTTTTTTTTTAAAAACTTTTTTTTTTGGTTATTCTAAAGTTGTTTATCAAAAGTTGCTTATTTGCTCGTGCTGATTTACCCACTTCAAGTATGTCACTAATTAAAAACTCAACCTGTATATAGCCACATTAATTCAACTAGCCATTATTCTAATAAGAGCGTCCATCCCGACCTTTCATCATCAACCCACCGCCCCAGAAATTAAAGCCCTCGCCAAAAAAAACCACCCGAAAAGTCCATTAGGCAAGAAATTGTCGACGTGGAGTTAATATTGACAGGCGGCGGAGAGTCAAATTCGCAATTCTTACAAAAGAGCGAAGAGGAGAAAGCATCCCGTCCTGTCTTTCCCTCGATAATGAAAGGGGAGAAAGGGCGGAGGTGAAAGGGTAAAAATTCACGCCGCAGGAATTAAGACAGTGGAGGGAAGGGGGGGAGGGGGAGGGGGAAATAAAAAAGGAAAAATTAGCGAAAATAAAGGATGACGCCCCGTAACGAATTTATGGGACACAAAGTTGGAGATTATCTCGCGAAATTAATTCGTCGCTTTGGCAGCGGAAGACACCTTGATGCCGATTTTAATTAAATTGAATCAGGCGCTCATGCTATTCAATATACATGGAATGTTTGAGTTGTCGGTGCTGCGGGTAACCCGCCATCACAGGGGGTTCTAACGATCGTTGTAATCTTTTCCCCCTGAAATGAGTCGCTAAGACTTTGGAACGTAACATCTACCTACATACATATGTGGTTACGCCACTGCCCAGCATTGTCTAACCGCAAACAGCGAGGGCTCCCTCGTAATTTTGAAAGGACTCTTCCTTCAACTATTGTAGAATAGTAGTAGTAGTAGATTAACTTTATTGTGCTAAAAATAACATTACAAGGAATATTTATACTGGTTTTTAAAAATATATGCACAACCGGCGAACTATACTCCATAGCGATATCTTACAGTCGACGATTTGATAACGAAGTTTTAATTATCATCCTACAGTTTATAGAAGTAATAAAGTTAAGTTTAAAATAATATAATACAAATATATGCCAATAACTTCTGTTAGGGTTACAACTATTTTTACTATTTTTGCCCAGAGAAGGATAAAGGAGAGGATAAGGTGGGGAGTTATCTGATTAGTGGCTTTGGGAAAGCAAATGTTCTTCAACAACTTTTTGAAAAAGAGCAACGAAGGTGCATGCATGATAGAGTGTGGGAGCTGATCCCATAAACAAGCAGAATGGACCGTAAAAAAGTACGGTCCATAGTAAACAGGAGAGTGATGTAAGGGAATGGCGAGAGTGTACCCCAGCTAGACCGAAGTGGAACACCGTAGCCTCCCAAGGGATAGAGTTGCTCCTTAAGATAGGAGAGCGACTGGCTTGTCACCTCTCGAGGTTTCATTGCCTAGTGTAAGCAATCACGCCTGTGGCGCCCTTGGTGTCAGATTTGACCTGGTTTGGGGTAGCCAATATGTTATTTTTAAGGTAGATGTCACCACGTCGTTGCCTTAGCGAACTACGTTTCCAGACTCAGAATTAATCAGCCAGATACATACTACAAGGAGAGCACTGACTAGATCTTCTATTGAATGGAAGAATTCCCCCGAGGGAATTCTTTCATTCAATTCACCTCTTCGACGAGGATCCCGGATGGGAGCTGAACCATTATTTGGACCAGCTACAAAACAAGCTAACTTTGAGGCCCAAGCTGCAAGGAATATATGCTTATATGCTCCAATATAAGCATATATTCCTGGATACATATATACGGAGAGAGTATATCATCCGCAAGAACTGAACTGGAAGTGTGGGTGGTTTCGCCGCCATTGTTGGAAAGAGTATTGCCAAACCTACAGTATGCCAATGGCACTGTGTTAGCAAAATTCCAGCCGATATGAATACAGTTGCACATGTACTCGCTATTAAAATAAGCTAGACGATACTCATAATATCAGCCGAGCATTATACTCTCAGATACCATAAGCATTCAGGGCATTTGTATTGTGGATAATCCTATATGATAAAAGGTTGAGTATTTCTTTTGCCATATCACGCCAAAACACGGCTTTGACTTAGTAGAAATGCGATGATTCAGTACAAACAACATAGTAATGGCAGCGTCAAATAAAAAAATGGTGACAGGCAACGCTCGGTGACGCAATCGGTGGAGCTTTTTATCACAATCAGCTAGTCATGCAGTCGGCGCGAAGCAATCAGGCAACCACAGCCAATTTTTTTCAACTGATGGAAACAAGGGTTTAGAAAAAAACACATGTTACTTGCTATTGGCATCTGTATCAGATATAGAAATATAGAAGTTTAAAAGCATCGAAAATGAAGATATTTGAAGTTGTATATATGCCTTTTTAAAAAGTGCGCAATCACTCTTTCAGTCAGCTCCGAATATTTCATTGTTTCAAATCTTGATAGGCTTGATTACCATTGGTCCAATATTTAAAAATTTCTGATATGAGACTGTATCTCCTTTAGCGTTATACACACGCATCAATTTTAATTTCCATTTTTGCAGCATTTATCCCATTAAGCAATATATATTTTTTTATAAATATAACAACACCGTCATTTTGGATTTACATAAAACAAGACATTATTTTATAGACAGCTTTTTTTTTCAATGTTTCAGTTAGAAACAGAATACCAAAATCAACATTATATTACTCTTTATCGATATTCTCATTGAAGCTTTACAGATTCTGCAATTTGTTAAAACACAATCGCTAAAAACGACTCGTCTCTTCCTTTTCACAGCGCGCGGTGCGCATTTTAATTTGAGTGTTATAAAGTGCCACTCAATAAAAAAAGTGCCTTCGATTTTAAAATGTTGGGAATCTGCGGCGACGTCGCTGGACTTAACTATATATAAATATTATAAATCGATAATTATTGTCTTCGACAAGTCCATAATTGCATGAATTGGCTGCAATTAATGGTTTAAAATATTTTGATAATATACAAACACCGGGTATTTAACCCAGTTGTTACTGAAACTTTTTTTTAAATCTTGTTTCAGAGTAGTTTTTTAGTATTAATAACTTGATGTATAAAGTAAACATAGAAAAATACAAAAAAAAAATGAGTTTTCAGGAAAGCTCGAAAAATGCGAATCGTTTTAACGATCAGTAGTAATAGGTAGGTAGGTTGACGCTCATATAACTACTACTTTATCGATTGTATCCTTTTTTAAATTTAAGAAACATAGTTATAACTATGAAAAAGGCTTTATTATCTATCTATCTATATCTATCTATATAATCTTTATCTAACTAGGTCATAAATTTATAAAAAACACGTTAATTACGCTAATACGAATTAAAATAGAAAAGCACTTCAAAATTATGATCATAATATAATTATCTATGCACCGAAACACTGTCAAACGATCACTTCGGCGATTGGTAAACAATAAGCAAAAGTTATCTGCTCGTTAATATTTTTAAACTGAGGGTATTCCCCATACTTTTTTTTGATCTTTATAACAATCGGTCGTTGTAAATGGGATAATAACACTTATGAAGACGAAGAATGATTTTATGAAAACGCGAATAAATGAATGGGATACAGGCATGGATACTTAAAATGTGGGCGAAATTTAAAAAAAAAAAAAAAACCTTTACAAAATACGAAATCGTGACCAGAAAATGCGTGGATTTTGCTGTTGTTGAAATTTCTGTCAACACACTATATTATATAAATAGTAAATTTGCAAAAGCTTCAATAACAAAATTCTTCAAGCCTAATAAACTTCATCAAAGCTATCGCTCGCGCAAATTAATATTTCAGTCTTAAAATATGCGAGGGAACTTTAGTCAGCGTTTGACAGTTATTAAAGTCAACGTGGACACTTTTCCCAGCCGCGCGCCACCCCCAAAAAGTACAAATTAAAATTACAGCGAGGGTCCAAAATCAGAGCGAGGAAAAATCATAAGAAAGTAATTAAAAGAGAAAAGGAATTTATTGGGTGGGATATCGCGATTAATCATGATAATAAATTTCAGCGCAGGGACTCGCGACTGAGTGACGTTTATGAAGACGAAGCAGCAGCTGAACAACAGAAAAGGGTCCCAGCGAAAGATTCGATTCTTTTTACAAGACTGCCCAAATGAAGTGTTCAAGATTCATTTATGTATGTTTCCGTTTCTTTATTCCACCACAACTTCTAAGCGCTTTAACCGATTTAGAAGTGTGTCATATTGTTAAAATCGTTTTGTCCTTCCGGTTCTCATAGGGTACGTGTCGCGACCCCTTGCTCTCATATAAGGAGAAAGAAACACTGAATGAATTCATTTTTTTCCTGAAAAACAGTCCACAAATTGTCTGGCAGTTTAATGCATTGCGTATTTGGTTGCAGTTCCATTTCCGTTCCCAATATCTAGGAAAATATCTGTGCTGATGAATCATTTTTCAATCATACGCGCATGTTTATGGTCAATCGAAGTGTTTCAACACTTCGCCACGAATGAATGATTGTTTCAAACATGCATTAATCTCTTCAGCGAAAGTAGAGCGAGGTATAACCGGTAAGGTTTGTCTGACGATGCAACTACCAATGCGATTTTCTGTTGCGACCGTATTTTGGCAAGAATCAAAGATATTAAAAATGTCTTACCGGTTCCACCTGGTGAGTCCAAGATTATATGACACGTTTGTAGGTTTAACATAGCAGCGATTACTTACTCAATCCAAACAACAGATATCGCCATCTGTTAACATCGTTTGGAGCTAACAGATAATTGTGAATGTCAAATAATAGACAAATAATTTGCAATAAAATAATATTGCAACTATTAAGATGGATGCTATCCTATCTTTCAAGTTGGATCAAACTGTGCAAATTTGATTCAAATCGATTAAGTAGTTTAGGAGTCCATCGCGGACAAACAACGTGACACGTAATTTATATATATTAAGATATGACACGTTTGTAGGTTTAACATAGCAGCCCCACCTATTGATTACTTACTCAATCCAGTCAACAGATATCGCCATCTGTTAACATCGTTTGGAGCTAACAGATAATTGTGAATAAAATAATTTGCAATAAAATAATATTGCGACTATAAATTAAGATGTAAGCTATCCTATCTTTCAAGTTGGATCAAACTGCACACGGTGTGCAAATTTGATTCAAATCGGTTAAGTAGTTTAGAAGTCCATCGCGGACAAACAACGTGACACGTAATTTATATATATTAAGATATGACACGTTTGTAGGTTTAACATAGCAGCGCCACCTATTGATTACTTACTCAATCCAGTCAACAGATATCGGCCATCTGTTAACATCGTTTGGAGCTAACAGATAATTGTGAATAAAATAATTTGCAATAAAATAATATTGCGACTATAAATTAAGATGTTAGCTATCCTATCTTTCAAGTTGGATCAAACTGCACACGGTGTGCAAATTTGATTTAAATCGGTTAAGTAGTTTAGGAGTCCATCGCGGACAAACAACGTGACACGTAATTTATATATATTAAGATTTAATTCTTCAAGTAGCTGCATAATTTCATGGCAGACCGCGGCAATTTATTGGAATTTCTTGCAATATCGCCGCGCTCGTCAAAAAGTACTATAACTATGGAACTACTGTAGCAATTATAAAAAGAATAACTCTGCAATGATCGCATTGAAATTTCGTATATAGCATATTGAAATCTCACTTTGTAAAACAATTAGATAATTATGAATAAATATGAGAAAGTCGAAAAAGTGAAAAAAAACTCGGCATTTCTAGCTTGTACTTGTCTTACGGAAAAATACGGAATCCTATTTAGAAATTGTAAATACTTTCGTAATCTTTATTAGATTCTCTATCAAAGGCAACATTTTGTTTTGCTTATTGACATACAAAAAAATTTAGATATTAGCTCATAAAACCAATAAAAAAAGATATGATTTTTCGAAAAAAAAATGATGATGTTTGACAATGGACTTTTACCAAAAATATCCGCGAAATGACGCGCGAAATTATTCTAGCGGCCGTCTATGTATCTATTGTAAAAAAGAGATATTTGGTATGGATTTTAGGATGTGTTCAAATTGAAAAATAATATTACTGTGCGCTCCGGGAGTAAGCCGCCAATATTGGTCGTTACGTAGACGAAGGGTTAATAATATAAAAATACCTAGTCAAAAAAAGTACAATTCATTGCCCAAATAAATGTAATTTTATCATTGCCAAATATAACACATCCATAATATACATAGTTGCCATAGACCGTAATGGATAATATGTTAAAGATTATGACTTTGACGTTGAAACACTCCCATCTATATATGGACTTGACACCAGCGATTGATCTTGACCCCACCCAACTCCTCATGACGTGGTCTTCAAATCGCAAATAAATTAGGGTCAAAGAATCTCCCAAATTTATGACAGTTGAGACCAGGGAATCTGCCATACGTTAACCGTTTCCAAGTATTTTATTTTACGGTAACTTAAACTCTGGCCGTCTTAAATCCAACAAGCATAAAACAAGATTTGGTCGGATCAATTTAAAACCATCTATAATTGTACCAAGTAGACAGTTTTCCAATACCTGATAGTTGGGAGCTAATATCGATAGATAGTTGGGGCCTTGCTGAGTTGGCCACGAAGACCCATTCTGTTCAGGGTTGTTCACACTCACGGGTCAACACCCATCCGATGGCTTCCACGCATGAAGTGCGAGCTCGGGCAGTACTCTGGCCTTAGGGCTAGTTTCCCCTAGGAATTAACCTTCTGGCGACCATGGACGGTCAGCGCACCGTGCAGCGTAAGCCAATCGATTGTGCACTCTGACTAACAGTTTAGTGGTTTCAAGGCGGCAGGTGAGGGTGGAGAACCCACCCACCGCCCGGGCAGTTATAACGACGGTGGTCGTCTTATCTGCCCAGGACATCATGCAACGACACCCCGCGCGTACTAGAAGGGTATACGCGCGGGGGGTAAAGAAAGATAGCCACCCCCCCCCCGTACCACCCCGAGAACCCATTTATTCAGTATAAAAAACAAAAGAAGATAACAACAAAAGAAGATAACACATAGTCGTAAAAATAATAATAAAATAAACACAAAACAGAATTAAAGCTAAACGAAGACAGGCTACCAAACACAGACAGGATGTCGGGGGGACTAAGTGGTTAGTGAGGGGGTATGTAGACGTATGGGGGTATTGGGACGGCTTAACCAAGGTCCTCAGGCAGGGGACGCGCCCGCGGGGGCGGTTTGAGGGACGGCACATAGACGGGCACTTCGGGCTGGAAGTGGCCTCCGCATCACGCCACTGGTGACGGGGGGGGGGGGGGGGGGGGACCCCAAAACTGGGGTTCCCGGAAGTCTCAACTCCTCCCAAAGGGAAACCCACTTCTCCACGAAGCATCGGAACGCGCCGAAACAACGCCCACACTCGACCAGATCCGCATACCATATCGGTAGGCGCTTGGCGCACGCGCCGACCTCACGCACCAATTCATCCCGTGCGGTCGAGAGCTTTGGGCATATCCAAATGACGTGTTCTGCCGTTTGAAGTCCATGCCCACACACGCACCAGGGGTCACGGGAGAGTCCAAAGTCAGACAGCTTGGCTTTGAACTCCCCATGGCCCCCGACCAACTGGGTGGTATGGTGATCGAACCGCAGAAAACACGCATTTTTCATTCTCGCCTCTACCGACGGAAAGAAGCAGTGGGTGAGGCGGCCCGAGCCGCCAGCGTCCCACCTCTCCTGCCAAACACGAAGGGATTCCGCACGAATCAGGCGGGCAAACTCCCCAGCTCGATACCCCGCCGGGTCAACCGAGAGGCCATGAAAGACCACTGGTCCTCCCCGACGATACAGCGCCAACTGACTAACAGTCGGGGTAGTCTGGAAGCAGTACTGTTTCCTATAGAGCGGTGGTGGTTGCGGACCTTACGGCGACTGCTCTTGAAACGACCATCGGCTACCCAATCCTGGGTGAACAGGTATACACCGTTTCACCGCATCGTAGGGGAGAGGACCGCGCAAGCGACCTCGGACTCGTAACCAATCGAGAGACCAGAGTAATCTGGTCGCAATTGGAAGTAAGGGCGTGAGTCTAAGGCCGCTGGGTAACATACCTGGTTATCTCGGGGATAAGGCGTTGGCCTCTTACGGGCATGTGGTGGAACTTGACGATGGACTGTTTTGTCCAAGTCTTCTACGCTCACTTCACGGGAGATAGAACGACTAATCGTTAAAACTTCCTGAGATGACGGGTTCGCCGTTGTAGTTGACAACTCTATTTATAATATCTGATAGTTTATTCGTCTCTCAGCAGGATCCGGTAGATCGGGATTTATGGAACACATGAGCAGTGTCGTCAGTTTTGGATTAGGTTTGAAAATATACTAGGTAAAGGGCAAATAGATTAAGAGCACAAATCTAAATCGTGTACCTAAGTAAAATAATGTACATTCATTCAAAGAAAATGTATCTTTCGGCAACACTTGGGGCTAGAACGATATCCGTAAATGAAGTAAAAATTACGCGATCTGAGATACGGACGCTGCGCCAAAGTGCAGGGTCTTTTGCCTAAATTATAAGGGCAAGGAAACTTTTAACCTACAGAAAGGACAATAAATTAAATTGTTCATTGTCTCCCCAGGCTGTCCCCCTGCCCTCATCTGCGATTCTAAGATGCCTCCTCTGTCTTATCTCGCCAGGGAAGAAGCAGGAAAAAACGAAGGAAAGGTCAACCTTTTAAAGTAGTACCTGCTTAAGTATGTTTGTATTTAAATTTATCAATTGAATTTAAACGATTTCGTGGGTATGCTGGAAAGGTGACCAATTCCATTTGGTATTAATCATAATCTAAGATCATTTAAATTAACTTAAATTTCCTCTGATAAATCAGGTTAGGATTACAGTCAGTTTTATTTGTTTTTCCTAAAATGTCACTAACATCTTTAACCATGATATTGTGCCCGATTGCGTTTCTTCGTGAACTAGAACAGAAACTTAGTCCAACCGCACGAGACAGAGCAATACGTTAGAACGGAATATGAAATGAACTGTCTACGATTTTTCCGCATCAAAACTACCTGTCGAACTTATAGACGCCCGAATAAGTTTGAACACATTTCGTGCGGTGTTCGATTTAGCTGAATTATTTTCTGTGAGTAGTTCAACAACCGTTCATTTCA
>OX155953.1:17035999-17090999 GCA_944548615.1 Micropterix aruncella
CCTTTTGCAAATGTTTCTGTAAGATTTATAGTACTTGAGAAGTTGAGTGTTATTTGGGAATTTTCTCGTGTCTTTGTAGATTTTGTCTCTTTTCCGAAGGCAGGCTAACAATCCATTTGTTATCCAGGGAGTTAGTTTTTTCTTTGATCTAGGGATTTTTATTGTATTTACTTTCGTCGAACTTTTGATACAGCTAGATAGAGTCTCTAAAAATAGTTTGGCAATTTTTTCGACGTCGTGTTCACCTAATATTCTATCCCAATTTTGTTTACTCAATTCGTTTAGAAAGAGGACACGGTCAATTGACGATTTAGTTTTCGTTTCCAGATTTTTTGTTCTTTTATTAGTTGTCATTGCAATGCCAATCATGCTATGGTCGGTAATTGTCGTGTGGTAGGTATACGGTTTACATTTTAGTTTAGTTTTGATCATAATGTGATCAATACAAGTCTCATGTTGGCCGTCGATTCTTGTCGGGACATCTATGGCAACATGAATGCCATGGTGCGCCAGTAAGTTAAGATAATCATCTGCCTGATCGTGTTTATTATTAATAATATTAACATTTGTGTCGCCTATTAGAATAGTGTCGTGGTCAGAATGAATAACTTGTAGAATATCGTCTAACGGAGTTGACGTGTTTCCCAATATGCGTATTTCACTGCAAATTCTTTTAACAATTGCTATTTTAATTGCAAGTTGTGAGCGGGTTTTCAGCAAACTAAAGCTTATTTTATCATATTTATGTGCTTCAATGGGACGAGATCGTCTGAGTGATCAAGTGAAATTGTTTCAATCCATAAAAAGAATTTTTAGTTTTTATTCTATTTATAAACCATATATTATGGAACGCCGATTTGGTAAAAACTAAAGTCCTATTATCCAATTACAATTTAATTGTATTTAGAAAAAAATAATTACAATGGGATGTTAGGGCTTAAGTTTTTACCAAATCGGCGTTCCATAATATAAACTGAAAATAACATTTTTTTTTGGGGACTCTGGCCCGAGTGAGTCTTCAGACTCTCGATACGAGAAGGGGCGCAGAGTTTGTGTCTTGTCCCCGGGCGCAAATTACCCTAGCTACGCCACTGTGTTCAACAGATTGCCGTGAAAATTGTTATACATTGGTATTTTAGCACGGATATAACAAGGGCAACGCCTGCTAATACCACTAGTATATTTGATAAAATTAAGGCATTGTAAGTTTTCCGATCCATACCTACGTCATTCAGTGTGAAGATGCCGGATTCGCAAATGTAAAAACGTGCTTTTTCATTTGGTTTCACCACGAATCGAAATATTTTATTTCTCAGAAGTATAACCTTTGTTTTTGTGATGAAAGAATGGAGGGTGATCGTACGCCTGCGATAAAGGGCCCTTAAACCTACAATGCCCTCGTCGAAAGTGAGGGACATCTATTCATCTAATGTTAAAACAATCTTTCTAAAATCTGATCCTTGGCTCCTTCGCTACTGTGCGAGTTGCTTTTTTATTATTGTTTTTTTCCAATTCGCTTTATCCAACGAACAATTTATTGAAAGAAATTTTTAAAAACTATTGAAATAAAACTACTAATATATTCACATACAAAATAAAATTATATTAACCTTGATCTTGATATGATCTTTTATGTAGGTCATCTACATAAAAGTTAGACAAATGAAATATTTTACTAATCAAAATTACAAAATTTAAAATGCTATAAAAACCTACAGTTTGGCAACGTTGTCATGCCACAGTAGTAGCGCGGAGCTCGGTAGGAAAAGGAGCTTGATTTCATTTTTATCGTTTGCACTTAAATAATTATGACGAGATTGAGATGGTTTAGGTTTATGTCTCTCTGGCGTTATTATGATTTTTCCTTGATTATAAAAGATAAGAAAACAACTTATAAAATCGAGGATTAAAAAGGTTCAGCAAATAAACGAAACTCGCCTTCTTTATAATTATTCAAGACTTATCTCACGAATTATTACGTTTCTAAGAACTAACATGTTCTTTACTTTCTCTATCCTTTATTTTTCCATTCTCTCTCATCGGGCATTCTTACTTTAGTAATAAATATAATAGTTTGTATTTTATAAAGACAAACTTGCTAGTCTTTATTTCCACAACGCGTGCATGTGACACTGCACTGTGATCAGGAAGCCAGTGCAGTCGGGCCATTACGATCCATGTGTTAGGATCCGTGTGCTACCCATCCGGTAGCCTCCACGCAGAAGTGCGAGCCCGGGTAGGACTGTGCCTGCGGGCCAGTTCCCCTGGGAATAGTCATTCAGGCGCTCCTGGGCGGTTTGCGCATAGTGCGATTCAGCCAATCGACTGTGCATTCTGACTGATTACGGGGGAGTCTAGAAACGTCTTCGTTTCCTATAGAGCGGGGGTGGTTTTTAACCTTATGGCAACCGCTCTCGAAGCGACCAATCAGATATTCGATACCGGGTGAACAGCCGGGCAATGGACGCCGCGGTCCGCGATAAATCACAGCGGACACCGAATCACCGCTAAATAAAGCCTGTGCTACACAGTATTAAACGGCGCTTTCAAACAGAGGTTTAAAACAGTGTAGACAGTGGTTTTAAGCCAAATTTCGTGTGACCTGAGAGGACCGCACAAGCGACCTCGAAACAGGCGCGAGGTCGGCCCGCCGGTTGCGCATCGGGTGTCTCGCATTAAGGCGTTGGCTTCTTACGTCGAATGGCGTAACTAGACTGTGGACTGCTTCGTCCCAAAGTCTTCTACGCTCACCTTACGGGAGATTACGATCGAGTTTTAACGATCAATATCGTTAAAACTTCCCGAGGTGACGGGTTCGCCCGCTGTAGTCGACACCTCCGTCTAGGTTAGTTGTAAACTAACCACTGCGTTTAGGTTAGTTGTAAAATATTGCCACGTGGCTATGAGCTCGCATTTTAGGTTCTAATTTTTAAACGTAAATAGTTTATTATTATGTGATATTAAAAAAGAATCTTTATCCATTTTTTCCTTGGTTACGTTTTATTTGCAATCTATCTACAAATTTCACAAGGGTGTATTTTATTAATAGCATTTCGATAGTCAGATTGATTCGACGACATACCTCGACTCTTATCTACGCATACTGGTGAGGGCGCTCACGGGGCATTGTGACCTTAACAAACACATGTGCATACAACCTCAAGCTCCGAGACACAAAAATGTGCAGGTTCTGCCAAGGGGCAAAGGAAACTTCCCTGCACCTCATGTGCAAGTGTGGCCCACTGATGCGTAAAAGATACATCCACTTGGGTGGTCCTTACCTCCAACCTGAGGAGGTAAAGCAATCTGGCGCCATAAGCCTGTTGCAGTTCTTAAATGACACGAGGCTTAGCGCAGAACTATAGAAGGTGGCGAACACAATAGATCAGCAATGGTCGCAGTGTTACAAGGCTCATAAAGACCCTAAGGTCGACCCTCAAAAGCCCCACAAAACAAATTTTTTAAAAAATACCTCGACTCTTTCCTCCTTGAGGTCCACCTTGAGCGCGAGCTGCTCCCTCAGCACGACGTCGGGGTAGTGCGTCTTGTCGAACGTCGCCTCCAGCTGCTCCAGCTGCTCCTCCGTGAAGATGGTCCGGTGGCGCCGCTTGCGCTTGGCTGGCGGACCGCCGGACGCGTGCGCGGCCGCGGCGGCGGCCGCCGCAGCCTGCATCGAAGCGGCTACCGCAGCCGCAGCATAGCCGCCGTAGCTGCCGTAGAGGTTCGGGTAGGCCACGGCTAAAATTCAAAAAATATCTTAGATTAAATAAATACATTGTAACGTCATATAGCTGCGCTGACTTCGAACAATTAGAGAAATCAATAATAAAAAAAATATTTCGAAGAGCAGCTTTAAAGTTCTGTGTTTTTATTTTTTTCATAATGTCTCTACTTTTCCACGTATGAGAGATGTCTGAGACTGTCACGTATGAGACGCACCTTTCTCATGACTTCGAAAGGTGTGAATAGTGACGTCACAACATATGACTCATAATCGTCAGATTTCGTACATAGATCGTGCTTCTGCGAAGAGTGCCTTCAATTCAAAATAATGTTTCGTAATATAAGGCAATTAAAAAAAAGTGGACTGTTTTTTTTTCTTAAAAAAATACGTTTTTGCATAAATCAAGGATTTTAATTACGGATAAATTCGAACTGAAATTATTTAACTTTTTTGGTCTTAAGGACTAGTACTATACGATTAGGGACTCAGGGAACTAAAAGTAGAGAAACATATCCAGCAAAAGAGAATGGTCTAAATTTAAGGGATACAGCAAATTCGTTGCTGTATAAGACATGTATAAGCAACTCGGCATAGTGGTCAGGTCACCTGATCTTATATTGTAAGGTTGCGAGTTCGATTCCCTACTGGGTCACCATTTTCCGTTGCGATATAAGAAACAAACAAACACGCATCATTGATGAAATTATAATTTTCCGTTGGGATAAAATAAACGGGATTGCATTTCAATTCTGTCGATCGAATGCAATAAAAATCCAAACACAAATACACACTTACAAATATACTCGTATTACACGCACACATACTTATAAGAGTTTGTAATACGATAATCACCCCCCCCCCCCCCACCCGTTCACACTCCCCATTGTGAAATTTCACAATAAATAGTAGTAGAATCAAGCAAACAAACCACAAATGTATATTTGTGTAATAAAGTATTCATTGGATGAAGCGAATCGAGAAAAATATAGAAATAAAAGCCACTCACACGGTAGGTATCTGAGTTATAGATCGGTTTGGCATATTTTATGAATGTGGGTATTATAATGCCCAGTGAGGAAATGTCTTTAATCTGGATTCAGAAGCAAATGTGGGGCTTTGGCAGCGGTGATGTCGCCTCGGGTGTTGCGGGGAGGCGCCGTAAGCGGGAAGGAGCACAAAGGCGTCGGGAAATATCGGAAAGCCCGCGAAGCGATCGCCCGAGTGGAAAAGCTTTTAAAAACGCCTCACAATAGGCAAAGTAGGCGACGCGACGCCCGACGCCGCGCCGCAACCTGGGCGGAAGGTGTTTACGAATTCGCTTCAAAAGACAGGCGGCCGCCCGCCTTTCATCGCATTTACGGATGTGTGCTCGCTTACCTCCCCCCCCCCCCCCCTTCCTCCCATCGGGTCGATGACACCAAAGCTAACAATCTATAAATCTATACATTTCACTTCACTACATATTATAAACGACAACGACTGCAAGACATCAAACGTCAGACACAAAAGATGCAATCTTCGTCTGGTGATTGATTTAACTAACCTAACCTTACCCTCCTGCTCTCCCCCCCCCCCCCCCCCACCCGGGTCGATAACACTAAAGCTAACAATCTATATATTTATACATTTCAAGACACATCAGGCATTAGACTTAAAATATGCAATCCGTCTTGTGATCAAATTCCTGACCTATTGTTGATACTTTCCCTGCCCAATAACCGACCAGGATCTCGGGAGTGTGTTGTGGACGCGCAATTATTTTTTTCGAGATGAAGACGGAAATATCTATTTGAGCCCCCCTGAGACGATTAAGACCATTTCCAGATTAAAATCTGTCTTTGTGTCTGTGTATGTTTATGTGCGTATTCCTCCGATTGACCTGAAATTTGGCATGCAGGCATTATTTGGTCATGGCGAGAGTTGAAAAGATTGTGGTTAAAATCGGTCCACCAGGGGGCGCACTAGTAACATATCCTCCTCGAAATATTGAGCTTGGAGACTTAATTTGGTACACAGATGCCTTGTTGGGCCAAAATCACGTTGTGATTTTTTTGTTGAAATATCATACAGGGTGAGTTTTAATTAGTGAAATCCTTGAAATTGGCTAATAAGTACGAGTAAATAAGCAAGTTTTGATAAAAGAAATTGGAAAACACATTTTTTTGTGTTTGTAGATTTTTTCTATCAATGTTATTGCTCGTTTGTTATTTGCTCGTACTAAATCACCCACTAAAAGGAACCAAATGTATGAAAAATTTCAGGAAATCTTGCAAGAATTTTGGTAATATCCTATACAAACGATTGAATAGACACGACTCCTTATATGGAAGCATTGGATAAAAGAAAATGACATGTGAACCCCTGACCAAAAAGCGTATGTTTTTGTCGTTTATAGAAAGACAAATCTTTGAAAATCATTTTCTACAGCTAAATTATTTTGTATATATGATTACAAATCGTCTAAAAACCTACGCTAAACATTAAACAAATACGATCAGTAGTTTACGAATAATACCCACAGTCTTTTGTTTTCAATCGAAAAAAAAGATATATTTGAAACTGTACAACTCCTTAATTGATTAAATATACTCAAGTAAGTAATTTTTCATCTCAAACAATAATTTATTAGCGTCCCACTAGATTTATTGAAGACTGGCTTGGCTGCAAACAGAGCATTAGCCATAATGTGTGGGCGTGTTTGCGGCCAAGGCTCATCATATGACCCGGAATACCATTTAGTAATAATTTCGAGATTTATCGGGGTGCGGAGTTATGAGGATTTTTTCAAATGAGAATACTCACGCACGGATCGCATACGTCACACTTAAAACCACAGAAAAGGTAAAATACCAATCAGCACCTGCATGTTATACTTTCATTTCACAGAACCTAAGTCCTGTGAATGGTCTTTTAAAGGGATACCTAATAGGTACACCTGTTTCGTACTATTCTAAATCTTCTAGCCTGGCAATCCGTGGCAAGCGACACAGCCGAACGCAACCAACGAGTGAAAAGAGTCACTGGGCCGAACGCCGCCACTTACGTCAACCTGCCAACGGAGCGGACGGTCGATACCGCTGCCGGCACTTTCTGTTTTTTGTAATTTCTATTTCGTTCGTGTGCACGTTATATTTTATCAAACGACTATTAAATTGTGCAACCATTAAAACAAGGCGTTTACATCTCAAATCCTGCAGTCCTCACTAGCGACAGTTCAAGAGGTTGTCCGAGTAGACCGCACCTCAACACAACACGCATTAGAAAGCCGAAAAGCAGACTGAATTAACCTTCTTAAAATAAGTTTGTCATAAATTGTTCCACTTCGTTGAAAATAAAGGTGTACTTAAAAATCACTCTACTATGATATTTATATGAATATCTAAGGTTGCCGTGGATAACGTGTCAGGTTTATTCAGTAATTTTCTCTATCCTATGGGAAATCCGCTAAGAAATATCAATAAAAATGGGTTAAAATAAATTTTCCATTCTTAGAATATGATATATATTTTTATTGGTTAAATAGTTAGCCTTCATATCTTACGTCTATGGGCCGGGCCACACGATGCGGTGCGGCTGCGGCGCGGCGCCTGAGCGGCGCCGCTGCGGCGTCCTACATACAAATATCCATGGTATGTCACACGGTGCGTTCCGGTGCCGCACCGCATCCAAACCGGTAATATGCGCCGGAGCGGCACCGCTCAGTTGTTAAGTGCAGTCGAAGGAGGGTACATGCTCGCCTGTTTCATTTGTATTTACGTCTTTTTGTTATTTTTTTAATCGAAGCGTTTAAAATGAGTGAGATATTGGCATCGTCTACCTCATTTCACTAGTTCTACGTACAATTAACTACAACACTATTCGCACACTGCGGCGTCGTAGTAACGTTGCGGCGCCGCACCGTGCGCTGTACGTGTGTACTCCCATACGGCGAATTTTTTGCGGTACGGCGCCGCACTGCATCGTGTGAATGAATCCTCACGAAAAGGATATTCTAAATATGATTCCACAAGTACGTTTGTGTGCTCGCAGTATTCAGTGATTCAGTATTCAGTATTAAAAACAAACTACTAATTAAAGAGCAATTAGGTGAGCAAGAGAGATCGTGTAGTTACGCAACCATAACAAATATTTCGATCATGTGATCACTCGGAAGAGTGATCACATGATCTTCTGGCTAAAGAATAAACCGTTATGTAGGGTACGTTACCGCAAATTGGCAAACGTGATACAGTTACTTATTTTTCGAACCTTTGCCATTGATTATACAGACGAATTATTAAAACAATAGTCAGTAAGCTATGAAAAATCTCTAAAACAGTTAGAAATATCCACATTTTAGGACTATTAGCAAAATTCGGCAAAAAATTAAATCGGTAAAACTAAAAACGGTGAAATTTTGCCGACTTTTATTGAAGTGTACACGCTGAAAGGTTTAAAAATTTTTTAAAACGCTTTTTTACATATTAACTTTGAGAATAAATAGGTTACGTTTGTAGATAAATGTTTTAAATGGGTAAAAAAAGGAGGCCAGTGAAAGCATTTTTGTAAATTTTACTCTTACTTTTGCCACGTAATTTTCATATGCTATGAGGAGTTTTACAAAGAGCGACTTTAAATCAAACTGTACTTTATACTTTTATCTACCAATACATATATAAGTTAAGATTAAATAATTCGTTATATCGTTGCAAAAGTAAGACTACGAAATATTTTTTCTCCCATAAAAATCTAGTCTTGTAGCCTTTCCTACGTTTCGTTCAAATCAATCCTTTATCGAATGTTTATTTATCGGCTCGAATCTCAACAGCGATAGACCACACTCGCTCGTTCGCCCGCTCGCTGGATACATATTTTCCCGCTTAAGTATCGGGAAGGAAAATCATCCCGTGTTTACATTGCTATAACTCGGATATTTGCCGAGAGAAGTTCAGCAAAAATAATCGCAAGATATGCGCCTGTTATTATAGCATTATTCACTTCTTTGTATAAATATTCTCCGCTTTGTGATTTCAGACCAATATCCAACCCCACGCGCGCTGATCGATAGCGTTTGAAATGCAACGCCGCTGGAGGGAACTGAATATTTTTTTATCGCACGTGAAATCATTACCTCCCACATTTTAAGATATCATTTTCATAGACCACGCGTAATGATTTTAACGTCATCTATATACAACAACAAAAAATCGGCTGTGTCACCCTAAGACTGTGTTTCTTTCTTTCTTTTATTAAGTGATTCAAAAATAATTTAAAACAATTTTATCTTAGGAACTATGCACAGAAATATTTTAAACATTGAATAAATAGCAGAAAATGAATACATTGCATAGTCCTGTGACAACGCCACCTAAAAAGGCCGGGACCTGTTCTTAGATGAACGTTTAATTTTGTGCGTGCTTGTGCAATACTGTGATTATTACAAAAACAAAATATATTTGTAACAAAAAATAAAAAATAAAATTGTAATAAAATTATTATTTCGTCCTCTGTGTGCGCCTCAGCACAACGAACGTGTGCGAACGAGTTTGGATTTCGTTACACAGCGGCCTCGAGCGGCGCGGTTCGTTTCTCGACTAGCCTCGGGTGGCTCGGCGTCAATATTTGGTTAAAAAGTATGGCGAAATTTAAATATTATTAGTGTAGCTTGTATATAAGATATTTTAACCACAACCAGGCATCTGTGTAACAAATTTCAAGTCTCTAAGTCTAATATTTTGAGACTGAAATATGACTAGTGCGCCCCCTGGTGGACCGATTTCAATCACAACGTTTTCAACTCTTGCCATGGCCAAATGATGCCTGTTTGCCAAATATCAACTCAATCGGATTAAGCGTTTGGGCGCTATCGTGGAGACAGAAAGACACACAGACAGAGTTTAATGGAAATGGTCTTAATCGTATGGAAGGGGGCTCAAAATGGATATTTCCGTCTTCAAGGAGAAAAAAAATGATTCCGCATTCATAATATTTTCGTTCCTATATATTATAAACCGGGTACGAAATGTTTGTTTTTTTAATGCTCGCTCTACACGTTGGCCAATGCTTGGCCGTATCGCTAAGGTGGAAGCGAGTCGGCACTTTTCGTCACCTGAGAAAAATGTATCGGAAAGAACGAAAGAGACATAGGCAGTGGCCAAAGCATTGGCCAACGTGTAGAGCGAGCATTAAAAAAAACAAACATTTCGTATTAGACGCTACTTAAACATCATCCCGAAATTATAAAATACTCGACGAACTTATTTGTTGCTTAGGATTCATGAGCAAAAATTCAAAACATAGATATTTATTATGTATAAACTCTTATAATGGTCGCGCGTATATTTATGCGCTTATGTAACTAAACCCTGTTTGTCCACTCGAAATTGGTTCCATAAAAGCATAATATTCCTGAAATAACAACGCTTGTTAAATTTTGTATTTCATAGATATTTGCAGCTGGATTTTCGCTTACATTAATAGCATTATGGTTATAAATCTCATTTTCATTAATTATGTAATCCATTGTTTTCAACTCTTTTGGTTGCGCATTATGTTTAACAAAGGAAAAGCTTTTGTTTATAAACTTATAATACGATTATTTACGACAATATTTTGAAGCCCATTTACCTAATGTAATATAAATAATTACACATTGCATTTGAGGCTTTCCAACAATTTGTAGGTACGCTCGTGGATTGTATTGATAATAAAGAATTTTATTGTTATTCTTGATTTCTTTTCAGAATTTCGGAAGGCGTATTTTCTGTATACTTTTTATAATTTAGGCTTTTTTTATCGAGAAAATATATACTGAATATGTGAAAGTTAAAAGTAAAAACGGCATAAACCTCTAAAGTTGTAGGTGGGGTTTAACTGAGTTTTTCGCCTAGAATACCTACACATCTGTATCAGAAACCTTCTAATATCCGAAGACATTCCTTCCAGATAAAAATAGAAGACATTCCCCCACGGTCTCTCTGACCAAAGCCAGAGAGGCCGTGGCGGCCGTGGCGGCCAAAAGTTATATGAAGCATAATTTTGTGGCCTGGTTGTGAGAACACGAAAAAGAATGTTAACCCTTGGAGTAAATGGGTATTTTCATGGATGCATCTGTCTCTTTTGCAGGATTTTCGGCGACATCGACGGCGCTCGACCTAAAGTACTATAACTACGAAACTACTACACCAATCATAAAAAGAACAACTGCACAACGATTGCATTGAAATTTCGAATATACAATATTGAAATATTATTTTGTAAAACAATTAGATAATTATGAATAAATATGAGAACGTCAAAGAAGTGAAAAAAACGCGCGACCAGATTTGGTCGACTCTTACTCATCGGATAATTGTTTCGCGACCAGATTTGGTTGACTCATACTCAACGGGTTAATACAATTATGCCGGATTTTAAAAACACGGTCCTTATGCTATCATTTCGCCAAAACGAAATTTGTAAATTATTTCCATATTAATTGAAAATTTTCTTTATTCTGTTACTGTTTTCCAAAAAAATAAAAACGAGCGTGATTTGTCTTCAGTTTTTGAATAACCTAGAGATGATTCTCAATATTAAAAATTTGCATGGTACCAAGACAGTTTTTGAAACTTCTATAAAAAAAATTAAGAAAAAAATGTTTGGAATTAAGTAATTTCCAGAAATGTTATGGCCAAACATTATTTTATTTCTATTTATTAAAGATACTTTTGAGTGATATAAAAAATAGCACAGTGATCTTAAATTATTTTATTATTGTAATCTATTTTTGACTTTATAAAAGACTATTCATTTGATAATTTATTATATTATAATTGAAAAGCCAAATCGACTATATTAGACGACGCGCGAAGCCGAAATCGTCATTCGTAATTGGCCACTGCCAACGGTGGGACGTATTCCCTTGTCGCCGCGGTATACCTATACATCTTTATGTATATATCGAAAGCGCGCGGGCGCTTGGCATCGCAAAAATACCTAAATTTTTAGTCGCGTCAACTCGGAAGGGAGCCTTAAGCAAAATTTTATTTGGTCAGTTTTATTGGCAGAGTCAGCCGCATCACTAGTGGTAGTGACGTTCATAAAGTCACATTGTATTGTTTTTCTAGGGTTTCAAAGTTGCACAATTAACAAGTGCACTGAGAAAAAATGTAGGTACGATATGATCTCCCTAACGGCGATAATGCTTGATAATGGATGACTTACTGCCGGCATGTCAAACGTTGTTGCCGATTTTGCGTTTCTGGCTATGGAATACACACTGCATGTCTCAAGCAGTCTGACTGACAAAAGGCCAAAAGTCATTATTTGTCTTGCTAGAATGTAGCGCGTCGTTATCAATCATTATGTGAGTTGGTATGTGGCTACCGTCTATCTAGACTATCTATTTCGTCTCGATGCATATGAAGCACGACAGCGTTTTCTGGAATACTGATGACGACTTGGACATTTCACCCTGCAAAGGCATCAATAATACTGGCGTTTTCACAGCATAATGCTCTGGGATACAGTGCAATGGTGTTACTGTTATAACATTACGTGTAATTGGCTTTTTACGTAAACATAGCGTAATATACAGATTTGCGTGTGCAACACAACTAGCCTAGCAATTTCCGTCAACTAGCCTGCAGTGGTAAGCTGGTTGTTAAAACATTTTTTTTTGTTTTTTTTCCAATTTTTAAAATTAAAAGTTGCTTATTTGCTTGTATTAATTCACCCACTTCAAGGATGTCACTAATTAAAAACTCACCTGTATGTACTACTTTTCGTGAACTAAAACTTTGTTATTTTTTGTATTGAACTTGTGTAACTCAGATCTTCTTTCATTGCTATCTTTATTTGAATAAATGCATTCTAATATATTAATACAAAGATGACAGGGTTAGTATTAATAATAATAATAGGACTTGAATTGAATTGAAGAGTGGACAACATGAATCTCTGCTATCTGCTTTTGTATTTATTCGAATGTAATATATATATATATATATATATATATATATATATATATATATATATATATATATATATATATATATATATATATATATATATATATATATATATATATATATATATATATATATATATATATATATATATATATATATATATATATATATATATATATATATATATATATAGAATTCGTTTAAAGGATGACACTTTGATGAAAAAATAAAAATAATAAAAGCCACTTACATAGCTGGAAGGTTTTCCCGGACTGGACTGGGAAATAAAATAAATAAAAAACAAAAAACCAATCAAATATTAACAATATATATATATATATATATACATATATATATATATATATATATATATATATATATATATATATATATATATATATATATATATATATATATATTTGATTGTAAATGTGTAAATTATTATTTTTTCAAATTGAAATTATGTTTATCACTAAATAAATGAAATGATAAAATAATGAAAGGGCACTTATCTGGTCTGTGGTGACCAGGAGTGACTCCACGCCTTTTTCGTTTTCTCTTCTCTCAGTATTTGCGGTTTCCTACTGTGGTATTCGAACCTTTCTACTTTATCCTACAGCGGCGACACAACAATGCGAAAGACGAGAATGAATGCTGGAAAATAATAGGCGAATAATTCCAATAAAAATAATTCCAGCATTCATTCTCGTCTTTCGCATTGTTGTGTCGCCGCTGTAGGATAAAGTAGAAAGGTTCGAATACCACAGTAGGAAACCGCAAATACTGAGAGAAGAGAAAACGAAAAAGGCGTGGAGTCACTCCTGGTCACCACAGACCAGATAAGTGCCCTTTCATTATTTTATCATTTCATTTATTTAGTGATAAACATAATTTCAATTTGAAAAAAAATATATATATATATATATATATATATATATATATATATATATATATATATATATATATATATATATATATATATATATATATAGTTTTGTTAATATTTGATTGTTTTTTTGTAAAATCTTTTTTTAAAGAATTCGTTTAAAGGATGACACTTTGATGAAAAAATAAAAATAATAAAAGCCACTTACATAGCTGGAAGGTTTTCCCGGACTGGACTGGGAAATGCTTATTGTTTAAACGAGATGTATTCTTGGATGAGTACCACTTTCGACGGTACACTGTAGGTTTAATGGGATCCCTTTATCGCTAGCGAACGATCACCCTTCATCCACATCTCAAAAACAAAGCGTATCCTTTTGCAAACCATAATAAAATGTCTTTATTAAAGACAAATTTAAGCAAAAAACAATAAAAAAAATCACAATCAATCGTCTCTTAAATGCGGAATGACATTTCGAAAATTCGATTTGAAATTCGAATATATCCACTCTTTAAAAGGACGATATACGATTGCAGGGCTCGCTATCAGCCAGCTATTAAATGAAAATAAAAATAAAATACTTCATTTGCTCGTTCCCATGAAATAAGATATAAATCGTAATTTCTGGTCGAGAAGTTTATACTTAAGGCTATATGATATTTACAAGAGTTCAAAACTTAATAGCTGATATATATATATATATCAGCTATTAAGTTTTGAAAACTATATATATATATATATATATATATATATATATATATATATATATATATATATATATATATATATATATATATATATATATATATATATATATATATATATATATATATATATATATATATATATATATATATATATATATATATATATATATATATATATATATATATATATATATATGTATATATATATATATATCATTAAGGCGAAGATATGGATACATATCTATATAGTAAGTCTCTTGTGGTCTACGAAGGGGTATCCGTGTGGCAAAAAAGAGAAGTGGGTGCGCAGAGTGATTCGAAAGTGCAATAGCCGGGGGCACAGAGCGATCGGCATTTCAGCAGCCGCCCGCCTTACCGATAAAATATGCATCAACGTCCGAGACTCACCACAAATCCAATTTAAACTTTTCCTGCATGAACGGGATATTTTTTAATCTCTTTGTTTCCGGATCATCTATTGTGGTGCAGCTATTTTGGAAATGCGAGTATTGTAGGTATATCCAGGTATTTAGGTGGTATATATACTGCAGAGTTTATCTTATAGTTTATCTTATAGGTTATCTTATAGGTGTGCAATAATTCTCTGGGTGAGTTCCATAAGGGTTTATGTCAAAAAAGATAGTTTCGAGGTATAAAGAATTTAAAATTGTAAAAATATCTACATTTATTCAAGATTTTTTCGAAACAGAGGAAACCTTTTTATCAAAATCTGAGGATGTGTATATTGACTGGAAAATATAGTTTCTAAATATTTAGTATTATAGATTTATTTGGGACATTGACTTTTCTAAGTCATTGAAGTAACATTGGCCCTTGTGGCCAGACGACATAAAACTGTATAAGCAGATTAAATGTATGAACTATGTGTAAATTTTACAAAGTAATCTATAGTAAAATTCTCAGAGTATTGCATAAAGAAACTGAACTACAACCTGCAAAAATGTCGATTTATAGCGACGGTTGCAAGTTCGACGGCTGTTATTATGTATATATATATATATATATATATATATATATATATATATATATATATATATATATATATATATATATATATATATATATATATATATATATATATATAGGTCAACCTCGTCGGGCATTACCGCCTAGAATCTTGAGATTCGCGAGACTTCGGACTTCAGACTATTTTTCGACCAGAACTTAATAAACCGTGAGATTTTATAGATTATTTATGAGGCATTTTTCAAACGTGACGAGTAGCGCCGACCCGCTTCCACCTTGGCGATGCGACGAGTGTCCCATAGTGCGTCACCAACTGGGGTTTGTCCGCCGTTTTCAGGCGGGGGGAGGGGGGGGGGCTTGCCTCCCGCTTGCTTCCGACTGCCATGTATAAAGCGAAGGTACTATGGCTATAGCCTTAGAAAAAAATGGCCTACATGTTGTACCTGGTGCAACTTCGCAAAGCAATCTTTTACATATTTTTTGCAGTGTAAAATTCCTAGCGGTGTTGGTAGAGCTTTCCCACTTTAAGAGAGACGTATTTAGAAAGATGTTTTGTACCGTAAATTTCAAAAATATGTAGTCATTATGGGATTCCCAGTTTATATATGCATTTGTATATGATCTAGTTTTTTAGCGTATACAGGATGAGTTTTAATTAAACCGGCGCCCTTAAATGTAGTGAATCAGTACGAGCAAAATAAGCAAATTTTTATGAAAAATTGTTGGAATATAAAAATAAAAAAAATATTTGTTGAAAATTTGAAAATGTTAATTTTCTGAAAAATAGTAGAAAAAGCGCTGAGCACGATGCGCTACCTAGCGGTAGGTAAAGTATCAATAATATTGTTTATTAGTGATGTTTTACCTACCGATAGATGGCGCAACACGCTCAAACGCTGGTAAAACTATTATTTAAATGCCAAGTTTTTCAAATTTAAAAAAAAAAACAAAAACATTTTAATTTTTTGATTTTTCCAAATTTTAAAAAAAGTTGCTTAGTTGGTAGTACTGATTCACCTCCTTGAAGAATGACAGCCAATTAAAAGCCAGTTAAAACTCATCTGTATACTCTTTACTATAGAGTGTATGCACTATCGACCTTCAACGACACAATAAAAGTAAATTTACGTTCAACAAGAGACCTAACACACATTTCAAAGAAGTAACCAAAAATTTGTCTGAGGTTGATTTTTGAAGATTTTACTTTCCTGTTAAGGAAAGTATTGTGGACGCACTTCTGTGTGTTTGTCTGTGTGTATTTTACGACAAGAGCGCCGAAACGCTTCATCCGATTGAGCTGAAATTTGGCATTCAGGCATCATTTGGTCATGGCATGAGCTGATAAGATTGTGGTTGAAATCCGTCCACCCAGGGTTGGCTCCCGATGAGGCTCCTCAACGGTCAACAGCAGAGACTCAAAATGTTGTATACGCATTCAATTGCGATAGCCCCTTCCATGCTTCACTATGACATGGCTGATGTACCCTGGGTTGGCTCCTGACGAGGGAACTCCTCAACGGTCAACAACAGACACAAAATTCTAAAAGTCGGAAAAGTCGGAAAAGTCTGAAAAGTCGGAATAGTCGAAAGAGTCGAAAAAGTCGAAGTCGATTTCGATTTTCGAGGGTTAAAGGGTGGTGCTAGGTTGGGGGTAGGGGGGTTGTGGTAGGATTTATGATATTAATATTCAGATGAATTAAGTTCCTGGCTACTTGACAGGAAAGTTTTGGGTGACACAATAGATTTTTTTTCAAGGTGAATGAAGGTAAACACATGGTTCATGATTTAAATCAACCAAAAAAAATTAGGCCTTGCCTCAATTTATAAACAAACCATTTACCTTCTAGTCCTAAAATCATATTAATATATAATAACGGAAATTGCATTTGCATTGAAAATTAATTTTAAAAATGCCACTGTACATGCACGCGTTGTAGAAAAAACGAAAAATAAAATGATACCATGTACGGGGATAACAATACATTTAAAAAAATGGCCATTTTTTTTTAATAATTACTGACTCAGGTAAACGATTATATTTTAGCAAGGAAGTGAGAAATGAATATATTTTATATAATAAATATTTCTTATAAATAATTAAAATAAATATATTTTATAAATTAATGTATTTTAGTGAAAAAAAAAAATTTGTCTGTAAATTAAACATATTTGAGTTTCTAAAAAAATTACGATTTACTTAAATCCTAAAAAAGCGAAAACGTGAAAAGTCCTCCTCAGCGTCAACCGGAGGGTCATCGAGGTACCCCACCTCTGGACCTGACAGGAAAGAACGATCAATGGTTGACTGTAAGATATCGCTATAGCGATAAGTCCGCCATTTGTGCATAAATTGCATTTTTTTATACAACCAGTGTAATATTCATTAAATAATGTTTTTATAGCACAATAAAGTTATTCTATTCTATTTTATCAATGTTTACCGTCACCGCATATGATTCACTTTCACTTATCTAAAAGCTAACGATTTTTATTTGTTTTTTGGTTTCTTGTAAATTTTTGATTAGTTTTTATATTTAGAGGAATTTTATTGAATAAATGAGGGATTAGCCAATTCAATGTCCTTTTTTCATAGAGGTTGCGAAAAGGAGGTAATGTAATTTGCTAAGGTCAGCTGTCCAACATGGTGTGCTCAGTGACTATACATTATAATATAATCTTTAATGGATCCTCACTGCAAATAATATATCTTAAAAAATAATTAACATCATAGTAACATTGGGTTTTCGTCTAATTACCCATATTTAAGAAGATTTTGAACTTCAAAACTCCGAAACGGCCCATAGTTGAAGTTTTAGTACCTAGTCATAAATATTCTAGAAAAATAGATCTTTCCAATGGTAAATACGTTATTTTTACTGAAGAAGTGGGCCCAGCGCCCATACATTTTTGTCCATTGCCATTTACTAAGATATCATTCTAGAGCAGAGGCAAACAAAATTGCTGCTACTGTTTTTATTTTGTTTTTCGTAGATCCCCCTTTCTATCTTATATTGATGTATCCTATATTTATTAATTTTATATGTGTTTCGTCAGCTCGCACAATACTGAACACTTTTTTATTGGTAAAGCGGAGAGTTGTAAAAAAAAATAAAACATTTTTATTCATCGCTTTATTGAAAATTGCTTAAATTTTGCACGCTGCGCATTTATTTCTAAGAAACCACGACCTTGAAGTACAAAACAGTTAAGAAAGCCACACATAACTGCACATGTAGCACTATCTCGCTTGCTCATTCATATGACACCTTTATCTACGCGCTCGCACAGATACCCGTTGAAGCACAATTTAGTCAGATATCTCACCCGCAGGTTCCCTTGTTAGTCATGTGAATTAACCTCTCAAACCGACTAGTGATGCAATTTGAGTTGAGTGTTGAGTTCCTTCCATGATGCGCGTAGCGCGTTTGTTTATTGTGTTTAATACAAGTTTGAAATACTATGCTGTACCCACAATCTCTTTTAGAAGTAATACGACATTGACGGACCGCCTAAATGGTTACCTAACTAAATAGGGTCTAACGTCGACCCCCATTTACATCTCAATCACCTTTTTTTTCTCTTATGTCATGGAAACCCTACAATTCGAAATCGACCCCCTTGGGTCTATATAGACCACTTTGGAAATCACTGTTCTAGAGTATTTTACTATGCACACTGAAAGAGTAGTAAAGAAATCTGTATTACAGCGAGGACTTTCCATTTTATGACCAGAAACTGACCGAAGCATGAGGCAGACGCTTTGACTCCTCGGAAGGCTGTTACGAATGCAGGTCAATCACCAATTCAGCCGGTAATTGTTGTTTGCAGCCAAACACGATCGCAGATGTCACATATTGATTCAGTTATTTCATACGTCGACATACAAAAAGTCGAGTTCAATTTGTCGGCGGGCGCTCAGCAGGCGTAGGGTAATTTTAGGGCCAGCCAGCGATTAAACGAATAGCCAAAAACGATGGGGTGGAAAGAAGCGTAACTTGATATCTTAATGCAACCCAATAAATTTAAAGCAAACTTTGTAACACAATATTAATAAAGGGCGAAGACGGGCACGGCACATTGTAAACGTGGGTTGTTATCATTTTTATTTGGCATTTTTATGCATCATATCCTAAAGACTCAATGAGTAGAATATCAACCGACCCCAAAATGATTATGTCCTGTTCATCAACGATGGTATGCATTAAAAAATCGATTGTGTCACCCTAAGACTTTCCCGGCAAGTAACCAAGGACTGATTTCATCCGAATATTAATTTTATAAATACAATGGATGAGCGGCGGATGAAGCTCGATGAGCGGCGGATCTCTCGGCAGGCGGATGAACCCATTTGGGTTCAGTTACACAAAACCCTTAAGCAATGCGGTTCGTTTCTCGGGTATCCTCGGGCGACTCGCCGTTGATATTTAATTAAAATATATAGCGGAATTTAAATATGATTAGTGTAGCTTGGATATCAGATATTCTAACCGAAATTTCACAATGTGATTTCGGCCCAACAAGGCATCTATTTACTAAACTTCAAGTCTCTAAGTCCAGTATTTCGGATTTATATATGACTAGTGCGCCTCCTGGTGGACCATTTTTAAACACAATTCATTTCATTCCATGGCCAAATGATGCCTGCATACCAAATTTTAGCCCATTTGGACTAAGCGTTTGGGCGCTATCGTGGAGGAATACACACAACTGAAATTCGCCGTTAAAAACTCGAATTTCAAACGAGCGACACAACGCAACAAAAATTGAAATTTCGAAAGTGCGTCGCCGCTTTTTTGAAAATTCCAATCTACATTTAAATATTTATTCCGCCATACATTTGTATGGCGCCATTTAATTATTATTAGTGCAGCTTGTATATGAGATATTATGTACAACCAAATTTTAACAGTGTAATTTCGGCTTAACAAGGCATCTGTGTTTAAATTTCAAGTCTCTACGTCCAATATTTCGAGGATGCTATATAAATAGTGTGCACCTGGTTTACCGTTTTTAATCACAATCTCTTGATATCTTGCCATGACCAAATGATACCTGTATACCAAATTTCATTTCAATCGGATTAAGCGTTTGGGCGCTATCTTGTAGGAATTCACACACACAGAGACACAAAGAAGACAATCTGTCTCAAAATATATATTTTCGTCTTCATATCGAAAAAGTTTTTAACGCGTTCACAGTTCTTTCCCTCCTGGTCCGGTTGGTGGTCCGAGAAAGTAATAACAAACACTTAAATATTGTTATTTCAATGTCAGTATCTACGCACTGGTAGATATAATCGATGAACCAATGAGTAACGTTAGAACAAATTAAAGTGTTTCAAAAGTTTTAGTAATGCTTTGATCCGTCGCTTCGGCGTTGGTCCCGTGGGATGCGCAATCCGTCGCTTTTTCATTATTTACTTTTGGTTTTTAGCTGCCCGGGGACTACCCCATTCCCCCATACTACCCCCGGCGTCGCGAATCCCGAGCCGCCCCCCAACCCCGATCCCAATCCTACCCCTATTGCCACCGTGCCGTTAATTAAATAAATTTTACATAACCTGCAAAGTTTTCGGGGAAGATTACTAGTAGCACAGTGTTTCCACGATTGGACCTGACTCGGACTAACTTCTTCATAAATTGGGAGTGTAGGAAATTGAAAATAGAAAATTTCGTGCCCGTTCCTCGATGATGTCCTCGTTTGAATGAGCTCACCGTATTGAAAACCACAACTAAAACTGTCAACTACAACGGGCGAACCCGTCACTCAGGAAGTTTTAACGAAATTTGATCGTTCTGTCTCCCGTGAGGTAAGCGCAGAAAACTTAGTACAAAACAGTCCCCGTTAAGCTTCACCACATGCCCGCAGAGGCCAACGCCTTATCCGCGAGATAGCCAGATATGTTATTCAGCGGGCCGACACTCCGGTCTCCCGACTGGTTACGAGTTCGAGCGGTGCGGTGAAACGGTGACAACCGAATCTATCGCGGACTATGGCATCCTTTGCCCGGCTGTTCACCCGGAATCGGGTAGCCGATGGTCATTTCGAGAGCAGTCGCCATAAGGTCAACAACTACCCCCGCTCTATAGAAGACAGTGATGTTTCCAGACTCCCCCGACTATTAGTCAGAATACACAATCGATTGGCTCATGCCGCACGGTGCGCAAACCGTCCAGGAGCGCCAGAAGATTGACTCCTAGGGGAAACTAACCCTCAGGCCAGAGTACTACCCGGGCTCGCACTTCATGCGTGGAGGCCGCCGGATGGGTATTAACCCGTGGGTGTGACCAACCCCGAACAAATGGTTCTTCGTGGTTAACTCAACAAGAGCCCATTAGCTCCCATTGAAAACCACAATGAAAAGGGTGACTTTCGATTATTGTTGAGAATAGTTGTGTACGTATTGTAACAGTTGGCAATTTGTTACAATACGTACACAGGCCCGCTGAGAAAGTGGTTAGGTCGCCTGATCTTACATTTTAAGTTCCCGGGTTTGATTCCCGGCTGTGTCACCTTTTTTCCGTTGAGATAAAATTAACGGAATCGCAATTTTATTCTGTTGATCGAATGGAATAACAAGACACACACACACACACACACACACACAAATGTACACATACATATAAGCAGGGTGGGTTGTAAAAGATTGTCATATGAGAAATAACCCGCCCACGGTGAAATTTCACAATAAAGAGTTGAAACAAACAGTTTGTAATTCGTATGTGCTTGTATACTACTCGTATGTGCTAATATATATGCTTATAAATGTCCGCCTTAGAACAGGCTATTGCCTAGTTAAGCGGCATTAAAATAGGATCACTGGCAATAGTTTCTGGCATAACATATCAGTTTTTTGCTACTGGATTTTCGTCTATGACATTGTAATTGTGTCAATTTACTGTAGATAATGGTAAATTAACAAATAATATAAAAATAATTAAATTGTGTATGTGCTTATACTCTCTCTCCTAATACAATAGTCGGAAATAAAACATCAATCAATATAATAGACAGTAATAGAATAATCATTAATTATACCCAAAGGTGCAAAACTCATAAATGATCCTCAAAAGTCATAAAAATCCTATGTCTAATTACTAATCATTACTAATACGTAGTGATAGAATGTAAAAAAAATAATGAAACATTACAATTTACACGAAAGTTTATGACAGCTTCTAATAGTCTCTTCATAAAAGCAGTTTAGCGAGGTTTCATTTAGGCATTTTTTAAATTCTACCTCCTCCAAGTCTTTTATGCCAAGGAGTATTAAATTGTAGTTATTGATTTTCAGTTATTAGGCGATCAATATTTGTAACAGTGTTTTAGGACAGATTAATAAAAATAGATTAGACAGTAAATACATTGAAAATTAATTTATTAAAAAGTAATTTAGAAAAGTAAACAAAGTAAATTGTGAATTTTAAATTTCTTTTTATTCATAGGTAAAACAAATGAAACCAATACTAGAGAATTTCTTCAATATTTTTTCATTAATTAAATATTCATTTAAAAATTATTACATAGTACAACAGGGCTGCATTCTCATAAACGAAACACTGTACGACGTCAGCGCGCTCCTCGTTATTGTTATCAATTATCGTAACTGTTTGCTTTGGGCGAATTAATTGTACTATTACATCATTTACTAAGGCGTGGGGCAAGTGTGCGCCCTCCGCAAAGACTTTGCTTTGTATTATGTAGGTATTAATATAGTATGTTATGGAAATATAGAACCCAGAAAATCTGAATTACATGTGATTGTGATGTCACACGAGATGTTTACCCAATAGTTTGATGCGAAATTATGATGAAACGTGGGAGAGCCATTCACAATAACCATTCACTACTAACACGAGTAACAAGAAATGAATGAGTAACAAAGAGCAACAAAAGAAACTTTATAAGTAATGAGAAATCACAAAATACCTATACGAAATCCTTTGAAATATCACCAAATGCTTTGAAGTGGTTATATCGAATCACGAGTTTTGAATATATCATTGAAATATATTTTTTCCAGCCACTAAATAGTTTCAAATCGATCTGATGACTTTTTGGCGTTTAAATCAATGAAAAAGTACTCGTATAGGTATGCATGCTTATCATAATTTTGTATTTTGAATTAACGACATTTTTAAGGTCGAATAAGGTTGAATTATTTTGTATCAACGACAAAGTTAAGGTTGAAGCGATTCACTTGAAAAATAATTTAATATCAAGTGCAATTCTCGACCAACATTTTATTAGGCTTTTGCTTACCCGAATAGGTATGTCTGTTAATTCGTTTTTCTTTATTTTAAACTGGCATTCTGTGTCCTTTCAGCTATATAGCTCCGGTAACCAATGGTTTAATTTCCGATGTAGTTCAAGTCACTTTTCCTAACCAAGTAATATTTACAATTGTAGTCAGTCATTTTCTATTCTTATTTTTCCGTATTCTTATTGTAATCCATTTAAATAATGTCAAAAATTGCAACGGAGTGTCTGTTAAAGCAAATACTTAATAGTCCATTGTGCAAAAATCACGTTTGTCAATTTAAATTGTCGCCTAAGTCAGTCGTCATTTTGGTTTATTTTGGCATAGGCTGTTACGCAAAGTTTTTACCTTGTCACCAATGTATTCACAAAGCCGGTCTGGAAGTGGACATCTATTTCTCAATATAGGCTGCATCCTGTCTAGAGCCCTCGGGTCTAGGCCAGATAAGGTACTCCACTGCCCTATTTTCCTTGGCTTTAAATTCAAATAATATATTTCGGCCCTACTTCATGGTAGTGTGAATCGTAGTCATGGTTACCTTATTATTCACCTGATCTGTCATGGTGGCATTAAGAATAAGAAATTAAATAGCTTTAAATCCGCTGTTATAGGTAGAGGACCCAAAAAGTAATGGCTTAAACTATCGGCCATTTGACGTTTAAGTTTCTTGTGTAAGCTTCATTTACACAGTCTTCTTTACCTTCTTTCTACCTTTCCGACATACGAACAAGAATTCTTTTCAATTTCCACCTTTTGATCTAGAATCATTTTCAACGGGTTATTTATGTGTAATTTCTTTCTATCAGATAAATGCAGTAACTCGGCCGTAATTTGATGCGCTTTGGCGTATAAGTCTTTTATCCTTACTCCTAAGAAAATGCATATTGAAGATAAATATTTTGATCCTATCTATTTTCATTATCTAATTTAATTTAATTATATTTCATATATTGTATGACGACCTTAAGTATTATAGCTATATTATATATGATATGGTAAATACCTATCATAAGGTATTTACCTTATGATATCATATAATCATATATATCATATAAATATGATAGGTAAATATGATACCTATCGAATTTATGTAATCACATTTTATCTGGCTTGCGATTTGTTCGATTAATTTTTTACGATTTAAAACTAATTAATTGCGAAGGTTGTGACCGTTGTAATACAATCTGTTCGTCTCTCCTTTGAGAAGCTTGTATGTTTTTGTGCTGGGAGGGAGGTTTCTCTTGTTCGACAATTTTTCTCGTATAGAGTAAAAGTCGAAGATCCAAATTTGACGACTCCAATTTTTAATCGACTGAGAATAAAGCAAACAAACCCATGGTTTCCAAGCGCAAATCTGCTTTGTATTTTCATTATTAGACCCGAAACGAATTATCTTCCAAGGAGATTTTTACAAGCCTGTATTAAATTTACATTTTTCCCGAGAGCACAGAGAGGCGCGCGATGCGAAGATTTGTAATCTCAAAAGTTTGATATCGTATGCGTTAATGCGGCGACTCTCGGGGCTCCCTCTCTGCTGAGAGCAGCATCCTCCCGCTCCTCCCTCTCCCCGCTTAGGCTAATGTTGTTTTTTATATGCTTCGGCTACATTTTTTAGAATAATATTTTCTCCGCTGAATGATTTGCTCCGACGCACGGAGATTATTCTTCGGCCGACCCCCCGGGGACGCCCGCGCCGTCGGCCAACCACCCCACAAATCGATGTTGCCAGGAATAATAACTCGGTCCTATACCAGTATACCAAACAAAAAGTAAGAAATAGTTATTTTTTAAAAAATGAGACAAAGAAAAACGGGCACATGTTTTTTAATGATCCTAAAAACGAGCTCTGAAAAATAGTAGGGTTAAGTGAATTACTTTCGGGCAGGAGGACGGACAGTAATATTTTAGAGTCTTCTCATTGCTTTATTTTTAAAAAATATGTGAATACCGGAAATAAAATAGGCATTAAATACCAAAAAAACCAAAAAAGGATGACATTTTGTTCTAAATACCATCGCCAACAGTCTAAATAACGTACTTTATGTATTCTCCCCTTAAGAGGTGTTCGGGCAAGTTCTGTGTACCGGACAATAGAAAACAAAATACGCACTATGCGCATACGCAGTTAATACGCAGTTTGGGTCCAAAATGTTTCAAACTACATGAAATATGTCTTTGGTATTTGGTGCCTTTTTAATATTATCCACTGCTAATAAGAGCCTTATTAATGATACTACCTCAGGTGGAGATATCCAGACGGAGATATCCTGCCAAAACTGGTAGTTAGAGGGTGAGGCTGACCGCTTGGTACCTTTCCCGGTGCCTCGCCGTAAGGCGTTCGTCTCTAACGAGTTGCTGGTGAACTAGACAGTAGATGGTCTTGTCCCCAGTCTTCTACGCTCATCCCACGGCTGAAAGAACGATCTATGTATATCGTTATACCAGCCTGGGGTGACGGGTTCGCCCGTTTTAGTCGACACCGCCCTACCTCCTGATACTGCCTCAGATATCTACTGTTTTCTTTTTTTGACATGTTTCTTTTCGTTTTTCTTTGAAGCCTAGTAGTTATTTGTTTTTTTTTTCCATCATAATAGTGTATAATTATATATAAGTTACAACTCTACCTTAGAAATAAAACAGATGAAACATTATTTGTGTTCGTCATTTTTTGGTTTTACTCAATTCAAGCGAAATGGTATTTAGTGCCTATTGTGTTTTCGGTATTCATGTTAACTGAAACACCAAAGTTAGTTTGCCGTCAAAATTTAAGATCATGGCGCGCCGTTTAAAAATCTTTGGCAATCGATGAGTATGTTTTGTCGTAAGTCTTCGTTGATTGTTATAATAAAAGAATTTTAAATAAACGTTGCGTATCGTTGCGTAACATTATACGCGACGTATAATGGAATAAACGTAAAATACACTCTAAAGACAAAAAGATAGGGATAAAATAAGGAATATATAGAAATGTACCTAAGCCTAAAATTAACCAAAAACTGTAATAAAATTTATCCATTTTCGAAGACGGTGGATCAAACATAGCATAGTTAATGAGGACTTTTGATATTCCAGACATTAGAGTTTACTGAAACCCTGTCAAAACTCAATTTATTGCTAAAATTCTATGACCAATAGAAGGAATCTCCCATTTTTATTATTATTTTGCATATTTCTCTCATCGTATAGAAATGGCAGAAACTTAAAACAACTTGCGAAATCGGACACTTAAAATTGAATTCACCTAACCTCTACAAAAGTTATCTAAAACCGCGATTTCCGCATCTCAAAATCCATCAAATAAAATGGACAAAAGTGTCCATTAGTGTCAGGAAATATTATGAATATTTCCAACAAATTATATAACATGGCAACATCATCACCCTCTCTAGCTCCCTCAATGCCCGCGAGCATTTACCCCGCAACCGCTAAAACACACAGCGGCGTTGGAAAACAGAGAAAAAACTCCGATAATAATCCACTTTGGCTGTTGATTCATTCGCGATTTTTAATAACAATTCTGTCGCGATTTAATCGTCTCATAAATCTACAAAGTACGCAAGTAAAAAATCTACGCAAGACAATGAAACAAAGAAATATTTTTTTAAAGATTACCAGACATCCTATTGATTTTCAGGCTACTTAGCTACAAATCTAAATACGGTAAGATTTTTGAATAAAGTAATCTGCCTCCATATGTTTACATATTAAAAAATGTACCAATCCATTTGCCCATGGTCCAACAGCTAAAGAACATTTAGGGCCTGGAGCGACCTTTCAGTCAGCTTCCCCCTATCTTTGCATCTCACTATCTTTTTACTATTATATCACAGACCATGGGCAAATAATTTAAAATATATAAATAAATATTTATTATACTAATATTGAAAGATACTCTCCATGGCGAAAAAGGGTTTCTTACAATAAGGTCACTGAAAAATGCTTGATGTTATTTTATTATTTTATTTGCGTTATTAAATAATCTCTGAACTTTTACATATGGATAAGTAGATAAAGAGGTATGTCTTTAACGGTGCATCTACATAGAGTATTATTATTTTATGATTGCCTTGTATTGCCTTTATAACGCTAATATATGTGGGGCACAGCGAAATAATAAGGAATAGAAAAAACAACACACCGAAAAAAACAAAAAGTACTTTTTTTAATTTTATGAACTACCCTCCATTAAAATCAATTTATTTTTACATTTAAATAATTAATTATCGAAATAGTGACTAGCAGCTACGTTTGTTAAAATATTCGTTTTGCACGCTTGGAAAGGTAAAATAATAATTGGGACTTAGTTCAGGACTCTACGGAAAATGGTCCATCAAGTTGACGACCTGTTCCAAAAAATCTTTTGTTTCCCATCAGTGTAACAACGCGTATTATCGTAGTGGCGGTTACGAGACGTTTTGGGTTATCCCTACAGCGTTCAGATGTCATATTTGGCGAACTCACAGCTGTGTAACCGTTCTACATTATTGTAAGGGATTGTGACAACATTTCCTAATCTTGAGACGAATGAAGCGTCCATGTTCTATTAATACATACGAGAACGGATAACCTTTCTAAGTTAAGCTGACTTTCGATGACCCAAACTGCCCTTTGATACTTTTACGGGATCATATGGCTATATGACTATAACGATGCTATTAACAGCATTCGACATTATTCCGTTAAAGCATTGCATAGTAAACCGACACCAATTAACACGAGCCGACTGTTGCTCTTTAGTCAAACGATGCGTTATATACAATTTGTAACTATGTTTCTGCTATCCAACTATTATGTCCATCATGTAGAATTGTTTGCAACACAGCCAAACCAAAGCTCAAAGATGTCCGAATTTTCTTACATGTCAAATGCCTGTTTTCTTGTATTCGCTGGAGTACATCATCGACGTTATGTTTGGTTACAGATAGTGATGGGCACGAGACGAAACTAGTGTCAAGTATAATCTTGTCTCGTCCCGAAATTTCGTGACGAGACTGAGGCTGAGTGTCGTCTCGACTCACGAAACGAGACGAGACTCTGATGCCCGAGATTCAAGACAAGATGAGAGTTTCATCGACAATACCGAACGAGAGTTTCGCCAATCATGTGTTTGAAATAAATCTGGTTGGCTACGATTTATACCAATATTTATTACCAGTACTGTAACACCACGTCACCATGTAAAATATAAAATGATCACTTCATTACCAGTACTTCCAAGGTCATTCACCTTTATGGAACCAACCAGCCAATTAAGATGACCAGTTTGGAATACTTTCAACTACATAACAAAAATATAATACTTGAAGGATAGGTGATAATTATAGGTCACCATTTACCCCGCATCGTGGAAAACGTACGTGAAGTTCCACCGGCGTACTGCAGAGTTCCCATTAAACCAAACTAAACAAAAATAGGAGCTGTTTGACGTTACCAAAGACAATATCGATTTCACAATATAACCTAATCAATCCTTATGATCCGTTGTTACGATTTTATCCAAATAAATATTACATTAACTGCTAATATCTCAGTAGGTAAGTATTTTACATCTAAATAACAGTGCGTTACCCATAACAACAAATTGTGTCGTAAACTTGAAAACTTTAACATTAACTAGTGTAATTGAGATAGCACCAAGGAACATAAATATATAAGGACCTAGATAGGCCTTACGCGCGCGAAAATGACCACTTCAAAACCAATACGGATTGCCGCCAGTAGTAGTTCCGCCAGTACTTCCCGATGTGAGCGATCCCGCGCTTTTCTCTCGCATACTATTCAATGTATTGCTTTCATTTAATGGCTTTTCATGGTTTATATTCCTTGGTCAATAAATTGGTATTACGATTATATTATGTGTCGTACAGAAAAAAGATATGTAACTATCATTTTTGAGACTGCTTTTACCCGAGACTGTCACTATCCGATTTTAATAAATTGTCAGAATTTGAAAGTGAAACGTCTAATAAAAAAAGGAATTGAAAACCATAGCAAAGACTTTGATAGTATGTGCAATAATTCCGCAGAGATTGACTGGTCGCCGGTGCATAGTGCTACTATCGTCAATGTTGCTACAGATATTTATAACAACTCCCACTAATATGACGAAACATAACACTCGTACTCTGCGCCACAAAATATCACACAAGCATAGAAAATTGAAACCGTGGATCACTGATGAACTTTTATTTTGTATCCGATGATGCGATAAAATGCATTTAGTATTAAAACTATTCCCGATGACTTGGTAGGTATATGAACGTTTTATGGTAGGTATATGAACATTGCATTTGATTATAAAGAGGATCATGTTAAAACTAACATTTCTGAGAATAGTGATGACACAAAAAAGTGGTAGCTGATAAAAGAGGCTGCTAGTACCTCCAATTCTAAGCATAGGTACCATTAGGAAGTTAAATGTAGATATTCCAATCATTACATCCGCAAATAATCCATATGAAATAACTAATATAACAAACACGCATTTTGCTAAAGGGGGCGAATTACTTGCAAAAAAATATCACATTGTGAAAACAAGTAATGGTACGGAATATAATGGATCTAAGCCTTCAATTTTATTTTTATTAACCCCTCCAACGTTCACTGAGGTGGCTGAAAACACATCATCCGAAAATGGTGGACTTTTCAGCGATATCTATAAACGTGCCATTAACCAGTTGACTTCCCCTATAACGTCTATAATAAATTTAAGCTTTAAAATTAAGGATTTTCCAGAGTGCCTAAAATGTACAAAAGCCGTTCCTGTATTTAAAAGCGGTGACAAAGCTCAATAATTATCGATCGATATCGATATTAAATAATCTATCAAAAATAATAGAACAAGTAGCTAAAAAAAGGATAGTTGATTATTTGAACAATAACGACTTTGTGTCCTCCAAACAATTTGGATTCCGACAAGAATACCTCTGATACCATTGCGTAAGTAAGGAAAACAATAGTTGAGCTCGTTGACAAAGGTGAAATATTTCATGCTGTCTATCTTGATTTATCGAAGGCCTTCGATACGGTGGCTAATGATATTCTTTAGAATCGGCTAATAGCCATATGAATAAAAATCGATTGCGTCAACCCAAGACGTTCCCGGAAAGTAGCCAAGGATTGATTTCATCGGAATATTCATTTCATTAATAAAACCGATGAGCGCCCTCTCTCGGCGGATGATCCCGTCTGGGTTCCGTAACACATCCGGCTCAAGCGGCGCGGTTCGTTTCTCAGCTAGCTCAGCTAGCTTCGAGTGGCCCGGCGATAATATTCGAATAAAATATATGAGGAAATTTAAGTATTATTAGTGCAGCTTCTACTCGTATATGAGATATTCCAACTATTTCACAACGTGATTTCATCCCAACAAGACATCTGTGTACCAAATTTCAAATCTTTAAGTCCATTATTTTGATGATCACATACTAATTGGTGCATCCTAGTGGGCCGTTTCAACCAAAACCTTTTCATCTCTATCATCATCAAATGATGCCTGCATGCCAAAAAAATCAGCTTAATCGGATGAAGCGTATGAGTGCTATCGTAGAGGAATACACACATATAGACATACAGATAGACTTCAATCTGGAAATGGTCTTAATCGTCTCAGGGGACTCAAAATAAATGTCTCATTATCTTCAGCGTCTATATCTTAATCTCAATTTTTTTACCGCCTTCACAATACTTTCCCTACTGATCGGTTTATGGGCTAAGAAAGACTAAATATGTATATTTTTCATACTAAAATAACGTCGAATTGAAGACCACTCTATTTTATTACTGAATTGGCCAAACTGACCATCGAATGTTTTGAATATAAATTAAGTCCTTAGCTAATAAAGCCCTCTTTAATTTACAAATTCAACAATAAAATAGCGCCCAAACGCTTTATTTGATTGAGCTGAAATTTGGCATGTGTATATTATTTAGTGATGGTAAGAGTTAAAAAGTCGTGGTTGAAATCGGTCCACCAGAAGACGCACTAGTCATATTTAAATATCGAATTATTGGACTTATGGCTTGAAATTTGGAACACTCATTGTGAAATTTTAGTTGGAATATATCATATACAACCTATACTAATAGTATTTAAATTTCGCCATAACTTTTAATAAAATATTAAAATCCAATCCAAACGAGCCCCAACGAGGAATTCATTTAAAATCAGTCCTCAGCTATTGGTCGGGAACGTCTTAAGGTGATCGACTTTTTTGGTTTCTCCAAAAATGATATTAATAGAGTCAAATTAAGCACGTATCGTAAACTTACCAAAAAGATCCTGGGTCGTGTGGAAGCCCGAGGCGGCCGCCAGCTGCGAGAAGTGGAGGTGATGGTGGTGCGGCGGCGGCTGCGGCCTCGGAGCCAGGATGCTGTCGATGGTGAAGAGGCCGCGCGGGTCGGCGGCGCGCGGCCGCGGCAGGCCGCCCGCGCCGCCCAGCAGCAGCGCCGTGCTGAGCATCGCGCGCGGCCCGCGACCGTCGCCGCCCTCCTCGTCCGACCCCCAGCGCTCCTCCACGCCTAGCGCCTCCACTTTGGGGCCGTTGCTCCGCTCCTGGCACTCCGATATCACCCCGCCGTGCCCTATCTTATATTTCGATTTTAGTCGCATCCGCTATGACGCTGTCTTCGTGCACCGACTCCTCTGTAGTACATTTGTTTTTCCTTCGATTAACCCTAAAAATATTAAACGCGCCTTTGATAAGCCATCTAATTCGAATCAATGCAATGATTGCAAACGAAAAGTTTTCCTTTAGCGTTATGAGGTGTTTTCAAGAAATTCGTAAGACTGAAAAATATCCATAATATTACCTATTTTAAATGTACCAATATTTGCATATCTACATATTTAAACTAACTTTTTAATGTGTTATAATAAAATATCACAAATACATTTTTAGAATGGTTGTTTTTAGAATTCGTCTTGAGTTGACTCTGCAAAATCTTCGATCAGTTTTTGCGCCTCCTTAGCTTCCAGTAGAGTCGGATGGAACGTCAAACGTAACGAAAGATACAATTTGGGTCCCAAATTACCGTGGGCCACGGTGCGCCGCACCGGCTGCACCGGCTTAGTTACGCCACTGCATTTTATAATCTAACGGAATTTGAGACTTATGATTACCCAAAAATACATACAGAATCCACAGTAACCAATCTGGTATACTGTGCCATGCGAAATCACAGAATTAGTATTATTGATACTATAATGCTCGTAAATAGGAAAACCTGATTAGATTTAGGGTTCCGTACCTATGATAGAAATGGGATGAAGTATAAAAGGACCTCTTTGAAATAACATTTTTAGACGTCTGATTTCAAAATTCTTTCGCCATTAGGTTTTATTCATCGTATGGATGAGCTGATCAGAACTGCCATAAACAAATCAATCTTTTGGAAATTCCTTTAAGTTTCATCTTACTACTTACTAGCTTGAATTTTAGTATTTAGGTTTAAGGTTTATTTTGATTATTTGATATTTTACTGACTATTTTGGTTATTACGCTGAATAACTTTTAGGGGGTAGGTACCTATTCAAATAATTGACAATCTTAATTATTAATTTAATTGTCTTTGATTACTGACTACCAATGTATGTTAGGTAAAGATTAGTAACTACACTTACTACCTAATACAAATATTTTGGCATGTTCAAGAGCGGTTTTTAACCGTCAATTTGACACGATGAAAATTTAATCTATTATTTTTTCTACATGATCAAACTCTATCAGCATAAACTATGTCAAAACACATCGAAAACACATTATTAAGGCAGGAGTAAACACTAATAAGTCATTTATTCCAAAATATATTTTAAAACCTTATAAATCTAAAACGAACGAAAATCGTCGCGCAGGCAATAGGTTTTGGATATGGATTTTGACGTAGTTTATGATGACAGAGTTCGATCAGTTTTAAAAAAACACAGACTGTATACAAATATTATATATTTTTTGTTGTTGTACGTATTTTCAAATATTATTGTACGTAGTTTATTAAAGAACTTATATAAATAACTTATTGTTTATGTTCAAAAATAATATTCTTCTGTCATAATTTACCACTTAAGATGATATTTTTCAAAGATGTTCTGTTTTCTGATTTCATATCGTTCGATTCACATGCATTTTAATTTTTGTGTTAAACGTGTTTATATCAATTTGTTACATTTGTGACAATGTTAAATATTTTCAAAAAGTTTAAGTATTCATGTTGCCCTAAAATCACTGCAAAATACTCCTACTATTGGCAGTTATACGTTTCATTTTGTGCAATGAATTAATTGCTTGATATGTTTCCCATGGATTTTCGAAACAATATTGTTATTATATTGTATTTTGTATTTGGATTTATTTAATTATAATTTTCTAAACTTAATGATTTAATGATTATTAAGTGTTTATGACTAAATGACTATTTAATAATTATTTAGATTTTTGAATGATAATTTGATGTATTTTATTTTTTATATTTAAATTTACTTTAACAATTTGTAAATTTACTTTAGCATCTTTTTCATAAAACTATTTTTTTTTCTTTTTTAAAATAATATCATATAGAATCGACGTTTTCCTAGGAACATGCACTGCCTAATTAGGAGTGAGGCAAAATCATAGTGTAAAAAGTATTCCTATGATTTTTCTTTGCAATAATTTAATAAATATGGAAAACCTTTGAAAGAGTTTTATGATCACATATGTAAATATTTAGAGGAATTCACATTAAGCTCTTCACATAGGATCACAAAAGGGTCGAAAAGGATTTGCGACGGAAGACTATGTATTATCACACCACACATTGTCGGAAAGGACTTGACATAGAAAATTTAAAAAAATCTATTTTTCCATCTAAGATGTTTGTATAGAAATAATATTATTTTGATAAATTTCAGTTTATTTTCACTTCATAAATATAAAATACCTACCTAGTATCAAAAAGCTATATATCCCTAACATGTTAGCATTATCGGATTGGATAGGTTAATGGCTCATAGAAAGGGAAAAATCGCATAATTGCTCGATCCGTCTGTAGACAGCTACGAAAATGTTGCTATAATCTGATTTTTAGTTCAGAAATTTCTCGCCACGGTAAGAACGATAAGAACATAATATACTTCCACGTAATATGTGCTTCTACGTAACATGTACTTCCACGTAAGAACATGTATTTTCACGCCCGGGTAAGAACATGTATTTTCTATAAAGTTTTTTTTTCCAAAATACAGAAACACTCAGTTTACTTGAAGCATCTTAAAATATATTTTAAAATAATTTATAAGTTATGTCTTTAAAACAAAATATTTTAAATTTACAATAATGCAACTGACCTTGATGTAAAAAGGAGAAACATAACAAAACGACACGTTTTAAGAATCCAATTAGCACTTTATTTTTCTTGTATTCAGAGAATTGTAACCTACCCAGAATGATTGGTAAAGTAATTTAAACCAAATTCCTTAATTATTAAATCTATTACAGCTTGTATGAAACGAAACTAGACAATGTATGTACCTAAGAGGAAACGCCACAAACTTGCCATAAGACTAAAAAGAACTTTTCGATTGGTTTTTCTACCACGTATTCAGTCATTTGTAACCTATTTAGGGATCTGTAAAGAAATTTTGAGAAACTTCCGTAACTATAAATTCGAGTTGTAAACAAGAGAATGTAAGAGAAAACACCATTAACTCGCCATATCACTATAGAGAACTTTTCGATTGGTTATTTTCTGAGTGTAGTATATATTTTTGTAATATGTGTAACTTTTCTTACAGTTGTGCGTCGCGAAAAGTGTCAAATCGCCGGCACTGCGAAGCGGGTGAGTCGATTTCCCGCGCGATATTTTCCCGCTTTGGCGCGCGAGCGAGAAGCGGTCCCGCGGCGCATGGGCACAGTGCTGTCACTGGCGGCGGCCCTCTCACCCCAGCGAGGCTCCGGCGCTGGCCCCGCCCACGGAGACTCACCCTCGGGGCGGGGCGTGGCTTCGCCGCCACTCCGGTGACAAACGATGCATAAAACGAACCGTGAATAACGCGATACGCTCCCCCCTCCAACCCCACCCCTCGCAACACCCCCGACCGGCACTCATCTTCGGATTCCGCTTCATATCATAATCATACAAACAGATATGTCAACCAACCATATAACTGAAATACGAAGACTTGCATGTATGGTCATATATCATATCTATACTACAAGGTATATATAATGTATATATATTGGCTTGGTTTATGGACGCCCCTAAGTGTTTTATTTAGGCCTTTTTCCCTTAAAATGACCGATTGGGACATTTGTACGTAAGTACTTATCTTATTACTAGCTGTTGCCCGCGGCTTTGCACGCGTTAAATTTGGGTTAGGATAGATCCCTTTTTCCCAATCAAGTGGTAACTTTTGCGTGTAATATATAAAGGTATCCAACGTCCTTCTCTGTACTCCTGTCAATATTTACTTCATGATGATCAATTAAGTAATTTTAAGGCGTGAACATTTGACGATCGCGGTGCTTGCGCTACGCATGTTATTGAGACAAATGATGAATTTATAATAAGGTTCTAGCGCCTTCTCGCGTCCGGGAACCGTCAGGCGCGACTCAGATTCTATTTTGATTTTTAGCGTTATGTACCGCTTCCTACCCCCTTAGTGGTAAATTTTAGAAAAATATGAAACATGCATTTGCTTATTTGTTTAATATCATTTAAACCCCTTTTCGCACCATTAGGGGTTGAATTTAAAAAAACGATATACGTATTTGCCTAAATGTTTATTAGAGTATTCCTACAAATTCCATCTAATATCGTTTCTCCATACAAATTTTAAACCCCATTTCACGCCTTTAGGGGTTGAATTGTGAAAAAACACGAAAGACGTATTTGATTATTTGTTTATTAGAGTAATCCTACTAAGTTTCAAAATAAAAAGTCGATCAAATATCGTTTCTCCATAAGAACTTTAAAACCCCTTTTTACGCATTTAGGGGTGATTTCAAAAAAATACGAAGTTCATCTAATATCGTTTTTCCGTACAAACTTTGAAACCCCTTTCCACCCCTTTAGGGGTTGAATTTAAAAAAAATACGAAAGACCTATTTGCTTATTTGTTTATTAGAGTAATCTTACAAAGTTTCAAAATCGTACAAAGTTTTGAAGTTTTTTCTAATAAACTAATGAGCAAATACCTATTTGCTCATTAGTTTATTAGAAAAAACTTACAAAGTTTCGAATTAAAAAGTTAATCTAATATCGTTTATCCAAAAAATATATATATATACACTGTTTCACCCCTTTAGGTCTTGAATATTGATAAAACATGAAACACTTTTTTCCCCCTTAAATTTATTAGAGTTTCTTTTCCCCCTTAAATTTAGTAGAATTTATTCTTACAAAGTTTCGAATTAAAAAGTTCATCTATATCGTTTCTCCATACAAATTGTATAACCCCTTTTCACTCATTTAGGGGTTGAATTTTAAAAAACCACGAAGGACGTTTTTTCTTATTTTTTTTATTAGAGTAATCCTTCAAAGTTTCGAAATAAAAAGCACATCTAATATTGTTCATTCTTACAAAGTTTGGAACCCTGTTTCACCCCTTTAGGGGTAGAATAAAAAAAAATGAAACACCTATTTTCTTATTTATTTAATAGAGTAACCTTACAAAGTTTCGAATTAAAAAGACCAGCTATATCGTTTCTCCATACAAAATTTATAACCCCTTTCCACCCCTTTAGGGGTTGAATTTTGGAAAAAACACGAAAGTTTCAAAATAAAAAGCACATCTAATATTGTTTGTTCAAACAAAGTTTTGAACCCTCTTTCACCCCTTTAGGGGTAGAATTTAAAAAATATATGAAACACCTATTTTCTTATTTGTTTAATAGAGTAATCTTACAAAGTATCGAATTATAAAGACCATCTATATCGTTTCTGCATACAAATTTTATAACTCCTTTCCACCCCTTTAGGGGTTGAATTTTGTAAATACCACGAAAGAAGCAGTTTGTTATTTTTTTATTAGAGTAATGCTACCGGAATTCGAAATAAAATGCACATCTAATATTGTTTATTCATATTAATTTTGACACCCCGTTTCACCCCTTTAGGGGTTGAATGTTGAAAAAACATGAAACACCTATTTTCTTATTTGTTTATTAAAGTAATCTTACAAAGTTTCGAATTAAAAAGTACATCTATATCGTCTCTCCATATAAATTTCGAAACCCATTTTCACCCCTTTGAGGGTTGAATTTTGAAAAAATATGAAACACGTGTTTCCTTATTTCTTTATTAGAGTAATCTTATAAAGTTTCGAAATAAAAAGTCCATCTAAAATCGTTTATCCATAAAAACTTTAAATCCCCGTTTTAGGGGCGGAATTTTGAAAAACCATAAAACACCTATTTGTTTATTTGTTTATAAGAGTAATCTTACAAAGTATTGAATTAAAAAGTTCATCTATATCGTTTCTCCATACAAATTGTATAACCCCTTTTCACCCCTTTAGGGGTTGAATTTTGAATAACCACGAAAGACGTATTTTCTTACCTTTTTATTAGAGTAATCCTTCGAAGTATCGAAATAAAAAGCACATCTAATATTGTTTATTTATACAAAGTTTGGAACCCTGTTTCACCCCTTTAGGGGTAGAATTTAAAAAAATATGAAACACCTATTTTCATATTTGGTTAATAGAGTAATCTTAAAAAGTTTCGAATTAAAAATACCATCTATATCGTTTCTCCATACATATTTTATAACCACTTTCCACTCCTTTAGGGGTTGAGTTTTGGAAAAACATGAAACACCTATTTTCTTATTTGTTTATTAGAGTAATCTTACAAAGTTTCGAATTAAAAAGTAAATCTATATCGTATAAAAAAATCGAAAACCATTTTCACCCCTTTAGGGGTTGAATTTTGAAAAAATATGAAACACGTGTTTCCTTATTTATTTATTAGAGTAATCTTACAGAGTTTCAAAATAAAAAGTCCATTTAAAATTGTTTATCCATACAAACTTTAAAACCCCGTTTTACCCCTTTAGGGGCGGAATTTGGAAAAACCATAAAACACGTATTTATTTACTTGTTTGGGTATAAGAGTAATTTTACAAAGTTTTGATTAAAAAGTTCATCTATATCGGTTCTCCATACAAATTGTAAAACCCCTTTTCACCCCTTTAGGGGTTGAATTTTCAATAACCACGAAATACGTATTTTCTTACCTTTTTATTAGAGTAATCCTTCGAAGTTTCGAAATAAAAAGCACATCTAATATTGTTTATTCATACAAAGTTTGGAACCCTGTTTCACCCCTTTAGGGGTAGAATAAAAAAAAATGAAACATCTATTTTCTTATAGAGTAATCTTACAAAGTTTCGAATTAAAAGACCATCTTTATCGTTTCTCCATACAAATTTTATAACCCTTTTCCACCCCTTTAGGGCTTGAGTTTCGGAAAAATCACGAATGAAGCATTTTGTTATTTTTTTATTATAGTAATCCTACAGGAATTCTAAATAAAAATCACATCTAATATTGTTCATTCATACAAATTTTGAAACTCCGTTTCACCCCTTTAGGGGTTGAATTTTGAAAAAACATGAAACACCTATTTTCTTTTTTGTTTATTAGAGTAATCCTACAAAGTTTCGAATTAAAAAGTACATATATATCGTCTCTCTATAAAAATTTCGAAACCCCTTTTCACCCCTTTAGGGTTTGAATTTTGAAAAAATATGAAACACGTGTTTCCTTATTTATTTATTAGAGTAATCTTACAAACTTTCGAAATAAAAAGTCCATCTAAAATCGTTTGTCCATACAAATTTTAAACCCCCGTTTTTCCCTTTTAGGGGCGGAATTTTGAAAAACCATAAAACACCTATTTGTTTATTTGTTTATAAGAGTAATCTTAAAAAAGTTTCGAATTAAAATGTACATCTATATCGATTTTCCATACAAACTTTGGAACCCCTTTTCACCCCTTTAGGGGTTGAATTTCGAAAAATCCGCCCGTAGTGAGCGCCTACGTCCTAAAAGGAACCACTGTGCAAAAGTTCAGCTTCCTAGGTCTAAGGGTTAGGGCTGGGCGTTGATGAGTCAGTCAGTGAATGAATGAATGAATGAGTGAATCGGAACTTCTCTTTTTATATATGAGACTAGCTGTTGCCCGCGGCTTCGCACGCGTTAAATTTGGGTTAAGATAGATCCCTTTTTCCCAGTCAAGTGGTAAGTTTTTGCGTGTAATATATAAAGGTATCTAACGTCCTTCTCTGTAGGTACTCCTGTCAATATGTACTTCATGATGATCAACTAAGTAATTAAGGCGTGAAGATGTGACGATCGCGGTGCTTGCGCTACGCATGTTATCGAGACAAATGATGAATTTATAATGAGGTTCTAGCGCCTTCTCACGTCCGGGAACCGTCGCGCGCGACTTCTTTTTTGATTTTTAGGGTTATTTACCTCTTCTCACCCCCTAAGTGGCAGATTTAAAAAAAATATGAAACATGCATTTGCTTATTTGTTTATTATCATTTAAACCCCTTTTCACCACATTAGGGGTTGAATTAAAAAAATACTAAATACGTATTTGCCTAAATGTTTATTAGAGTATACAATTTCCATCTAATATCGTTTCTCCATACAAATTTTAAACCCCTTTTCACGCCTTTAGGGGATGAATTGTGAAAAAACGCGAAATACGTATTTAATTATTTGTTTATAATAGTTATCCTACAAAGTTTCAAAATAAAAAGTCCATCTAATATCGTTTCTCCATACAAACTTAAACACCCCTTTTTACGCCATTAGGGGTGAAATTTCAAAAAAATACGAAACACATATTTGCTTAGATGGTTTTTAAAGTAATCCTACAAAGTTCATCTAATATCGTTTTTTCATACAAATTTTGAAACCCCGTTTCACCCCTTTAGGGGTTGAATTTTGAAAAAACACAAAAGACATATTTGCTTATTTGTTTATTCGAGTAATCTTACAAAGTTTCGAATTAAAAAGTATATCTATATCGTTTTCCATACAAATTTTGAAACCCCTTTCACCCCTTTAGTTGTGGAATTTTGAAAAAATATGAAACACGTGTTTCCTTATTTATTTATTAGAGTGACCTTACAAAGTTTCGAAATAAAAAGTCCATCTAAAATCGTTTATCCATACAAACTTTAAAACCCCGTTTTACCCCTCTAAGTGCGAAATTTTGAAAAACCATGAAAGACCCATTTGTTTATTTGATTATGAGAGTAATATTACAAAGTTTTGATTTAAAAAGTCTATCTGTATCGTTTCTCCATACAAATTGTATAACCCCTTTTCACCCGTTTAGGGGTTGAATTTTGAAAAACCACGAAAGACGTATTTACTTACTTTTTTATTAGAGTAATCCTTCGAATTTTCGAAATAAAAAGCACATCTAATGTTGTTTATTCCTACAAAGTGTGGAACCCTGTTTCACCCCTTTAGGGGTAGAATAAAAAAAAAATTAAACACTTATTTTCTTATTTGTTTAATAGAGTAACCTAACAAAGTTTCGAATTAAAAAGACCATCAATAACGTTTCTTCATATTAATTTTATAACCCCTTTCCACCCCTTTAGGGGTTGAATTTAGGAAAAACCACGAAAATCGCATTTTGGTTTTTTTTTATTAGAGTACTCCTACAGCACATTCCTCCTCCTACATTCGAAATTAAAAGCACGTCTAATATTGTTCATTCATACAAATTTTGAAACCCCGTTTCACCCCCTTAGGGGTTGAACTTTGAAAAAACATGAAACAACTATTGTCTTATTTGTTTATTAGAGTAATCTTACAAAGTTTCGAATTAAAAAGTACATCTATATCGTTTCTCCATAAAAAAATCGAAACCCCTTTTCATCCCTTTAGGGGCTGAATTTTGAAAAAATATGATACACGTGTTTCCTTATTTATTTATTAGAGTAATTTTACAAAGTTTCGAAATAAAAAGCACATCTAATATTGTTCATTCATACAAATTTTGAAACCCCGTTTCACCCCTTTAGGGGTTAAATTTTGAAAAAACGTGAAACACCTATTTTCTTATTTATTTATTAGAGTAATCTTACAAAGTTTCGAATTAAAAAGTACATCTACATCGTTTCTTCATAAAAAAAATCGAAACCCTTTTTCACCCCTTTAGGGCTTGAATTTAAAAAAAATATGAAACACTTGTTTCCTTATTTATTTATTAGAGTAATCTTACAAACTTTCGAAATAAAAAGTCCATCTAAAATAGTTTATCTATACAAACTTTAAACCCCCGTATTACCCCTTTAGGGTCGGAATTTTGAAAAACCATAAAACACCTATTTGATTATTTGTTTATAAGAGTAATCTTAAAACGTTTCGAATTAAAAAGTACATCTATATCGATTTTCTATACAAACTTTGGAACCCCTTTTCACCACTTTAGGGGTTGAATTAAAAAAAAATATAATACATGTGTTTCCTTATTTATTTATTAGAGTAATCTTACAAAGTTTCGAAATAAAAAGCACATCTAATATTGTTCATTCATACAAATTTTGAAACCCCGTTTCACCCCTTTAGGGGTTGGATTTTGAAAAAACATGAAACACCTGTTTTCTTATTTGTTTATTAGAGTAATCTTACAAAGTTTCGAATTAAAAAGTACATCTATATCGTTTCTTCATAAAAATGGAAACCCTTTTTCACCCCTTTAGGGGTTGAATTTTCAAAAATTATGAAACACGTGTTTCCTTATTTATTTATTAGAGTAATCTTACAAACTTTAGAAATAAAAAGTCCATCTAAAATCGTTTATCCATACAAACTTTAAAACCCCGTATTACCCATTTAGGGGCGGAATTTTGAAAAACCATAAAACACCTATTTGATTATTTGTTTTTAAGAGTAATCTTAAAAAGTTTCGAATTAAAAAGTACATCTATATCGATTTTCCATTCAAACTTTGGAACCCCTTTTCACCCCTTTAGGGGTCGAATTTTGAAAAAACATGAAACACCTGTTTTCTTATTTGCTTATTAGAGTAATCTTACAAACTTTTGAATTAAAAAGTACATCTATATCGTTTCTTCATAAAAAAATGGAAACCCTTTTTCACCCCTTTAGGGGTTGAATTTTCAAAAAATATGAAGCACGTGTTTCCTTGTTTATTTATTAGAGTAATCTTACAAACTTTCGAAATAAAAAGTCCATCTAAAATCGTTTATCCATACAAACTTTAAACCCCCGTATTACCCCTTTAGGGGCGGAATTTTGAAAAACCATAAAACACCTATTTGATTATTTGTTCATAAGAGTAATCTGAAAAAGTTTCGAATTAAAAAGTACATCTATATCGATTTTCCATATAAACTTTGGAACCCCTCTTCACCCCTTTAGGGGTTGAATTTTGAAAAAATATGATACACGTGTTACCTTATTTATTTATTAGAGTAATCTTACAAAGTTTCGAAATAAAAAGCACATCTAATATTGTTCATTCATACAAATTTTGAAACCCCGTTTCACCCCTTTAGGGGTTGAATTTTGAAAAAACATGAAACACCTGTTTTCTTATTTGTTTATTAGAGTAATCTTACAAAGTTTCGAATTAAAAAGTACATCTATATCGTCTCTCTATAAACATTTCGAAACCCCTTTTCACCCCTTTAGGGGTTGAATTTTGAAAAAATATGAAACACGTGTTTCCCTATTTATTTATTAGAGTAATCTTACAAACTTTCGAAATAAAAAGTCCATCTAAAATCGTTTGTCCATACAAATTTTAAACCCCCGTTTTTCCCCTTTAAGGGTAGAATTTTGAAAAAACATGAAACACCTATTTCCTTATTTGTTTATTAGAGTAGTCTTTCAAAGTATCGAATTAAAAAGTACATCTATATAGGTTTTTCATACAAACTGTGAAACCCCTTTTCACCCCTTTAGGGGTTGAATTTCGAAAAATCCGCCCTTAGTGAGCGTTTGCGTCCTAAAAGGAACCTATGTTAAAAATTTGAGCTTCCTAGGTCTAAGGGTTAGGGCTGGGCGTTGATGAGTCAGTCAGTGAATGAATGAGTGAATGAATGAATGAGTGAATCGGAACTTCTCTTTTTATATATGAGATTACTATGTTAGTAATAATATTATTAATTCATTGTGGTAATTAGATTTTCCAGAATTTCTATTGTTTTTTCCAGAATTTCTATTGTTTTTTCCAGAATTTCTATTGTTTTTTTCCCCTATTTATATATTTTAATAAAGGAAAAGAGAAGGGGAATGTTATTGTCCAAAACTTTGCTAACTTTGCATATGTTATAATACATAAATATGACTGTTGTATGCTAGGATTTTCGTTTTTCTCTCCATATGGGCAGTTAGGATTGCAGGTACCTGTTTGTTAAAAGTTAATAGGTATATATGTTTACATAAGAAAGACGTCTGCACATAGTTTCCATTTTAATGTTTATATTATTTTACAACTGCGATTCTAACAATAATATTTATGATTGCATGCATATGTCATGTCATCAAGTTTAATAATAAATATTATTGCATAGAAAATAATATTTATTATTAAACTTGATAACTATTTGCCGACCAGTCATCTCTCACACGTATATAAACTTTTCACAAGGAAAAACATCATCAAAAGACTCCAAAATAAGCTAGACTAGTATCAGCCAAGAGAACAAGATGGCTTCCTACAGGCTTTAGCACTTGTGACCGGCTGCAGTGTCTGCAGTCACTAAAGACCCTGGTAGATAAATGCAATGAGTATAAAATCCGATTATACTGACTTTCATTGATTATGAAAAGGCATTCGACTCCGTAGAAAACTGGTCAATCCAAGAAGCTCTAGCGAATTGTGGGTTGACGAGCGGCACCTTCGCCTGATCAAGCATTTTTAAGGGAATGCCATAGCCTGCGAGAATCTGCATGAGAAGACCGATGTATTTCAATTGGCATAGATAAGGCGATACGATCTCTCGGAAATTGTTTGCATTGGAGATAGAAAACGTTTTCATGCAATTAAACTGGAATGGAAATAGTATCAATAACAGTTGTCAAACCTTAGATTTTCCGAGGACTTGGTTTCGGTCTTCGATAAGATTAAAGACACGTTGTATATTATTGTAGAACTAAAGGAGAAATCCCGAAAAGTTTGATTAGAGATGAACATTTCAAAGACGAAGATCACGAGCAACTTTCAGATGGAGCAGTACCAGTCATTACCTGTCGACGTCATAAGACATTATATTTCTCTAGGATACAAAATCGTGGTGGGTGACAAAAGCCGAACGGTAGAGATCGAGAAGCGGATTAAGCCTAGGCAACTTTTGGCGCCAATAACACATAGTGGGCGCAGTATTCTAATATAATAACTGAAGACCAAAGGGTTCGAGTAAGTGTCGCCTGTCTTTACTTACAGATCAGAGACCATGACTCTTACTCGACAATCGGCCGAGAAGAGTTGCGCAAAGAGCAATAGAACGAATGATGATTGGAATCAGCCTGCACGACCGGAGACGCAAGAAATAGATACGGAGTAAGACAAGGTGGAAACCATTGCAAGTTTCAAGCATAAGTGGTCTGGACACATTTCCAGAATAAATCATAGTCGGTGGACGAGGGAAATGCTCGGATGTAGACCACACCTGAATATGAGACCACGAGGCCATTCGCTAAGTGGGTAATTTGAGACGGCACGGAGGATGATACCAGTCTCATCCCCACTCATCCAGTGAGGAGGGATCAAAATCGGCGAGCGAGGAAGAGGAGGACTGTATCCAAGAATGGGCCATACAAGGACCACAATGATGATGATGATGATTTTAATGCACCATGTTGCAACACTGAAGGCGCGACAAAAAATCGGTTGTGACACCCCAAGATTTTCCCGCAAACAGACAAGACCCCCGCCCCGCGCCAAACCCTCAAACCCCCTCAACCCCTAAACCTCTTCTAACCTCTCCCAACCCCCCTTCCCCTGTCAATTGATTATGATGGCAAATATAGTAATTTTTAAGTATTTTCTGGTTAAAAATGGCTTTACCAGTACTTTCGTAAATAGGGCGAAATTAAAAATATATATTTGTGTTGCTTGTATAAGATATATTCCAACCAAAATTTCACAATGTGGTTTCGGCCCAACGTCCCATCTGGGTATACAGATTGCTAAATCTCCAAGTCCAATATTTCGATACTTAAATATTTCGATATTTAAGCGCGCCCCCTGGTGGACCTATTTCAACCACAACCTTTTTCAACTCTTGCAATGATAAAATAATGCCAGGATGCCAAATTTCAAGTCAATCGGATGAAACTTTTGGGCGCTTTCGTGTAGGAATACACACAGTTACACACACACACACAAACATACACACTCACACATACAGACTTCCATCTGGAAATGGTCTTAATCATAACGAGGGGGGTCAAAATAGATATTTCCATCTTCATTTTAAAAAAAATAGGGCGTTCACAATACTTTCCCTTTACCGTTGGTTGGCCGGGTAAGTAACATGAAAAATAATATTCGAGGAAGCGCGGTTCGGGCGAGTAGTGTGTGCATTATTAGCCGAGGAAAGTTATGGACAAATCCCAAAAGTAAAATAAGTAGTTTAGATACTATTAGTGTCCGATGCTAGATACTATTAGTGTCCGATGCTAGGTGCCGTCCGGAGTTAGGGGACTTCCCCCTAAGTAGCCTAATATACCATTAAATTAAAATTATTATAAAATTATATCAAACGGGAGGCAAGCGATAGCAAGTATTGATTTATATTCAGAGTAACGGTTAACACCCGTAAGGAACGGTCGCCGCAAAACAATCGTGGCAAAAACCGATCCAAGAAAATTGGATGGCACAATTTGTACGCACTGTTAAGGGGGAAGCTCTCTGCCCCGGATATGGGGTGACACCACGCCCTGTAAAGTATTCCAAGCGCGATCATCAATGCGCTACGAATTCCCAGACAGCCGCAAAGCATTCCACTCCATCGACCAGCTCAGGGTACCAGTTAGGAGACCAACTGACGTGGCGACCAATCGCATTTAAAAGTTCCGCTCTGACAGCCGAAAGAACAAGACATAGGGGGGACCGGGGTTGGAAGTCACATTTATTTTCTTTTGCATTTTTAGTAGCTATTTTATTCGTTTAGCAATGACATTTTTATATCAATGGATTGTGTATTTTTTCTAGTTTAAAAAGAAATGACGACTTTTTCTCTAACATTATTTATACAGGAAATGTACTTTTTTTTGTGTAAAAAGAAAAGTGTGACTTTTAACCCCGTATCGGGTATGGTTGTCACAGTGTCTGGGGTAGGTAGTCACATAATAGTAATGTAATAAGGGAATATTAAAATAAACACTTGTTGAAATGAAACGAATATTTTTAGTTAAGATAAAATCTTTTACCTATCTAATTGTACCCAAGAAAAAAACAAAAATGTCTTATTTAGACTTTAAATAAATAACCAAAATTACTTAAGGGATTAAGTTCTATTTAACAAACTTAGAATTCCGGTAACAAAAATATCTTTCGACGCATTTTTTTTTTAATTGAAAATAATAATATTCAGTCTGAATATTCAGAATCACAAAAGTGCATGCTTTGTGTGCCCATAACCTGCAATCCTGGCACTGAATCCAGACTTCCCTAGACTTACTAGCTGAGTATGGTGATAAGTAGACTAAGCAAAACTCTTCATCCTTTTTCTCGTCTTCGTCGCTGTCAACTGCTTTCTTTTTAATTTTCTTTCCTTTATGAAACTTTTGTCTTTCTTATTCTCACTCAATACACATTTCGCTAGTTTCTTCTTCTTCACTGTTTGTTTTTTTTTTCTTTTCTAAATAGGTCTTATCCGGGGTATGTATCTGTTAAAATTGCTGATTTACATTTTTTTATCAGCTCGTTGCGACTTGCGCGGTGGAGCTTTTGATAGAGGCTTCAAAACTTGTGGCGATACTATCAGAGAACTCCTTGATTCAAGGTTATCAAAAAAATGGTTGACATTATGTGGGTTAAAGCTGGTGGCTCTAGCCAAACTTGTGGCTTCAGGTGTTCTAATGGACAGAGAAGAGTGCCTTACAAAAATGGCGTAAACCAATCGCAGCCAGCTAGCTTGTTCGATTCCCAAGACTTTGGAAATTTCAATTTATTGGAAATAGCAAGTTCGAACGCTATTATCCGAATATCCTTGGGAGACAAACCGAAATAAATACTTGAAGCCAGAAGTATATATATTTCCAATTCCTCTTCCTGTTCATCGGTAAAAATCTGTAGATTCCTTTGGTAGCCTATTTTTGTATATGGTGTTGATACGGCCGTGTTGCTTATCTCTTCGGTAGTAAATTTGTTACAATACCTTGTTAAAGAACGATAATAATTTCCGAAATCCTTTGCAACAGATCTTACGGATTTACCATGGTTTTTCACTTCTCTTGCAGCACGCAACATCAATGGTGGTGAACCAAGCCCTCGAGTTGATTTTTTCATGTGATGTCGTGACATTTTTATGACTAGCTCTGAAAAAAACATTCATGTAGAAAAATCCCAAACAGCCAACTAAAAAGGCAGCATACGTGCATGTGACAACCATCCCCCGTCAATCTGAGACAACCTGCCCCAAACCTAGTTTTAAGAAAATAACCTGCCAAAATAAATTGAAATCAATGTTTATTTAAGAAACCATATAACGATATTATGTAATACACAGAAAGATATATTACTATGCAAAATTTAAGAATACTTAAAAGACTTGACACAGATGCACAAAAAAATACTTTCGTTGTGCGAAAAAATAAAACGCACGTGTCTCCGTCATGGCATGCCCGAGGGGACTGACGTGAAGTAGGAGGGAAGATGTTGCTCTCGCGCTCCTTCGACGCCGATTGATGAGCTTATTTGTTCGTTCAGTTTCCTATTATGACCGCTGTGACAACCAACCCGTGAGACAACCATAACCGGTCTTCCCTACAGACATATGACGGTGCATACAGACCCACAGACGGACGGGCAGACAGCGATATCTCATTAATAGGGTTCCATTTGGTACTGACATCTACAAATAATTAGCCACGGAATTATTTCGTCTGAATAGTAATGTCATATATAAAATCTAAGAGCGCCCTCTCTCGGCCGGGGGACGAACCCGTTTGGGTTCCGTTAAGCAACCGCCTTGGGCGTCTCGGCGTAAATAATTGATTCAAATGTATGGCGGAATCTAAATATATATATTAGTGTAGCATGAGATATTCCAACCAAAATTTTACAATGTGATTTCGGCACAATCTGTGTACCGATTTTCAATTATCTGTTTACCGATTTTCAAATCTTTTAGTCCAATATTTCGAGATCGAAATATGACTAGTGCCTCCCCTGGTGGACCGATTTCAACCACAACCTTTTCAACTCTTACCATTACCAAATGATGCCTCCATGCCAAATTTCAGCTCAATCGGGTGAAACATTTGGGTGCTATCGTGGAGGAATATATACAGACAGACATATAGACATGCACACAGGCAGATTTCACACACGACACACGTTTGATCTTATATTGTTTAAGGTTCCGGGTTCGATTCCCGGCTGAGTTACCATTTTCCGTTGTCATAAAATTAACGGAATTGCATTTGAATTATATCTATCGATGCAGTAACAATAAAACACCGTATGGGTTGGTTGTAAGAGATTGTCGTATGACAATAAATCCGGCCATTGTGAAAATTAACAATAAAGAGGAACAAATAAACTTCAATATGGAAAGGGTCTTTCATAATCGTCTCAGGGGATATTTTCGCCATCAACTCGAAATAATTTTTTAACGCGTTCACAAAACTTTCCTTCTTGCTCGGTTGGTGGGTCGGGAAAGTAACTGTAAGCCAGACACAAATATTTTTACTTTACTAAATCCGACATTTTTTAATGTAGTGAACACAAATTGTATATTTGCAGACACCCTCCCCGATAATTTATTGTGCTGCTTCATATATTATATTATATTATTATAATATAGCAGAATATGTGTTTCATCTGCCTGTGCAGAGTATATTGGATTGGGCTGGTTAAAGCCGACGGACGGCTACCTATGTCAAGCCATGCAGCATGAGATACAACATAGCAAATCACGATTCAAGACATCACTAAAGATTTTCTAACTGGACATCTTTCAAGAAGACATGACGTATAGGAATAGAAAGAAGCTAAATAACCGAAATATATGTAAATCAAATTTTCAATCATATTTATAATTTTCTTTTCGGTAATTTTATAGTATAATTTTTACCTTAAGGTAAGGTAAGAGAAAGTGACGTAAGTTATATTTTAGCTGTTGATGTGAAATATTGCGTTTATAACATGAATGTTACGAATGATTGAAATATGCACCATTCGGCTGAACATGACCTGCACGTAACGGCCATACCTATCACACATAATAAGATTATTAGTTAAAAAAAAAAAAAGCTTTTATTAAAATGCTCTGAAAATCATATCATAATTGAATTCGTATACAAAATTTTGTTTCTGTGCCATTGACCTTTGATTAGTTCCCTTGTCAGGAGCCAACCCTGGGTGCAGTAGCCATTCCATGGTGGAACTGAGAACGGGCTATCCTAATTGAATGCTTAACAAAATTTCGTGTCTGTGCTGTTAACCGTTGGGGAGTTCCTTCGTTGGAAGCCAACCCTGGGTCCAGCAGCTTTGTCACGGTGAAGCTTAGAACGGGCTATCATAATTAAATGCATATACAGATTTTCGTGTCTGTGCTGTTGATCGTTGACTGTTGGCCATAGGCTCCCGCCGAGGCTTTTCATCGGGAGCCAATCCTGGGGTGGAATCAGGTCATGCTTAACATAAAAATGCATTGTCATCGGAATCGGACCAACATGCAAAATTTCAACTACAAAAGACGACAGAATATGAGTGGGTGAGTGTAATCCACACCTTTACTATGGTATTTCAATTTTGCCCACGGATTTTGGGCAGAGTATTTTTTCAGTTGTTAAAACAAGCTTCACAAATTCTAACATGCATCGTTATCAGATATGTATAGGATCTTTCAGAAGCATAAAAATACTTACTCTGCGTTCGCTATAGTTATTTGAGTGTATCAAGGAATTATTTATGTAAATTTATTAAACCACTATCGGAAAAATATGACTATCCGAAATACAGATCGAGGTCTCGATCAACTCGCCTTAATGTAGGAATATTATGAAGATACCCAATTACATGGGAATATTATGTTTCAATAAATTACCCAATAATTTGAAAGACTTAATATTCAAGAAAGGAAAATACCACATTCTACGAGTAGAAATTTACAAGGCTAAACTGTATTTCAGGAAAAAAATCGGGAAAAAATTCTCTCAGTATTATTTATATTTTTAAATGTATATCTCATTATTACTAAGTAACTGATTCCTTTCCATTTAATATAATAATAACAAATGTTATTCGCGTTGTTCAGATTTCCACCCCCCCCCCTCTTCTCCCCCCCCCCCCCCCCCCATCCCCCTCCTCACTGACTGCTGCATAACTGCTGTTTGCGACCAAACAGACAGAGAGAGAGAGAGAGAGAGATGCATTTTGGGGGTTTTATTTTATGATTATTTAAATTGCCACAAATAAACGTATCTTTCGGGATAGTATTTCTTTTTGGACACATTTGATATTTACTGTTTATATGCCAGATTCACAAAACTAAAGAAAATATGGATATTTTCATAAATTTCAAATAATAGTTTTGATTATTTTGACGTTCGACGGCCATCGTCGTTCTTTTTGGCAGCTGGCTAGTGCATCAATTTCAGCGAATAAAAAGTATTACGTTTGGTTAGTACAGAATCGGCCTTGCATTCTTCAAAGAGAACGCACTTTAATACATGCGGAATCGCCATACAATACATCGAATGACAAAAATGAAAAAAGAAAATATAATTGTATCAATTATGCACGTTTTAGGTTTAGCGTCCAAAGCTTCACTTGATGAAAGTTTTTTATTTAATAATCTTTATATCATATGAGTAATAAATGAAGAAATATCGATAGAAACGAGCCAAAATGGCTCGTTTTCGATATCCTATCCCTGTGTCAGTATCCAAGTCAGTAAGTTGATGAATCCTCCAAAAGAGTTCGAAATATTTCAGATTTCCTCTATGTCACAGTAAAATTCAACAATAAAAAAAATATTTTTAGGTAGGATATGATCCCAACAAAAGCATTTTTGAACTTTATCACTGACTTTCACCCCATAGTTTAGGAGTTTACACAAAATGAGACTTTATTCCAAATTTACCTAAATGAATATTTTGTTAGTTTAACGCTGTATAATTTGAAATATTTCAGCAAATGTAGTCGTACGAAGTGATAGTCTTTTTTGGTTTTACATGGTGCACGGCTTGTGTCAGAGCGAGCTTTGGAATGGGTCAATCAGCCGCGGTGAGACACGACGTAGGTGGCACAAACGCGGCACACTATTGTGACGAGTCTTATCCTTGCCTCTTTAGGTCCTTTTATGTAGCACTACAATAGTCAAAACACACGAGCAAAAAACGAGCATGTATTCCTAGTGGCGCTGCCAACTTATGGATTATTATAAAACGAACTTAATTGAAGATAGACTAAATCTAAAAATATAGACCAGTAACACCTTATACACCTTAACCAACTAGATTAACCACATTTGCCAGAGTATCCGTTTTAATATTAAGTCAGATAAAAGGAAAAAATGTCAGTGTTGTTAAAAAAACCGATCGATTATATTGTCATTATTCAATTATTTTATTTGTATGGTCAACGATTCCCATTCGTTATCGATACGTCAAATATAATAGATAAAATACTATATAAGTTCGATTCATCGCAAAAGTGTTTCAGATATATTGGCTGGTTCAAAAAATATATAAATTAGACAAGCTGCACCGATGGCTCCTCTTGAGAGAACATGTGTTGGAACGCTAGATAGATAGATAGAAACCAATTTGAGGTAAAAAAAAACATAATTAATGTAATATGAATATTGATCGCAGCTTCTTTATATCGCACCTTTAGAAAATAAAAAAAACAAAATTCGACATTTTAAATTCTTCCATCTGTCAAGTAGCTCGTCTTGTCTTGTTATTTCCCTTGAAATAATAGGAAATTGAGTGAGTTTACGTATAAAGAAGGATTGTAACTTAATTTTTGAGATAATTGGATGAAGGGTGAGCGTTACTAGTTGTAAAATGGGCCCAACTTAAACCTACTCCTCTTTCCGCAAGTGAGAGGCATTCATCATTCTCGTTAACACCTAAAGCATTCCCGAATCCGATCAATAGAATCCTTCGTCACGATGTAAGTGGCTTTTATAATTATTTACTTTATAATCATCTTATTGATCAATTGTAAAATATATATATATATATATATTTATATATATATATATATATATATATATATATATATATATATATATATATATATATATATATATATATATATATATATATATATATATATATAAATATATATATATATATATATATATATATATATATATATATATATATATATATATATATATATATATATATATATATATATATATATATATATATATATATATATATATATATATATATATATATATATATATATATATATATATATATATATTTATATACATATATACTATATATGTAGATATATATACATATATATATATATATATATATATATATATATATATATATATATATATATATATATATATATATATATATATGTATATATATGTATTGATATTTTAAAGAATACTGTAATTCCAAAGTCAGACGACCTATTATTTGTTACTATTGACGCCATATCCCTGTATACCAATATTCCTCATAATTTAGGATTGGAAGCCATTTCTTATTTTCTTGATGAGAGACCTCATCCTCAAATACCTTCTACGGATTTTCTTTGCAAATTAGCCGAGTTTGTCTTAACGTGTAATGCTTTCTCCTTTGAAGATGAATTTTATCTTCAAATTAAAGGGACTGCTATGGGCACGCGAATGGCACCTTCGTATGCCAACCTTTTCATGGGATTATTCGAGCAAAATTTTCTTCAAACGCAAAATTTAAAACCCATATTATGGTATAGATTTATTGACGACATAGTAATGATTTGGCCACACGGACAAACTACTCTAACAACCTTTCTTGACGACCTAAATAATTTTGGCCCTTTGAATTTCACTCATACCATTTCTAAATCACAAATTACTTTCTTAGATGTTGATTTAACAATTTCCGAAGGTAAAATTAAAACCGCGATTCATATAAAACCTACAAATAAAGAACAGTATTTACACTTTGATAGCTGTCATCCATTTCACACCAAGAGATCCATTCCCTATTCAATGTCCATTCGCGGACACCGTTTAGTTAACAACAAAGAAAATTTAGATAAATATCTCAATAATCTAAAGCAATCTCTTCTTGAAAGAAAATACCCTGCTCCTCTATTGGATAAACATATTCTAAACTCTGAAGTAAAATATATACCAAAACCTAAAATTTCTTCAAATAAAAATAATAATAATAATAAAATCTTTCTTAGCACCACTTATTTTCCTGGTGCTGAGAAACTGCGAGATATATTATCTGATTTATTCCCCATCATTTCTAATGATGCATCCACTAAGGATCTCTTAGATTCACCGCCAATTTTATCTTTCCGCAGACCACCTAATATTAGATCAATATTAAACAAAACAAAAAATAATCAAAATTTCTCTATTGGTAATAATACTTTTGGGCTTCAACCTTGTGGTCGTCCACGTTGTAAAACTTGTCCTCTGTTAGATCTAAGTCCTTTTTTTACCAGTCCAAATACTACTAATAGTTACAGGGTTCCCTTTCATTGCAGTTGTATTTCAAAAAATATAGTATATCAACTTCTGTGCAGGACTTGTGATGCCTTTTATATCGGTGAAACAACAACACCACTTAATATTAGACTAAATAATCATAGGGCTAGTGTAGGAAATGAAAGCCAACTCCCAATATCTTTGCATGCCAGGGCGCATAATTTATCTTTTGATCAATGTTTTAAAGTTAAAATAATAAAATGCCTTGGGGATAATGCAAAAGAAAGGGACATCAAATCTTGGGAATTGGCTTATATTTATATTTTAGGCGCTTGCAAAGGTTCCGGTCTCAATAGGCAAAATTAATAAGGTTTATCATATTATCATAATCATCAAATGCTTTTTCTTTTAATTTATAATCATTCATTTTAAAATAACGTTTTGCACGGTTGGTTATGGTACCTTAACTAAATCGTGTAAAATATTATTAATCCATTTCTTTTTGTTCGATTACTTGAATTTAAATTTTCAACGAATTGTTCGATTTCCGAAATGTCACATATCTTGACGACGGCTGAGCCGAAATATTGATTATACATTTTATAACAATCATTAATATTTAAGAAACACTAATCGCCTATTATTTTCCAGCATTCATTCTCGTCTCGCATT
>OX155953.1:17095999-17106721 GCA_944548615.1 Micropterix aruncella
GACAATATAACATTATGGTAATGTTAATCTTTGGTCCTCGAATTTTGATGCTGCAGTGGTACGGCCTGCCCAAACCATGCGATTTGACGATCTGCTGGTTTTAAATAAGTACAGTGGTATTTTTTATTTAGGCCTTGGGTACCGAGAAAAAGCATTTTTATGTTTATGTTTCGAATGTTCAGACCTTTTTATCTTCGTAACAAAGTTCTAAATCAAATTTTAGATGATTTTCAACTCAGTTAGTCATGTAAAATAACCTCCTATAGAAAAAAAATATATTATAAAATCAAATTTATTTATTCAGACCTGAACCTAGTTCCAATAATGGACTCCGGAGAATGTTTGGATAATCAGAATTTTCGGGTGCTGAATCATTGAATCGCAAAACGGCTGACGTAATACAAGACGTCCAAAAGTAGTACATAAATATGTCTACAAAACAACCTTCTATTGATTCTATTTTGATGCTTTTGTTTTCTTACTTTATTGTGTTGGAGTTTGGAAATCATATTTAAATCATATTATTATGTTTACGAAAGAGTTCTATCTACGTTAATTCACCCCGATCAAAGCCCAAGTTGACCTATGGTTTTCTATGATTGACCTATGGTAATCTATAGGGGAGACCGGGGACAGTTGGATCACTTTTTACTTTTAGGTGATTATTGCCTAAAGTATTAAACTCTAGATAGATGTATCAATATGATTGAATAGACAATTTATTCAGATATCTAATTCAATAATCAATTTTAATTAAAGTCAAATACTTCAACGACTGTAGACCAGAAAAGAGACCATGGTAGATTGTATCAATTGTCCCATACCCGGGGACAAATGATACATAATTTCAGCCGATGAAAAAACATACATTTTGTTCCATGAAAGACTATTTTTTAACGGTAATAGATAGATAATTTTATGCTTTTTAACTCAGATATGAAAAGAAATAGAATATTTAGGTGCGAATATCTGAAAAATTAATTATATAAATCATCCTCTAAAATTTTATATATAAGTCCTATAACATTATAATGAAAACAAAGTGACGAATCTTAAAGAAACAAGTATAATTCAAGTTTTCTTTTTGTAAATTAAGCAAGCAAATCCAAAATAGTTAATGAAAACTAAAAGTAAGAAATTGTATGAAAATAAGTTTGTATCAACCGTCCCCATGTTTCAACTGTCCCCATCAGTTTTTAACTACTATTTTCCTAATAATAAACATTAAAAGTCACTTTGGTATTTACGAATAAAACTAGTAAAACTGTTCGGGATCATTTTTATTAGATATAATGTACATATACATTTAACATTTCTATTTTAATCGAGATAAAAAACTAATTCATCAAATATTTTGGTTTAAAACACTCCTCATTTCGGGGCTACCAATAAACTTAATAATTACTTTATAAATCATAGCCATAAAGCCACGTACTGACGATGCGAAGCAAACGCTGTGAAAGGCGCATGGCAAGATACATCTAAAATGTCAACAAATTGTTAAACAAGATTAAACGAAAACTTAAAACTTAGGCGTTAGTAATTTCCTTTTTTTTATCGAGATCAAAATTAACATTCTTAATCTTGGTCAGTCAACGTTACAAACCTACATATAGGTATGTATTGTAACAAGAATATAACTTCACCAAATATGTTGGTTTAAAACACTAATCATTTCGGGGTTAAAAATAAACTTAATAAATACTTTATTCTAAATTATAATCATAAAGCCATGTACAGACGATGCCAGGAAAACGCTGTGACAGGTGCACGGCAAGATACATATAAAATACATAAAAATAACTAACTTTTAAACAAAATTAAACGAAAACCAAACTTAGAACTTAGGCATAAGTAACTTCCTAATTTTAATCGAGATCAAAATTCTAGTTTAGTCAACGTTATAAACCTACATATAGATATTGTAACAAGAATTAAAAAACTAACTTCACCAAATATTTTGGTCTAAAATACTCCTTATTTCGGGGTTAAAAATTAACCTTATAATTACTCTATTCTAAATCATAATCATAAAGCCATGTACAGACGATGCGAGGTAAACGCTGTGAAAGGCGCACGGCAAGATACATCTAAAATATATCTAAAATGTCAACAAATTATTAAACAAGATTAAACAAAAACCAAACTTAGAACATAGGCATAAGTAACTTACTTATTTTAATCGAGATCAAAATTGACATTATTAATTTAGTTCAGTCAACGTTATATACATACATATAGGTATTGTAACAAGAATAAAAAAACTAACTTCACCAAATATTTTGGTTGTACAAGAGTATCACAAATGTACAAGAGTATTACAAATCTTACGTTACCCGGAATTATAATACATATAATTAAGTAAATTAGTCTGAGTCACAGTTTTGGCAAACGTATCCCCCTCCATCTTGAGGCGTACATTCCTCGTGTGCCCATAAATTACATGCAGTGCATTGTATCCAAGTTTCATTTGGCTTACTTGACGAATATGATTCACCACATACCAAACAAAAATATTCTTCTACATCTTTGTCACTTATATTGGCTGAACTTTGTAATTCTCGTTTATTTTTGGTTTCCTGAGATTTTCCTCTTTTTTCAGCTACTGCTAGTTTTTTTTCTTGTCTTTTATGTTTAAATTAATTTTTGCTCTTTTTGCTGCTTTTCTTTTATTACTTTCATCAGTCTCTTTTTGTATTTGATCCTTTTCAGGTGTGTCAGTGTAAATAGCTGATTTCCTTTTTTTCGGCCTTTGACTGTATCTTTTCGTGGTGGAGCTTTAGGAAATGGTTGGATTGCTTCCAGGTCAAATATGGGTGAGTCTTGTACCAAAGGTAGTTGACGTCTTTTTGTAAAGGACGTGGAAGTGCCAGGTATTTCGTCAGGAAAATGTGGGTATGGCTTTTTGAAAGCTTTAGAAATATTATCGGTCTTTCTGGGACTTAGATTAGGTGTTATTTCTCTTTTCGCAGCTGGATATTTATCCACGTATTCCGAAAATGTGTGCTTTCGAGAAATATCACCAATGGTATCCTTAACACTTAGCGGGTCTATAAGGTCTTCAGTGGCTTCTAAGTTTCTAATAGCCTCCTCTAGCACTAGAGAATCGGCTGATACAAATAATGACTCCATGTTTGCTGATATAAATCCTTCATGATCACTTTTATCACAACGGTCCACGTCCACTGACATAATTGTTTGAAAAACGTCCGCAGTTATGATAGGAGAATTAGAGACAGAGGAATTCATTTGAGGTCGGAAGTCATTAAATATTGTAGTCGTTGACGTCCCGGTGTGAGTGGCTAGTTGGATCTTGTCGTCTGGGGCGGGAGAATTTGATTTCAGAGGGATATGTGGCACGGTGTGAGTTACACTTCGAAAGTTCCTTAGGGTGGATCTAGCCACCATGGGGAAAGTGGAAGACTGAGCATTTTCAGCAACCTCCGCAACTGGAGTAGGTGAATTCGTCTCAAGGGGTCTGTCCGTGACAAAAGAAGGGTCATAGGCTAGCTCCGTGAATATCTGTCGGTTAAATGGATATATTCCCGTACAGCGGAATCCAGCCTGAATATTTGTCGGTGTTAAAGCCTTAGGATAGGCCTGAGCAACAATTGAAGGAATATCATGGATTGTCATCGTCCTACCAGGGTTGTTGCGCATCCACGCATCACACGCTGAATTAACTGCTTTCTTTAATGGACCATTCACTGTTCTGTCGACTGGCTGGAGCTTGTGTGAACAATGTGGTGGAAATGAGAGGATAACGATTCCGTTGGCCTTGCAGTAGTCTAGTGCTGCAATGGTTATATGTGACGGATGATTATCTAAAGTAAGAAGAACTTTATGGTTGATGGATGCCTGAGAATACTTCTTGAAGTGTTCCAAGAATATTAAAAATTCTTTTTCCTCCATCCACCCTGACTTATTTCCGGCACCTATACAACCAACGGGTCCATCGCGAACAAAATTAGGATTGTAGCGTATTCGCGGAAAGACGAACATGGCGGGAATGGCGTTTCCTAAAGCGTTAGCTGCAACGGTGACTGTCACAAGGGTACCTCGCTCTCCAGATGTAAGTGCCCCAACCTTAAACAAATAACATTCAATCTTATTGATTTAAATTTATTTACTTACCGTAAAAAAGTGTAAACCAACATATTTTTTCTTGTAGGTATTATTTGAAATTAAGGGAATTAAAAGGCTTAAATGGCTTAGAATGGTCCTTGGTGGCCCAGCTTCGCAATCCACTAGCGATGATCAGACCCTGGGGAGAGCTCGGTCACGTAAGCCTAATGAACTAGAAGTTCCTACCTTGGATGCTGTTGCACTTCCTGGATACAGTCCCGCTGCTGCCGTCTCCTCGTACTAAGGCTCGTAACGAGGGTTTGTAGGACCCTTACGTCTGTATCTGTACTCACTTAATACGTGTAGATAAAACACACAAATGGACACCCGTTCACTTTGAATTTTCACACAAGTCTACCATAGTGACTTCGAAACTTTTTACTCATTTAACCGCAGGTGCCTGGTCTTTCCCGTTTGCTAATGACTTGTCAAATTAGCATCATACCTTTTCCTACGTTCCTTATTAAATCGTCCGTTTTTAAGATATTTCGCGTTTGGTACCTGCTTTTACAAATTTGGTTGATCCTTTTTATTTAAGTGCCCTTTTATTTGTTCAGGTGTATATTATCTTTTGTTTGAAATTCCCAATTTACAATAATAAATTTATGAGTCCGTTGGTCATTTCTTCACCGGACATTAGGCGATTTTATTTTTGGTTCTTGCCGAAATACGTATTATTGAGATATTAATTATGATATGTGAAAAAGGAGATGGCTATCATATTAACGATAACAACAGATCATAGAGGGGCGCTGTACCATATAAATCAAAATTATGTCTTCATGAAGACTAATTAGTCATGACAATCATAAAACTGACAATACTGGATAATGAATCGTCAACGGGGACAGTTGATACACGGGGTCAATTGATACGTATCAATTGTCCCCTTCAATATTGTATCAATCGTCCCCGGCGACACTTTTTTCACAAAAAACAATTTATTCTGAACTACATAGCACATATCCAGACAAAATAATACACAAAAGAATCTCAAGACCCAAAGGTACATGATAGGTAAGGCAAAAGTGAACATCATTACATCCATCATGAAAAATAAGTTGATTGAAATGTTACGTAAAACTTACATTTGGGGTCGTGAAATTTTGTCGGCTCCCTGTAGGCGTTTGCACAATCCGACGTCGGCGACTAACTAGAGGTTATACGGGGCCCTATAGAGGTATAATCTGTTGGCACTCACACATTGATAGCTATCATAGAAACTGAGAAAACGGCTTTGTTTTAACTGTCCCCTGTATCATTTGTCCCCGGTCTACCCTAGTGACCAATCAATGTGACCTATGATTATTGTTAGCTTTTAGTACATTCTTTCTTTTGAAAAGATTTATCTTTCCTTTATTTTAGTCCTTGTTAATATTTAACCTCATTACATTATATACTTGCGTAATATGTACCTATATTAATTTGTATTGTTAGCGCCCCTTACCCTAGCTAGAGTATCATTTAAGTCGATTTTCCCATTTGCAGTATGTGGGCAACTCATCTCAATTACCTTCGAGTTCGATTTCTATTATAAACAGTTAATTGTATTTTCTCTGCAAATCATAATATTATTACTATTAAGTAATCAAACTCGCATCTACTAATCCTTATGATATTTGACCAACATTGGCAACACCATTGCAAATCCAGCCTGTGCAAATCTCGGCGACGCGAGGTGAGGCGAATTGCTCAAACACACCATTTAAGAGTGATAGCCTTTTAAAAGCTCCCGCTATAAAGGACCCACAAACATCCGATAAAAATACACAACAGCCGACCCAGCCATATACCAATTGTCTGGAGTATTAGGATTTTCGTGCGGAAACGCTGGACTATTATATACAAGCAGAGGTTAATCCCCTAGAAAGCGCTGTGTAGAATCTTGCAACCGGAAAATTTTGGGCGAGCCGATTCGGGAGATTGATATTACAATAATGAGAAAGCTGATTAAAGCCGCCTATGCTCAGAGTTGCAGATGTATTTTGTAAATGTCAATGAAAATATTGATGTTCTAGCTGACCCGTTCCCGCTTCGTTGGGCGGTAAACAATTTTATTTGTGATGAAATTATGAGCGTGGTACGGTTAAGTACTGTGTGCTATGATTTATTTCCTGACTGCCAAAAGGAGGGTTATATTTTTACTGCATATGTATGTATGTATTTGCATACCGATTTGGCTATATTACCGGGTTTCTAATGAGTGAATGAAATGATTATGATTAAATAAATTATGTACATTTTAATTGTTCAAAACTTCTCTGTATACTATATTAGATGAAATGTTATTATTTGGTACAATTCTTTCAGAAGTTCCAACCCGAGATACGGTTGCGGTTGCATACCTATGTCGTATTATCTCTTTAACCATTTATGCAGTAAAAGGAAAATTATATACAGTAAAAGGGAAAAGTCTTTTGTTTTAAATACTTGAGACGATAAGTTTACTTATTTTGATAAGAATTCATAATTGTTGATAATATGATCAATACACATGACCTAACGATTTAAATTATTTTTTTTAATATGAAAAACTATTTTTTGAGACTTAAATATAAAAGTACGACATATGCCGCTGTCGCTGAATTTTTTATAGGCATTATCAAGCTCTACAACTTTTCTCTAAAACTCAATCATATATCTCTCATCGTTAAGGAAGCGTTCGTAAGAAACGTTTTCATTCGACCGTTTTTTCTTCGACTTACTTTGCAAATCCGACTACTACGAAAAGTCTTTTAATTTTTCGGATTAATATATAGCCTATGACACTGACAAATAACGTGGCTTTCTATTGGTAAAATAATTTTCAAAATCGGTTCAGTAGATCCAGAGATTACTTCCTACAACCTCACAAACTTTACCTCTTTATAATATTAGTATAGATGAATAAATGTGATGGTGGCGCTTTCATTAGTGTAAAAAAAGCAGGCCGTAAGGTAGCTGCGCTGTATTGCAGTCTGTCACATTTCTTTGATGTTGTTAACCACTCTTAGCTAGTTAATAAGAAAATAAGACATATGGATTCGATGTTTTATCATTGAGCTTTCTGTGTGATAGATAATAGGTCGTTAGTAATAGGATCAATTACCCTAGGCGTTCCTCAGGGATCATGCAAAATTCTTGGGTCGTCTAAACTTCATACTTTAAAACAATAGCTACACATATGAAGAAGAAAATAGCGGCTCTCTAGCTTATCGGACGTTAAGGGAAAGAGGAGACATGACCATATACACGGACATACGGTATTTTTTTTATTTTTTATTTGTTGTGTGGGGCTTTTCTGAGGTCTTTATGAGCCTTGCAATACTGCGACCATTGCTGATCTATTGTGTTCGCCATCTACTATAGTTCTGCGCTAAGCCTCGTGTCATTTAAGAACCGCAACAGGCTTTTGGCGCCAGATTGTTTTACCTCCTCAGGTTGGAGGTAATGACCACCCAAGTGGGTGTATCTTTTACGCATCAGCTGGCCACACTCGCACGTGAGGTGCAGGGGAGTTTCCTCGGCCCCTTGGCAGAACCTGCACATTTTTGTGTCTCGGGGCTTGAGGTGGACATACGGTTTATCGGAAGCCCAGGCGCACGGACAGATATTTGCATGCCAGCTCACATCATCTACGAAAAGTGCAAACGCCGCTCCTTATAGAGCACGTGACCTATGCGACACTGATGATTTTCTGCAGAAGATGTGACAGAAACATATTAATGATGTCGGAAAATGTAGAAAATCATAGAATTGTTGGAATAATGATAGGTAAAACGTTCACGGAAAATAACACCAGACACGCGCACGATCCAATGCCACTTGACTGACAGAACATACAATAGGGTTAAAATGTTCAGCGCGACAAATCGGCGATCTGCGACCACATCCTGGATAAAGGGACGAATGGGTGTAGTTTAAAAATCACATTATACTATCCAAAAAACAATTTTACTTGCCCCCAAATGATCCGGGAAACCACATAAATAAGAAGACACTCTAACTTCAATAGAGACGATATTTTTTAAACTCTCTACTACATGAAACCCTATTTTGAAAATGTTTTCAACGACAACATAAGAATGAAAAAACGCAAAGCAAGAGTGTTGTGTGTATGTATCATGGAATTTCATAACTCGCTCTCCGACCTTTTACCGATATAATCTGTGCAATAACAGCAGCACTATGCCGCCTACCCTCATTACAACATCGAAAGAAAACTGACAGCATTTCAGTCTACCCTGGACACAGATTTTTAGGTACAGAAAAACGAAGTTTTAATCGTATCAATTGTGTTGTAACTCCATTACTCGATTATATGTAGCATTTTTTTTTACTTTTATTATGTCAATAACACTGTAGTTTCAACATGATTCATGTATCCGATTATAACCGTACGTATACTACTACATGCTGTCATGTGAGAAGTGAGATGCCAAGGTCGCAACGAAATGAAATAATATTATGTTTTAATATTTAGACACGGAAACTACGGTCACGCCTACACTGTTACGCGTCATGTTAATTCATACGTATGGACCTCAGTCCAAGTTATACGTATACGTAATCTTTGTTGAAACATGCTTATTTCCTTGTGTTACATCATTATATTTCTCGCAGTGTATGTGTTGATAAAACACTGATATTGAGAAATTGTCAAAGCCCGTAATAACTGTCTATTCTTCATATTTGCATATCTATTTATATTTTTTCAAGAAAGCTGCATTCTTTCTACTAAATTATGCATCCCATTTTTTTTAATTGATCAGCAAATTAATTAACAGATCTTTTACATTACGTACGTAATGCGTTTGCCGTCGTCCTATCTGCGAATTTTTAAGCATATGTTATTGGATTAAACACATATATGTACCTATGTCATAATAAAATAACAACAGTAGGACATCTCGAGCCCGTTTTCGAAATAATTATCATAGCTTCGTCGTACCACCAGGGTTGCCACAACAAATACACAATTGACAAGTTGTGATCCCATTAAAGCAGAAATGCAATTCTTTATAATTATTATGTAGGTACATTTATGTATTTTTGGTTTATAGATCAAGAGTCGGTTCCCAAAATTGTACTGTAACAGAATATTTGAGTTAGTGCTGACTTTGTGTGACAGCATTCATCACTTGTTGCCTGTGTTTAAAATACCTACATTTTAGTAAGTTAAAGTAGATACATAACAAAAATGCATCTACCTACCTACCTACGCACTTACATACCTATGCACCTACTTACTTAGACACATACTTACCCACGCAAATAAACAATAAACGTTACCTCGTAAATGTAATTTCGTAACGTAAATGTAAATACTCGTAAATGTAATTTCTGATAGGTTGCATTACAGCCTGTACAGAAAACATTCCACTTCTTTATACTTAGCTGTTGCACGACAGCCCTGACTGGCTAGCACCGAGGCGCCCGAGAATCTATGTAGTGGTAGCGTACGAACATCGGGCGCTTGTATGAGTGCGAAATCGGTGCTTACTATGGAGATGTTATACTATCCCTATTTTACTATGCCTATATGTTTCTTTTTTATATGACTGCCCAACAAAAAAGGACTATAATGTATTCAGGTTTCATCTAAGTATGTTTTCCGTTTCGTTATTCCTCCATAACTTTTAAATGCATATACCGATTTAAAAGTGTGTGATGTTGTAACAATCTTTATGTTATCTCGAGTGTCATAGGATACCTTAACTGTTCAAATATCAAGTAAGTAGTTGTCTAAATATCCAAATGTCTAAATATCAAGAAATTAACATAAATATACCGTGTTTAGTGTCAATTGAAAGTTGTGATTGAGTACATTCCGGATACATACATGTATCTATATGGATAAATACATAAACCAAAAATATTTCATAAAACACAATAATACAAATAATTATAAATATGATAGCTCACTTTCTGTTACGGCGGTCGTGTTTTTTTATTATTTTTAATATATTTACTTGCACGGCGACTGTGTTTATTTGCAAAGTAACGCTGAAAGATAAAATAAGGGTCCATGCTGCGATTAGTAATCTATTAAACCCTATCAGTTTAAAATCAACGTAGCATAAGCAATGGCTTTGGACAGATCATCGCCGGTGATGGTGACATCAGAAGAGGAGGAGACTATTAATCCGTCAGCAAAGAGATAATCCGCCTGCCTGGGGTAGCGGGACGCAGCGCCCTGGGCTACGATCGTGCTCCGGCTGTTAGCGGGATTAGCTAGCTGTGCTCAGAGTAATTGATTGTGTATTATGGCAAAATCTTCAAAATTCTAGTCTTAGCGCGCTTCAAAATGGAGTTGTATTTATTTTATTTATTTACTTATTACTTTACCGGCACACCAACCGACCAGGAAGGAAAGTATTGTGAATGCGCTTAAAAAATTGAGATTAAGACAGAAATATCCATTTTGAGCCCCCTGAGACGATTAAAACCATTTCTAGGTTGAAGTCTCTCTGTGTATCTGTCTGTCTGTCTGTGTGTGTATGTATTCCTCATAATGAAATTTTCTCATTACACGACCTCATTATATCACTATGTGAAATTTTGTTTGGAATATCTCATATAACAAGCTTCTTATACAATAATATTTATTCTTTAATA
>OX155953.1:17106921-17266921 GCA_944548615.1 Micropterix aruncella
CTTGACAGATGGAAGAATTTAAAATTTCGAATTTCGTTTTTTTATTTACTTCGTCACGATGTAAGTGGCTTTTATAATTATTTACTTTATAATCATCTTATTGATCAATTCTAAAAAGAATATATACACAAAACTATCAAATATTTCTATATATATATATATATATATATATATATATATATATATATATATATATATATATATATATATATATATATATATATATATATATATATATATATATATATATATATATATATATATATATATATATATATATACATATATATATATATATATATATATATATATATATATATATATATATATATATATATATATATATATATATATATATATATATATATATATATATATATATATATATATATATATATATATATATATATATATATATATATATATATATATATATATATATATATATATATATATATATATATATATATATATATATATATATATATATATATATATATATATATATATATATATATATTGTATAGTTAAATAAAAGTCAGGGGACGCCAAAACACTGATTAATTCTTGGCCCTACCCACTCATGGCGGGGCCTAATAGTAGTTACCATTGGATTCCACTCAAAACGTCCTTCATTTGACCTTAACTATAAACACGTGCAATAATATTATTCTGACTTCATTTACCTAGGTCTTTCCTCGAATGACTAAGAACCGGAATAGAAGGAAACACAATACGTGCTCTGGAGTCGTCATAGTTGGTGAACTAAGTATATTGAACTTTAATTTGATAAGAGACCCAATATCAAGCAGCAAAGTCGTAAACAACTAAAGATTTCAGAAATGACTCACAACAAAGTTAGAGGCACTGTTTTCATAAATATGGGACACTTTTTTTTTAAAGCAGATATGAAATATTACATATTCAGATTACATTTTTAATTTAAGATGAAGGTAATTTAAGTTGAAGATGCCAAAAACTAACGTAATCAAGAGTTTTATGCAGAATTCTGAGTCAAACTAATTTATTTTTGAAGGCCCAATATAAACAGATTTACAATTTATTTTAATTTAGGAAAGGTCGCCATTTCGAAACGCAGGATACCTTTTATCAGTTTCAAATTTTGGTATTAGGATTATTATTTGTGTACGTATTTTGCTCCTAATTGGTGGGTTAGTTTCCGAGAAATAGTAGGTACACACACACTCATACACATATAGTAATTTTATGAAAAAAAAAACTGGTGCAAAAGAGATTTCTAAATTTTGCTCAAAAAGATATCTTTCCCTATTTACTTACTACGTTTTATACGACGTATTTTTCTGAGAAAGAAAGAGATAGCCATGTAAGGAGCTATGACAGGTTGCATATGAAGTATGATATATTTTAGTTCTGCTGAAATCGGAAATGCTTTTAAATTACCACTAAGTTATCCACTTTGTTCGGCGATTATGTGGAATCAGTTGGGAGAAGCTTTGCGAGCTCTGTCGAAGCCCTCCTTAATGAGAACTGTTAATATAGATATATACTTATTTCCCTTTTGTTTTCTGTTGCTTGGTTGATTTGCTTCACACGTTTTGTTTAGCTTCACGTTTCGTATAAATCGGGCGACTTTGTCCTAAAGTGATTTTCTATGTTTAACTCATGGATACACGTATTCAGCCCCCATGACAATATAACATTATGGTAATGTTAATCTTTGGTCCTCGAATTTTGATGCTGCAGTGGTACGGCCTGCCCAAACCATGCGATTTGACGATCTGCTGGTTTTAAATAAGTACAGTGGTATTTTTTATTTAGGCCTTGGGTACCGAGAAAAAGCATTTTTATGTTTATGTTTCGAATGTTCAGACCTTTTTATCTTCGTAACAAAGTTCTAAATCAAATTTTAGATGATTTTCAACTCAGTTAGTCATGTAAAATAACCTCCTATAGAAAAAAAATATATTATAAAATCAAATTTATTTATTCAGACCTGAACCTAGTTCCAATAATGGACTCCGGAGAATGTTTGGATAATCAGAATTTTCGGGTGCTGAATCATTGAATCGCAAAACGGCTGACGTAATACAAGACGTCCAAAAGTAGTACATAAATATGTCTACAAAACAACCTTCTATTGATTCTATTTTGATGCTTTTGTTTTCTTACTTTATTGTGTTGGAGTTTGGAAATCATATTTAAATCATATTATTATGTTTACGAAAGAGTTCTATCTACGTTAATTCACCCCGATCAAAGCCCAAGTTGACCTATGGTTTTCTATGATTGACCTATGGTAATCTATAGTGACCAATCAATGTGACCTATGATTATTGTTAGCTTTTAGTACATTCTTTCTTTTGAAAAGATTTATCTTTCCTTTATTTTAGTCCTTGTTAATATTTAACCTCATTACATTATATACTTGCGTAATATGTACCTATATTAATTTGTATTGTTAGCGCCCCTTACCCTAGCTAGAGTATCATTTAAGTCGATTTTCCCATTTGCAGTATGTGGGCAACTCATCTCAATTACCTTCGAGTTCGATTTCTATTATAAACAGTTAATTGTATTTTCTCTGCAAATCATAATATTATTACTATTAAGTAATCAAACTCGCATCTACTAATCCTTATGATATTTGACCAACATTGGCAACACCATTGCAAATCCAGCCTGTGCAAATCTCGGCGACGCGAGGTGAGGCGAATTGCTCAAACACACCATTTAAGAGTGATAGCCTTTTAAAAGCTCCCGCTATAAAGGACCCACAAACATCCGATAAAAATACACAACAGCCGACCCAGCCATATACCAATTGTCTGGAGTATTAGGATTTTCGTGCGGAAACGCTGGACTATTATATACAAGCAGAGGTTAATCCCCTAGAAAGCGCTGTGTAGAATCTTGCAACCGGAAAATTTTGGGCGAGCCGATTCGGGAGATTGATATTACAATAATGAGAAAGCTGATTAAAGCCGCCTATGCTCAGAGTTGCAGATGTATTTTGTAAATGTCAATGAAAATATTGATGTTCTAGCTGACCCGTTCCCGCTTCGTTGGGCGGTAAACAATTTTATTTGTGATGAAATTATGAGCGTGGTACGGTTAAGTACTGTGTGCTATGATTTATTTCCTGACTGCCAAAAGGAGGGTTATATTTTTACTGCATATGTATGTATGTATTTGCATACCGATTTGGCTATATTACCGGGTTTCTAATGAGTGAATGAAATGATTATGATTAAATAAATTATGTACATTTTAATTGTTCAAAACTTCTCTGTATACTATATTAGATGAAATGTTATTATTTGGTACAATTCTTTCAGAAGTTCCAACCCGAGATACGGTTGCGGTTGCATACCTATGTCGTATTATCTCTTTAACCATTTATGCAGTAAAAGGAAAATTATATACAGTAAAAGGGAAAAGTCTTTTGTTTTAAATACTTGAGACGATAAGTTTACTTATTTTGATAAGAATTCATAATTGTTGATAATATGATCAATACACATGACCTAACGATTTAAATTATTTTTTTTAATATGAAAAACTATTTTTTGAGACTTAAATATAAAAGTACGACATATGCCGCTGTCGCTGAATTTTTTATAGGCATTATCAAGCTCTACAACTTTTCTCTAAAACTCAATCATATATCTCTCATCGTTAAGGAAGCGTTCGTAAGAAACGTTTTCATTCGACCGTTTTTTCTTCGACTTACTTTGCAAATCCGACTACTACGAAAAGTCTTTTAATTTTTCGGATTAATATATAGCCTATGACACTGACAAATAACGTGGCTTTCTATTGGTAAAATAATTTTCAAAATCGGTTCAGTAGATCCAGAGATTACTTCCTACAACCTCACAAACTTTACCTCTTTATAATATTAGTATAGATGAATAAATGTGATGGTGGCGCTTTCATTAGTGTAAAAAAAGCAGGCCGTAAGGTAGCTGCGCTGTATTGCAGTCTGTCACATTTCTTTGATGTTGTTAACCACTCTTAGCTAGTTAATAAGAAAATAAGACATATGGATTCGATGTTTTATCATTGAGCTTTCTGTGTGATAGATAATAGGTCGTTAGTAATAGGATCAATTACCCTAGGCGTTCCTCAGGGATCATGCAAAATTCTTGGGTCGTCTAAACTTCATACTTTAAAACAATAGCTACACATATGAAGAAGAAAATAGCGGCTCTCTAGCTTATCGGACGTTAAGGGAAAGAGGAGACATGACCATATACACGGACATACGGTATTTTTTTTATTTTTTATTTGTTGTGTGGGGCTTTTCTGAGGTCTTTATGAGCCTTGCAATACTGCGACCATTGCTGATCTATTGTGTTCGCCATCTACTATAGTTCTGCGCTAAGCCTCGTGTCATTTAAGAACCGCAACAGGCTTTTGGCGCCAGATTGTTTTACCTCCTCAGGTTGGAGGTAATGACCACCCAAGTGGGTGTATCTTTTACGCATCAGCTGGCCACACTCGCACGTGAGGTGCAGGGGAGTTTCCTCGGCCCCTTGGCAGAACCTGCACATTTTTGTGTCTCGGGGCTTGAGGTGGACATACGGTTTATCGGAAGCCCAGGCGCACGGACAGATATTTGCATGCCAGCTCACATCATCTACGAAAAGTGCAAACGCCGCTCCTTATAGAGCACGTGACCTATGCGACACTGATGATTTTCTGCAGAAGATGTGACAGAAACATATTAATGATGTCGGAAAATGTAGAAAATCATAGAATTGTTGGAATAATGATAGGTAAAACGTTCACGGAAAATAACACCAGACACGCGCACGATCCAATGCCACTTGACTGACAGAACATACAATAGGGTTAAAATGTTCAGCGCGACAAATCGGCGATCTGCGACCACATCCTGGATAAAGGGACGAATGGGTGTAGTTTAAAAATCACATTATACTATCCAAAAAACAATTTTACTTGCCCCCAAATGATCCGGGAAACCACATAAATAAGAAGACACTCTAACTTCAATAGAGACGATATTTTTTAAACTCTCTACTACATGAAACCCTATTTTGAAAATGTTTTCAACGACAACATAAGAATGAAAAAACGCAAAGCAAGAGTGTTGTGTGTATGTATCATGGAATTTCATAACTCGCTCTCCGACCTTTTACCGATATAATCTGTGCAATAACAGCAGCACTATGCCGCCTACCCTCATTACAACATCGAAAGAAAACTGACAGCATTTCAGTCTACCCTGGACACAGATTTTTAGGTACAGAAAAACGAAGTTTTAATCGTATCAATTGTGTTGTAACTCCATTACTCGATTATATGTAGCATTTTTTTTTACTTTTATTATGTCAATAACACTGTAGTTTCAACATGATTCATGTATCCGATTATAACCGTACGTATACTACTACATGCTGTCATGTGAGAAGTGAGATGCCAAGGTCGCAACGAAATGAAATAATATTATGTTTTAATATTTAGACACGGAAACTACGGTCACGCCTACACTGTTACGCGTCATGTTAATTCATACGTATGGACCTCAGTCCAAGTTATACGTATACGTAATCTTTGTTGAAACATGCTTATTTCCTTGTGTTACATCATTATATTTCTCGCAGTGTATGTGTTGATAAAACACTGATATTGAGAAATTGTCAAAGCCCGTAATAACTGTCTATTCTTCATATTTGCATATCTATTTATATTTTTTCAAGAAAGCTGCATTCTTTCTACTAAATTATGCATCCCATTTTTTTTAATTGATCAGCAAATTAATTAACAGATCTTTTACATTACGTACGTAATGCGTTTGCCGTCGTCCTATCTGCGAATTTTTAAGCATATGTTATTGGATTAAACACATATATGTACCTATGTCATAATAAAATAACAACAGTAGGACATCTCGAGCCCGTTTTCGAAATAATTATCATAGCTTCGTCGTACCACCAGGGTTGCCACAACAAATACACAATTGACAAGTTGTGATCCCATTAAAGCAGAAATGCAATTCTTTATAATTATTATGTAGGTACATTTATGTATTTTTGGTTTATAGATCAAGAGTCGGTTCCCAAAATTGTACTGTAACAGAATATTTGAGTTAGTGCTGACTTTGTGTGACAGCATTCATCACTTGTTGCCTGTGTTTAAAATACCTACATTTTAGTAAGTTAAAGTAGATACATAACAAAAATGCATCTACCTACCTACCTACGCACTTACATACCTATGCACCTACTTACTTAGACACATACTTACCCACGCAAATAAACAATAAACGTTACCTCGTAAATGTAATTTCGTAACGTAAATGTAAATACTCGTAAATGTAATTTCTGATAGGTTGCATTACAGCCTGTACAGAAAACATTCCACTTCTTTATACTTAGCTGTTGCACGACAGCCCTGACTGGCTAGCACCGAGGCGCCCGAGAATCTATGTAGTGGTAGCGTACGAACATCGGGCGCTTGTATGAGTGCGAAATCGGTGCTTACTATGGAGATGTTATACTATCCCTATTTTACTATGCCTATATGTTTCTTTTTTATATGACTGCCCAACAAAAAAGGACTATAATGTATTCAGGTTTCATCTAAGTATGTTTTCCGTTTCGTTATTCCTCCATAACTTTTAAATGCATATACCGATTTAAAAGTGTGTGATGTTGTAACAATCTTTATGTTATCTCGAGTGTCATAGGATACCTTAACTGTTCAAATATCAAGTAAGTAGTTGTCTAAATATCCAAATGTCTAAATATCAAGAAATTAACATAAATATACCGTGTTTAGTGTCAATTGAAAGTTGTGATTGAGTACATTCCGGATACATACATGTATCTATATGGATAAATACATAAACCAAAAATATTTCATAAAACACAATAATACAAATAATTATAAATATGATAGCTCACTTTCTGTTACGGCGGTCGTGTTTTTTTATTATTTTTAATATATTTACTTGCACGGCGACTGTGTTTATTTGCAAAGTAACGCTGAAAGATAAAATAAGGGTCCATGCTGCGATTAGTAATCTATTAAACCCTATCAGTTTAAAATCAACGTAGCATAAGCAATGGCTTTGGACAGATCATCGCCGGTGATGGTGACATCAGAAGAGGAGGAGACTATTAATCCGTCAGCAAAGAGATAATCCGCCTGCCTGGGGTAGCGGGACGCAGCGCCCTGGGCTACGATCGTGCTCCGGCTGTTAGCGGGATTAGCTAGCTGTGCTCAGAGTAATTGATTGTGTATTATGGCAAAATCTTCAAAATTCTAGTCTTAGCGCGCTTCAAAATGGAGTTGTATTTATTTTATTTATTTACTTATTACTTTACCGGCACACCAACCGACCAGGAAGGAAAGTATTGTGAATGCGCTTAAAAAATTGAGATTAAGACAGAAATATCCATTTTGAGCCCCCTGAGACGATTAAAACCATTTCTAGGTTGAAGTCTCTCTGTGTATCTGTCTGTCTGTCTGTGTGTGTATGTATTCCTCATAATGAAATTTTCTCATTACACGACCTCATTATATCACTATGTGAAATTTTGTTTGGAATATCTCATATAACAAGCTTCTTATACAATAATATTTATTCTTTAATATTATTATTATTATACATTAACAGAATATTAACGCCGAGCTGCCCGAGGCTGGCCAAGAAACCCAAACGGGTTCGTCTCAGCCGTGTTACTAAAGTCCGTGTCAGTTGTCAGACACAGGTCAGTTGACGACTTGGGCTTAAGTGATTGGGCTACTTTAATAATCTCCTCCCTAGTCGCCGAAGTCAAGAGACAACACTCGGCGGTTCTGGGTCGGAATTTTTCCAAAATTTTAATGGATGAAGTCGGACCCGTTGATTGATTAGACAACATATAAAACTCATATACCACTACGATATTAGAGGGGAAATTTAGTTTTCAAATATAACTAAAATATGCCTAAATATATATGCCACTCTCAAGCTTATTGGGTGGTGGGCCCAGTGCTCATACAAATAGTGGCATTCTCCTTTGATAAACAACTTTATGATTAGGACAAATTTTTAGTGCAAATACTGCTTGGTGCGCCGCCCCTAGAAAATATAAAGAAGAAGAAGAAGATGTACTCTACTACTCTGTCTATGCAAGTCGTAAGTAGTGTAATCTATAGACATCGACGAATGCCAGTACTTCGTTGAGCGTAGCGCAAACAAACGCCGTGAACGCCGCGCCGCCGTGGAAAGAATTACCTACGTTTCATTCCCGGAGCGGAAGCGACGCGGACCATTTCCAGCTCTTATTTGCTCTGGCGAGGGACTTCGCCGTCACCGCGCTAATCCAAACAAGCCTGCCTGGTGGATTTGATTGATTATTTAGTTTCTTAAGGGATAATTCCGTGGCGCGGCTTGGATTAACATTTGATAGAGTCTGCGCACACGCACGCACACCGATATACCAACTAGAATGAGTGCAGGAAAAGCGCGCGAAAGAGGGTTAAGTACAGGGTGTGATGGCGTAAATTAAACACTACTGCGCTTTGCTAACTTCGTGAATTCTAAAAGAGAATGTTTTTTGATATATGTGATTTCACTTGACTACAGAAAATTTCACAAGATTAACACAATATGATAACTGCAAGATTATTTGCTAAGTTTTATTTGCAGCTACTATCGTTTTCTATTGCCATTAATTCTATATAATCAATACTATTACTTTCCCGACCAACGAGAGGGAAAGTATTATGGATTATTTTCTATATAAAAGTCTGGCTGTGTGTCTGTCTGTGTGTCTGTATATATTCCTGCATGTTAGCGCCCAAAAGCTTAATCCGATTGAGCTGGAACACAGATGCCTCGTTGGGCCGAAATTGAATCGAACGTGTTTATTGCGCTACATTCTCACTATCCGCGCTCATCGCTGACTATCCCTTTCAACCAGGTCAAACTCTTTCCCGAAGGGATATCACGCCAAAAATCCTTGGCTATTTCCCGGGACAGTTTTAGGTTGACACAACCGTTTTTTTCCTTCTTTTGAGTTACAGCGTTCTATAGTGTACAACCGTGAAATCAACACGGAATTGGTATACAACCGTATCCCACTGTTTTTGGAATAATGAACATCTAGCTTTTTCCAACTATTTCAAACAACTTCTACTAATAAACAAGATGCCCACCGTGGATTCTTCAGTTACAATTTTCATATTTAGGAACATGATTGATTTGACTGTGATAAGAGGTGTGTATTATTGACGCATGAAAAGTTCGCAGAGTGATGGCCACATTGGAGTAGCATGATTTTCGATGAGGGACCCTTGGCGCAAATTTAAATGTGAATTCCAAACATAACTTATTATTTCATTACTAACTAGCTGACCCGTGCCCACTTCGTTGGGCGGTAAAACTTTTTACTTGTGATTAAATTATGAGTGTGGTTCGGTTAGTACTGAGTGCTACGATTTATTTCCTGACTGCCAAAAGAAGGTTTATATTTTTACTGCATATGTATGTATGTATTTGCATGCCAATTTGACTACATTACCGTTATTTGTGGGTGTCTTCTTGTGAGTGTCTTATTTGTGTGTGTCTTATCTCTTTAACCATTTATGCAGTAAAAAGGGAAATTATATGCAATAAAAGGGAAAAGTCTTTTGTTGTAAACACTTGAGACGATAAATTTACTTATTTTGTTAAGAATTCATAATTGTTGATAATATGACCAATAAACAAGACCTTACGATTTAAATTAATTTTTAATATAAAATACTACTTTTTGTGACTTAAATATAAAAGTTAGACATATGCTGTCGCTGACTTTTTTGTAGGCATTATCAAGGTCTACAACTTTTCTCTAGAACTTAATCATATATCTCTCATCCTTAAGGCTGCGTTAGTAAGAAACGTTTTCGTTCGACCGTTTTTTCTCCGACTTACTTTGCAAATCCGACTACTACGAAAAAGTCTTTTCATTTTTCGGACTAATATACAGCCTATGACACTCACAAGTAACGTGACTTTCTATTGGTAAAAGAATTTTCAAAATCGATTCAGTAGAACCAGAGATTACTTCCTACAACCTCACAAACTTTACCTCTTTATAATATTAGTATAAATTAAACAAAAATATATTTGTTTTAATGTCAGGTATATACTTTTTTTATAGTAGGTACTTATATTAAGAGGGTGCGTTGGCGCTGCATTGCCTTCAGTTAATCGATTAATCTTTTATTGTCTTAAGAAGCTAAATATATAGTTGTGTAGACACTATATAGTTGCGTAGACATTGCTATATTAAATCACAATCTTAAATGATCACAGAGATATTTCTTTTTATATATATATCAATACATAATTAAAAGTTTCAGCCAATACTATCCATTGTTTATTAAAAAATCGGTTGTGTCACCCCAAGACTTTCCTGACTAGTATCCGGGGAGGTGCGAAAAAACGAACGATGTAATCAAGGTTCCCCAAATTTGTATGGCAGGTACCCCAAACGTTGGTCGTAAGTACCCCAAAAACTAATAGGGTCTTCCGATGGTTAACAGAAGCTTCTATGCCAAATTTTAACTTAGACAGATTAAGCGTCTGAGCGCTATCGCGGAAACAATTTTTTCGCCGGGAACCCCAAATTTGTATGGGAGGTACCACAACCGTAGGGCGTAGGGACTCCAAAAACTAATGGGTTCCTCCGACGGTTAACAGAAGCTTATATAACAAATTTCAGCTCAATCCGATTAAGCGTCTGGGCGCTATCGTGGAAGAATACATACATACAGACATACAGACATACAGACATACAGACATACAGACATACATACAGACAGAGATCGGTCTGGAAATAGTCTCAATCGTCTCAGGGAGTCTCAAAATATATATTCCCATCTTCATCTCAACATTTTTTTTTAGCGCGATCACAATACTTTCCTTTCCGATAGGTCGTCAGGAAAGTAAAAAAGGAGGAGGTCTTCAATTCAGTTGTATTTTTTTTTAATGTTTGTTACCTCAGAACTCCATCATTTATAAACCGATTTGGAAAATTATTTTTCCATATTGGTCCCATTTTATCAAAATCCTGTTCTGGTGATAGGATCCATGGGGAATTGATGTAACTCCTCGTTGAAGTTGTATTATCATATGACGTTGGAATGTACACGTTGGTTCAATTCCGATGACAATGCATTTTTTATTGTAAGCATGACCTGATTCTACACCCAGGGTTGGCTCCGACGAGGGGACTCCTCAACGGTCAATAGCATAGACACGAAATTTTGTATACGCATTCAGTTATGATAGCCCGTTCTAACTTCACCATGACATCGCTGCTGCACTTATTTTAAAAAATGGAGTCGGTTTTTTTTGTGTATTTTTTTGTTTATTTGGTGCTATCTCCATTATTAATATGTGAAATGGAGATGAACATTCCCGCTATAGATAGACGAAAGAATAAATCCTCGGTCTATCTGCTCGCTTGAATGTGCAAGAAAGAGACGACCCTATACAACCAAAATTGAATCAAGATTCGTCTGCTGGTACATCAAGATATCATAGGCACAACTAGCTGCCACATCACATACCAACATTGCCAGGGGTTTGGGTGTGTGAGTTAAGCAGGCACCCCACTCGCAATTCGTTCACAATCGAACGTTAAACCGGCGAAAAAAACAAACGCTCGGATCCCCGGGGACGCCTTTAGCATGGCGGTCGCAGAGCGGCGCTCCCAATCCGAATCCGATCGTTCCATTGCCATTCTCTCGCTGATCTCTTTACATACGGATAAAGATACGGATATCCATCATGTGTACGGTAAGGTACACATGTACGTACTAGTGACGTATAGCCGTATCCTTGTCATCAGATATCCATATAAATAAAAAGATTCGGATTCATATCCGTTTTCCCCCGGCGGATCTGAAATGGATCTTACTAAATTCTATGCTGGACATATTTCCACTTCTGGATAGATTTACACTGCGAAAAATATAACGATGTTATACACGGAAATATGCGTATTACATCGATAATATTACAAAAACCATACATAACGCCTATTATTAGATAATAATGAAACCACTCTTCATTAGCGTGTTCTATATTTTTAGAAATTTGAAATGTGAATTTTCTGTGTAAACAAAGTTCTAAGAAATAATTGCAGAGACCACACTCCCCACCACACAAAATGCATTTTAGAAAAGTGATATCTAGTTTAATTACGCATGCAATATTTTTTTCCCTTGATGAATAGTGGCATAAGAATCGTTAGGTACAAATTAAATTTCCTTATGGCTGGCTATACTTCTGTCATTACCACCTCATTATTTCGTTCCTTTTATTCATTTCATTACATCTCGTGTACAGAAATTTAAAAGACAATTTAATTTATCATTTGTTATTTAAAATTTTGATTTTCAAACTCTTAACATAGATATTTTAGAAATTATGGGATATTTACGCTGAAATATGAATTTCAGACCCTTCTATTAATCAAATAATCCCTTCTATTAATCAAATAACTCCAAATGTCATCTGAATCTGATGTCACCGTCAAACCTTTCATATTGCTCATATGACTCATATTCTCACATTTCATATGTTCATATTTCATATGCACGTCATATGCTCATATTGCATATGTTCAACGTCAAACCTTTCATATTACGTTCATCTCAAAATAACGTTTTGTATTTCACAGCTTTTTATCCAACAGTGGAAAAATTAATATCCATTCCAAACTAAGAGGCTTTTGTTTTTATATTTTGCAATAATTGTCCATCCCTCTTCATCATGTACGTACTGTAATTATATGACATGACAGAAATATAGTAATGTAATGACTATTTTACATTGCCTTACATTTTCTTAGTTTTGGTTTTAGTAAGAGTATTCAATGAAAATTGGTACAGCCAGCCATCCTTATTTTCGTAATAAAGAAATGAAAATATCGAAAAGTGACTCAGTTTTTAGTTTTAGTACTTATGAAGGACTCGATATCAATTACTGCATTAAAATGGCTTATATTAAGAATAGTGGTGTTTCATTTCGTCAAGTAAAACTCCATTTTACTTAAGCGGATCCTGGTTGGTAAAACAATATACCAATAGAATTGGTGTTTCACAAAGATGAAACTAAAACATAATTTATTGGTATTCATTTCTTAATTACCTACTTAGATGTAACAAGTTTAAATAGCACTAAAATGCATTAAGATTTGGATGGCTCTATTCTTACGCGTACGTTGCTCTCGCTCATGCGATCTTTATCTCGCGCATGCTGATAGATTTTATGTGTGAGAGAGAAGGCTATTATTTTCACGCTTCTGCCCAGTCGGATGCATGTACTGCATCCAACACTTTTCTAAAAGATTGTTTTTCGACACGATTTCTTTAAAAAAAAAATGTTTCAATGGGTATATAAATGTATATACTCTTTCTTGATCACTATAACACATAAAACAGAATTTCACTACAGCGATCCATATCCGTATCCGCGAATTTAGCTTTTGTACGATCCGGCACATCACTATGCGGATTTCGCGTCCGTGCATAATATAATATGTAGCCGGATTTATAGGCCGGATTGCTCGTCATACTTAATCCCAGCATGTGCTCGCTTTGTCGCCGGGATTCATTGTAGTTAGGTACAAATGACATGTCACGACTAATTTTACACACACCCCTTAATATGCTGCGATTGTGTAAATAGTACCATTGTAGGACAAGGCGCATTAATGACTATTTTTTTCTGCAGATTAAATTTTAAACTTTAAGACGCTTAGGTATTTGTTTGGCTCACTTACGTAGTCTTGCTTCTGGAGGAACGTTCCAACAATTTAATGGAATTTGTTGAATTCACATAAAGTAACATTTTGTGCCAAATCCCTTTTCTATGGTTTCTTATACCTTGAAGCTCAACTGCAGATAACTGCAACCAAAAATCGAATTAAGTCCTTTCGAAAACCCAATAAATTTCATACATTACGTATTGGTGTGATTTGAATGTATGAAATCATATAAAAATAAGAGAGCATGACATTGTTTAGGCTTTCCTTTGGTAACACAACATATAGGTATAAAAATATTTTTATTTTTCTTCGAAATCTTTCTTCTAAAAAATATCCATATTAAAATATTTTTTTTTAAATTTCAATGCAAGAAAACCAGTTTTTTTTCTTTCTGTGAAATTCGTTTTTTTGGTACTTACCTATGTTTTTATCAAATTCAATTAGATTTTGTAATCATATTATTATATCATATTTACGCCAGGTTTGAGAGCCGTGTAGGCGTCTTTCGTATGTCGATTTTTTAAAGTATTTTATTATAATTGAATATGTAGGATATATAAACAATGATAAGAGGAGATATAATCCACAGTCTTTTTTTTGCAATATTTGTTATGCTTAGCAATAATAATATTAATTTAAAATGTATTCACTTTTAATAACCTAGAAAAACCATAATTGTCTGGATCAGAATCACTTGTAAGACTGCTAATATCACCCTTAGGAAAAGTACCTATTATCTGTCACTAAGACTTAATGTAAAGTAGAGTTTTGGCGCCAAAAAAGTGAAATGCCTCATGACTGCGTCTCTTTTGGGAACCGACAAAAACCTCATTTGTTTACGATTTTTTGGATCTTCGCGTGCAGGCTTTCATTAAACATAGTTTTTCGCATAGATTTTTCGTAATATCAACATGACGAATAACAATAGAATATGCTGCAGTAGAGCTTTTATCTCTATTCGCGATTACTTTGTGAGTGTTCAGGTGCTTCCAACTTCCTGGAACTAATTCTTGTGTCTCCGTATCGAATGAGGACACAATAAATATTTGAACAACGCGAACCTGCATTTGCTTTGACCGCTGCAGGGACGAACCAAGAGCAATGTATTTTCATCGAAACACTTAGGTGGATTACTATACCTAAGTTGAGCCTGTTGAATGTATGAGTACAAACAAGTAGAATACATTAAAATCATATGCCCACGCGATCTAGAAATTGTATCCATAGATACAAATACTAGGATGCTATCTCGTTTTACTGAGCGCGTTGCGAGGGAAGTGATAACATCTCTTCATCGAACAATGCTCCATCCTTATTGAATACAAAATGTCTCGTACTAATACAATGGTAATTAGTTGGACGATTCTTGAAATTCCTTCTCTTTTTACGAGACAATGCCAATTTTTATTGGGAATGTTGCTGCTCGGAATAGAGATACCGTATTTAATTAAAATTATTCTTCTTGTTCTGCTAGCATGTCCTCCTAGATGTTTGGTGAATACTGTATTGAATTGTTTCATTTTGTAGTTTTCCCAAAAAAATCTTGTGATTTTTAATATAGTTTTCCTCGCTCAAATTACACTTTACGTTATGCGATTATAGATTCGCGATGATACATAAGACAAAGCGTAACATGCTATAGAGAGATAGATTAAACAATATCCGTTTTGGATCGCTACCTGACGACCGATTAGTTCAAATGCCTATCACTATTGTTTAACCCGTCGGACGCCAACAATGCCTATAGGCATTTGCGTCGTTTAACAGATTCTTATCCGACAGCGCGTAACCTTTTCGGCCGGCCCCCATATATATGTATTATATAAATTTGTAATATGCATGATTAAGAAGGTTAATTACTAGGTAACAAGAGGGAATTCAAGAAAAACGATATTGTTAGTATTTATTTACAAAATCGATCAAAAATTTGTTGCGCAGTTTTATGCGCCCGAAGGCTGGATTCGACAGGTTAAATATTTTAAAACATTTATTAGCCTATGCTTTAGTTATATTTCATGGTCTGCTTGTGAGAGGTCGTGCTATATTTTTGCGGTTCAAAGATTTTTAAATTCAATTTTACGTTACTTTGGATAGGTTTGACAAGGGATGTTACCAGTATTATATTATTATATTACACTAATTATGATTTTATTATTATATTATTACTGATTACATGATTATATTATTAAATACGTTATTACATTATAAATTACAATATTATTACTATTAGTATAATATTATTTTATTATATTTATAGTATTTTATTATTATGGTATTACATTAATTATAACATTAATATATTAATACCGATATATTATTGTTATTATTACTTTATTATATTATTACCACATTATTATATTATATTATTACAAGGGATATTACCGATATTATACCAATTCAATCACATCAAACTATTATCGAGTCAAATTCAAGGTTTAGTGGTAAATATTTCTTGGCACTTTTAAAAAAAAAAAAAAGAAAAAAAATCTTACATTACCAACAACCGTGTATTTTCGATAGGGGGCAATGATAAGAATTAATGGTAAAGCTTGTAAACAAAATATCAATATTATTAAGTTCACCCTGATTATTTCCTTTTTATCTTTCAAATTACCAAATAAATTCTTTGCTGTTGTTTTATGAAGCAAAATACCTTTATGAAAAAAATATCTTTATATGGAAGTTTCTCTAATAACCTAATAACCGACTGCATCTGTTATATTTGAAAGATACACGTATAAGTGCGGCTCTGTTTATTTGAATGGGAAGATTTCGATCGCCACATGTCCATTGGAAAGCGCAAGTGATTTAAACTGATCTGCAGAAGAAAAGCTCACTTAAAAACTTACTTAAAAAAACACGAAAAATATATTTTTGACTACGAAATTTTTTGGTAAGAAATTAAAAATATAAGGGAGCCCATGTCGATAACGCTTCCATACAATCGCACTCCCACGATTTCCCTAAAATGTATTAGTAAAACATAAAATGCAACTTTTAATCGTTTCTACTACTAAATATCTATGTCAGTAGTGAAACAATTTCCTCAAAATCACTTTTAGAGGTGTTTATGTTGTTGCAATAAGTTCATGATAATGTATGAGGTACCTATGAATGTGTTTCAAAAATAAAGTTCATGAAAGATGTTGCTTTAATATTTTATCACACATTCAAAAATACCAATCGAGTGTGATATTACAGATATTACAGATAGTTCTAAAAACATTCTTTACCCCTTAGATGTTGCACAAAAGTCGATTTTAAAAATTCTCATGCAAAATTCGAATCGTTATCCATCGAAAGACCTTTTCAACAAGTATAATGTTTTGGACACTAGGCAACCAATTAAAAACCACACTATCATATACTAAGTTTAATCCTATAAATATTTTTTCTCGATACACCATATCAATACCTCGTTGAAGTCCCTCGTCGACTTCGTCCAAAATTAATATATGATAGTTCCAAAATGAATACCACTTTCGTCACCGCTCCTATATTTTCATTGCTGCAAGGTTTTTCCTGATGACATAAAATCTGAGCAAAAAAAGACACTCTTTAAAAGGCTGCTTACAAGCTGGCTTGTAAAAGTGGGACGTCAAGGAATTTAAAAAATGTTAGACATTATAACCTAATATGGACTAAACATGTTGAATTATATGTATTATATATTTATTTTGTTTTTTATTTTATTTTACATTGTTAAGAGAAAATTTGTTTTATACCTATTTATCTTTCTTTGTCTTAGTTATAAGTGAAATACAGCATTATTTTATTTATACCATTGCATTTTTCTAGTTTGAATATTTTGTTTTAATTGATTTTTTTATTCTGATTTGACTTTATTCGCTAACATTTTCATTTGCCACTCGTAATTTTAATATTAATAAAGTATCAAAAAAAATCGTTTACTCTAGAACAGGTCCAGGCCTAGTTCCCACTGAATTATGCACGATGTATTCATTTTCTGTTATTGATTCAACGTTAAAAATATTTTTGGCCATAGTTCCTAAATTCTGAAATTGTTTACCAAAATAATAAAAAAATCAAATCAAATTAGCATTACTAAAATAGTTGCATAACTTAATAAATAAAAAATATAAAAGTTACATAAATATTAAAGTAAAAGTAACATATAAATATAAATATAAAAGTCACGTTACTAAAATAAATACAAAATTAAATAAAAAACTACATTAAAAGGGAAATCCTGTTATCAACTTTTAGTCGCTCTTCGCGGATACAGAGTATAGATTTCAGTTACCTAAGAAAAAGGATGTCCTTCGAACAAACACTCAATCATCAGCTGTCCAGCGATCGGTTCAGTGCTTCTCCTATATCATATATCTATTTAAATTAACAACAATATCCCCAATCGAAAAGCCATTAAGTACAAAATGACCGCACTTCAAATGTCAGGTGAGTAAACTAACGGAATGTGTGGCCTGGAAGTTAAAGTCAACAACTTGATTCTCTTTCGTAAAGAGTTCCTTAGCAACTGTCAAATCAACGTAGTGGACGAACTTTTTATTGATACATTGCCTTCTATTCTTCATGCGAGGGTTCTCAGATCTTTCCTTGCAGAATCATTCCCGAAGAGAGAGAATTAATTTAAAGAGTGTCCCGACAAAGAGGGTAATTTTTTAATAACACAGGATCACTATGTCCAGGCGAATGTCTGCGCGACCCGGTGCGCTCAGAACACTGTTCGGATTAAAACCCATTTCAATTGAAAATCATGAAATATGAATTGGAAAAAGGTTTGAAAATCGATGCCAGTGGATCGATATATCTTTTTAGAAGCTGTATTAACCGCCAGTTATTTTAATAGAATCATTACTACTGCAAAACATTACCTTATGAATATTACACGGGTTTTATATAAAAAGACAAACTTATGCACAAATGGTGGGCTTGCCGCTATAAATAGCGATATATTACAGTCTACCATTATTGATAACCATATACAGCCATTATGGTAAACCATATTGTCTTACAGGTAACCATATTCGTACATCGTCAGAAAATGTGTTTTCCCTTTATTTATGTTCCACTGCACAATATTAAAAATTTAAATCAAGGACTATCGCGGTCGAGTGCCATTGCTGGACAGTCTCTAATATTAAATATAATCATTGACTATTCACATTATTATCCTTGACTATTCTTGTTGCTATTTCCTATTATTTAATATTGATTTTTACCTATTAATAATATTAACAAGACTATTTATTATTTAATTTAATTTCATGGTATTACCTATTTCCCTTATTCTATTTTAGGTTATTTATTTTCCTTTTTTTATTTTAATTGTATCCTATTATTATTATTATTAGTTTGTTATTATTAGTTATAACTTATTTGTAACATTACAGCATTTCAAATGTTTTTTTTATACGTAGGTACATAAAAAACTTAACAGGTCGTTGCCTTAGATCAAGTCCTGATCCATAGATGGGCGGCAGCAGTGCACCTATGCGAATGCTTATATCGGCGGTATTCAATTTATTTTGAATGATCAAATATTATATATTGTTTAAATTTGTTATATAAAGTATTAGTATATTAATATAAGTATATTATGTGAATTAAAAGTATAAATATTATATGAAGTATACATTTATTAGTAAGTTAAAGTTTGTAAATGTGTTGATTAATTAAATAAATAATCAAAATTGTATAAATATAAACGACACAATAAACGGATTTACCGCATGAAGTTTTCTTCGCGGTGATTATAATTAGAAAATACATAATTAGAAATAAATAAATAATCATTGTTACTGAAACAAGACAGCAGGTCATGGGCGCGGCTTAGTGTTTGTTTTTTTAAATATATTTTTAATTAAATATTGTGAAGTGCGTGTAGAAACCAAAGGAAATATTTTTATTAATAAATTACCACGTGTCTGACGAGGTGCTTTAGGAATATAAAGCTTCTTTAATATTTCAAGAAAATGTAAATCGCATTCATGATCGCTAAGTTCGCCTGCAACGTATCATAAACCACAAGACATAGTAACCTAGAATTCGAAAAAAATATTATATTGAATAATCGCATTACGGGATTACACGGGCATTGCGGTGTGGTGTAAGCGTCGTTCTTTATCGGTAGTGACAATTTGTAAGGATTCATATGCGATTAAACTATTAGCGAGGGACAATGTCGATACATTATTGGCACACTTTCTGAAACAGTGCGGTAATCTGATTATCTTACCCACTATCGACGGCACCTTCTGGGTCATGCAGTTATTACTAAGACTAGTATTACGACGTGTAGGGGGAAAGAAGGGGAAGAAGGGGGAGAAGCGGTTGTTTGGTTGCATAAGTAAGTTACTAAGCATGAAATTAGGTTACTAAGCAAATAAGTTACTAAGCAAAACTTTACTTAACAGAAAGAAAACATTTACTTTGTATTCTAAGTTCGCAATATGCTGTTAAATATGATAGCATGCATTTCCCTGTCCACCCTATAACGGGCTAGTCCTAGTTTGGTGACAGAGTCAAATAAGCATAAGGTTTAATTTCGCCGTTCGGTACCATTTTTTAAAGCAAAATCAATGTTTTATAGTAATTAATTCTTAACTAGAATTGAAGCATAGAAAGAAAAACTGTAGAATAAGTTACAATATTTTGCATGTTATGTGAAGCAACTACTCCATAGACAAGGAATATAGCCTAGTATACATACAATCATAGCTGAACTAGTTACTCTCGAACCAGCTGCCATCTTTTATAAGAAGCTTATTTTCTAATTCCGTTAACATACTATTCCTCACCGCGAGTAACCTGGAGGTCTTTCCTATGAAGAGAAATAATCTCCCATAGAGTAGGTACACTTACGAACATATGCCAACGATGGCCCTTCTGGTGGTGCACGGGCATCATCGGGTAGCTGGACAGAACTTTTGGCCGCATGATTACTCTTGAAAAAATTCTCCACAGGAACAGGCTAGCAAGGCATGATCGAAGCGGATCAAATGCAATACAAAACTGATAAATAATAAGCTGAACAAGAGCTCAAGGTCAGCTCCAGCAAGCAAAGCTCAAGAGGAACCAGAAACAATATTGCCATGAATCGTGTCACTCTAAATGTATAGAGAGGCCCCTGGATATACCTCCACATAACGACATATCTCCCAAAGGAATTTCCCAAAGACTTTAAATAGTTAAAGTTTTAAAAAAACAGTTGTTGGGAGCATTAGTATGAAGAAATTAATTGCTATTGATGGTGATTCACTGATTACGAGAATAACGTGCTACTATGCATGTATTTTTAAATGGTTTTAATGAATGAATGAATGAATGGAAATCTCTTTATTGAAAAATAAAAACAAGGTACACTGGCGTCCTTATAAGTCCTTTCAATATTATTTTGAGAATTTAAATGAGAATTTAAATATTATTTTTCTTTAATAATTTACAATATTGTAATAAAATTTTAATTGATGTTATTATATTATTTTTGATGGTAAAACATATGTGATTTGTCTATACTACCTTGAGACAAAAATGGGAGTTAATTTGAGATTATCGCAACCGGTGAATTTAGTGTTTTTGTTAGACTCCGCTAACTGCGCGAAACTGCGGACAATGTGGATATTTCAATAATTATCCAGTCAGTAATCATCGAGTCAATAATTAGCAAGTTAGTAATTATGCATTCGGTAATTACCCATTTTGTAATTAGTAATTTCTGAGGATCTGCAATAACCGAAAGATTGAATAGCCAGTGCAATCTCTTTACCAATTCACGATCTATGTTCTATCTATTATATTTAGTATATAAGCTAGGGTCACGCACTGGACAATCAGCATACAAATCCTCCACATCCTTAAGTATCCGCCTCCGTTCATAGATACATAACAAAGGCCAATCGTGATTCGCCACGGGTCCATACGTCTTATTCAAGGCCCTTTGACCACATTATTAAAGACCGTTTTTGCATGGACGATTGGGTGCAGTGTGTAATAGCGATCTCATACTTGCGATCGCATAATGCCATGGGATTTCGGACTACACGCTCGGATTAATGTTTCACTTCAACGATAGGCCACCCCACGAAGTGACTACCTGCGTGCACTATTCTCATTGACACATTGATTTTTTTGATGAGCAGTAATGTTTAGGCTATAATGAGAGGAGCGAATACGGTGTATATCAAAATTATCAAATTTGATTAAGGGATGAATTTGATTTTAAACTTATCTGTCTGGTGTCTGTCGGTGGAATTTGACTGTTATCTTATATCTCAAGTAGAGAAAGAGACCGTTAGAGTTTGAAGTAACAAGAAAACCAACAGGCAAATAATAGTTGGGAGCCAGCGACAAAAAGTGCAAATGTTTGTAAAAGCTTTTACTTTCAAAGTTCAAAGTTCAAGTTCAAAGTTCAAGTTCAAAGTTTATTTATTCCAAAAAACCCGGTGAGGATATAAAACTTACAATTAATAAATACATTTTTTATAATATTCATATTTTAAACATATCATATATCTGGCAAAAATAAAATTAAATCACGTTAAAAAATCTGAAAGTCAATAAACTATACAAAATAAACCATTACATTGTCTAAATATTAAAAAGAGCATTTAGAAATATCAAAAATAGAAATACCAAATCCAAAAAATAAAAAAAAAAAATAAAAAATAATAGAAAGGCAAATCCATTGAATGATATCGCAAATAAATAAATCAATAATAATAATAATAATCAAGGAGTCCAATTTGAAGAGAATCAAATAATAATCAGACTAAAAATATAAAAATACAAGCAATAATTCCTAAATCATGTTACATAATCGATAAGTAAATTGTCTATAAAATGAAGTATTCAGAATAGGATTAAAATGGAAGTTAAAAAAATAAAAAATAAATAAAATAAACAAGTAGTCAATTGTGAATATAAAATTTTAAAAGTCCGTGCCATATAGACATTTTTGCAATAAAAATTTCTTGATAAGTTTTTTAAATAGTGCATATGTTTGTATATTTTTTAATTCCTCTGGTAACCTGTTATAAAATGTTATGCTTCTGTATTGAGTTGTCCTTTGAAATTGTGATGTTGCAGGTATAGAATTATGAGTATACATCGATTTGTGCCTTGTATTGTGGGAATGTATGTGGGCAAGAGTTTGGTGCTTTCCTTTATTTTTATAGAACTCGCACAGGCTTTCGTGAATAAGTATGGCATAAAGGGTGGGGATCTTTAGTTCACGAAATAGTGGCTTACAAGGTTCTCTCCTATTTAATCCGCGTATTGCTCTCACGGCTCTTTTTTGTAAAATAAATACCTCTTTAATATCAGTGGCATTTGCCCACAATAAAATCCCATATTTGAAGTGGGATTTCAGATCAGATCACACAGTATTTTAACCATAGAATGCCGGGTTAGAGCCAGAAGGCCAGATTCCCGGAAGCCTGGCGCTGGCGTACTAGGAAAGGTGTAATTTTAATTAGTATCCCCCCAAAGTGTTTTGGAAAAGCCGAAAATTCATCAAGACAGTGGTTGCAATAAAGAACTCGAAACCAGTGACCAGACTGCTTAGCAATAGAACACGCATGGCGTCAGCATTACTCCATACATGTCACAAAAATGAAGGCCCTGCAAATGCGCCTGTGCCTTTAGTCGGTAACTATTACGCATCGGTCTGTTGTGCCGCGCAATGCAATCACCTGTCAGCTTTTACAAATCTCTTGCACTTTTTTGTCGCTGTCTCTTGAACTAAAATAGACTAAGATCATCCACATTGCAAAGTAAAAAATAAGCTATGTAGAAAATGTTTCTGTGTCTGTATACTCTTCCATGGTGCAAGACTCTAGAACAACCTACCAGCAAATATACGAAACTCGCATTCATTATCATTCAAGACACACTTAAAAAAGTATTGCTTTTCTAAGAAGTAACCAGTTCTAATCTTTCTCTCTCCTTCCTCTCCCAATTTCCTCACCTCAGGTATTCTTAGTTTTTATTATAGTAGTTTGCATTTTATGCTGACGAACTTATTTGTTATTAAATCTGTATTTCCATAACTAACGCATGTACCACTGCACTGTGTTTAGGTTAGTTGTAAGATAGTGCCATGTGGCAATAAGCTCGCCTTTTTGTATATAAGTGCAAATAAGGAGTTGATTATTATTGAAATCAAAAATCAGTATCAAGAATTATAAATAGGTTAGAAAACGAATTTACTGCGTGAAATTTGTAGCACCCGACGTTTCGGTGACGTTGCAGCCGCCGTTGTCAAGGGTAGACTGAAGAGCTGTCATTTTTTTTTAAACCGCGCGCTCCGAGCCCGGCCCCCCATTACCGTTATAATCTATGCAGTGGCGGCAGCGGTATGCGGCCTACCCGCAAAACAACGGATTGACAGCTCTTCAGTCTATCCTTGACAATGGCGGCTGCAACGTCACCGAAACGTCGGGTGCTACAAATTTCACGCGGTAAATTCTTTTTCTATCCTATTTATAATGCCAAACAACCGCGATAGTCTTCGATATTATATCAGTATCAAGAAGTTTATATAATATTTTCCCTTATATAAATTTAGAATAATATTTTATATAATTTTATTTCCGACTGATTCTATGGGCTCAATTAGAAAAACCCTTGAAATGTTGCCACTGCTTGGTACTATTATTATCAAGATACATTTAAAAAAAATAGTAATGTTACTTCGTAGTCCAGATAGTAGAGTTAAATAGCAGAGTCACTTTCGTCCGGTGATTCTTGTGAATATCAAAAATGATGATATTTTTACTACCAAGCCATTAAAAAAACAGAATGGCAGAAAAACAAGTTGGCTAACAATAAATCCTTCGTGTATAAAAGTATATCCTCCATACATTCTCCCACATATAACCTCTTATTTTTTAAATATGTTTAAATATAACAACAATAATAATTCCATATAATTGATATGCACTAGAATAGTTAAAAAAAACTAAATAAATATTTATAATAGCTTGATTTACTTTATATGGAAAAGTAAGACATGTAAAACAGAGTTACTTCACAATTATTAACTGTATTCGATTCTAATTTACGCCTCACAATTGAAATATACAATGTATGCATAAGCCAGATTTTTTAAAAATGTTTTAGGTTACGTATAACGAAACCTAGCAACCTATACAACTATAGTATATAGGTCTACAAAAGTTAGTTTTGAGAAAAATGCATTTGAATGTTTGACTCATGATAAGTCTTGGACATATTTTTCGGTTTTTATTATTTATACAATTACATAGTGTATTAAAGACAAGGATTAATTAGCTTAACATTAATAAATTGTCAACACTTTTTCAATTTGAGGTATTAATAAAAAAAGGGTGGACATACAATAATGGTACATTATAGACAAACTAATAAGTGTACATTAGGTACCTTGAAATTAAAGTAGGTACTAAAAAAAGTTATCAGAAATCAAAGAAAACTACTTGATTTTAAAATTACTTTTATTTAAATGACATAACTACATCAGTTCTCTTTGTCAGACACTCTCAATCGCCACTATATCTAGTGAGTTTGCTTTGTAGGCAGAGATTAATCATGGATTCACTTATAACATCGATTTTAATAAATGTGTCAAGTCATTTTCTTGGCAATTGGAATTATTATTGCTTTGGTGTTTTGTTTGGTTAGTGATATTTCTTTCCACATGGGCACTAATGTTGAGCTTCTAAGTACAGAAGTAATGTCTAAAGTGTAGAATTCTTCATAACTTAAATTAGATTTGAGCTGAATATTAAAAAGCTTTCTTTGATCAAAACACAAATATATTTTCTTTCGCCATTTTAAAATTTTATAAATAAAATTAACATTTGTGCATTGCGTAATGAGTGCCGCCAAAGCCTGAAAGTCGTACATATTACCATTGATTTTATAGTTACAATATAAAATCAATGATATTACTAAAAGCCTTAAGGTTAATAATATAGCGCGCTGACTTAATCCTAGCCGTTTCAATAAGTAAAGTCCATTCACGCGTAGAATATACCGATATGTGGTTTTTTTCCTCTCTATAGTTGCATGGATATAGTGAGCATCCAAATAGGAGTGGCCGCTTTTCATAAATTTAAATCTACGGTTTGCATATGTCGATTTTTTTAACAGCATACAAATAGCTGCGCTGCAGCTGAATTTGTTGCTGTTTTGACCACCGCAAGTATCAGAAATATCACCGAAAGTTTCTGATATAGGTGACACTCACGTTGCAATCACGGATGACCATTTTCCGCCTTTAGTTTCATCCCAAATAAAGCAATGCCCATTATTGGTTCCAGATGTAAAAAAATGTGAAATTGCAAACCGATAGTTTACGTCGATAATAAATGTATTTTTGTTGCCAAATTCGTTGTAAATTTGATGCCAACTTTATGAAATTCTCTATTACATAGATATTATATGTCCGGACATACAATAATTGGGTTTTTAGTTCTTGCAACGAGTGCGACGGCAAAAACATAAATATAGTATTTGGACATATCATGTTTGCGCCCTTCAATTTACGTCGAACTCATTAATGTACAATTTTACATCGCAATTAGAACCCTTTTATGATGGTTAGTAAAAAGCCATGTTTGTGCAATTTAAAATATACCGAAAGAGGGACATTTTAAGTCAAAAAAGTACAAAACACCCAAAAGTGGGCATACGATGTTTGTGCTGCAAGCATCAACAAGGACAACCCATTGATGTGCTTCTTGAACGCGATGTAATATCTTCCAATTTATTTAACAACTTTCATCTGAATACTTATCTGCTTATTCAAATATTTGCACGTAGAATTCCTGAAGAGCGAAGGAGCTTAGGATTTAGAGTGGATTGTGTTCGTGCGGCGTGTTTCCTGTCCACATCAGATGCATGAGTAAACATATGCAAAATGCGAGCAAGATTTGCACCTAAGCAAATTGCACGCCTCACTGAATTCGAGTAGTTCGGATGACCGCTCTCAGCAAATTTGCCAACAGACCCAATCTTGCGCGGACGACTATGCCGCCTGTCCGTCCCAGCCACGACTAGCGAGGTGAAACATTATTAATTGATTCAGATAGTACGGCAATTGAATTCGTCAAATATTGTTTAATATTGCAAATAATATGAACAGATATGAAGAGACATAAAATAAAGCTTTCTCAAAACAATTAAATGTTTTTTTTAAATGACATATTTTCCCTATGTGAAATCAAATGACAATGTTATATTATATTATATTTCATATTTTTTAAATATATGACGGTATTTCGTATGGATTGTGTGTACCCAAAATCATCTTCCAACAACAGACAGGATATTTGTATTAATATTTAGATAATAATTTAACATTTTAATTCCAAAATGCATTCCGTTTTCAAGATAAGGTTTGTTATTAAAAATAATAAAAAACAAAAAATATTGAATGTAAAAAATGTATTTGGATATTATGAGATTTTTTAAAAGGGTATATTTTAAATAAAAACTAAGTTGAAAATCATGTACACCTTCATTTTGTTTAGACCTATATAACCAAGGAAAACGTTCATTTTTATATTTCGAATTTTAATATTTTTCAGAAAAAATGCCTGAATCAAAAAAGTTAGGCAAGATTTTCAACTGTGTTGTATGTTAGAATAATATTCTCTAAAACAAATATATCCTATAAAATCGAAGACATAAATAGGATAGAAACGAATTTACCGCGTGAAATTTGTAGCACCCGACGTTTCGGTGACGTTTTGGTGACAACGGTCTACCCTGGACAACGGCGGCTGCAACGTCACCGAAACGTCGGGTGCTACAAATTTCAAGCGGTAAATTCGTTTCTATATATTTACAAATATATCCTGATTAAAAGAGATAAAGAGATTTCTGTAGTTCAGAGTTTAATAATCACATGGCGAATGCGGTATTTATTCGCAGTTTTTAATTGAGAGCATATATTACTTGTGGTGGCCTAATGCAATCGGAAGGATTCGCGATAAAATTCTCGTCGGTCTGTTGACCACCACTGCTTTATTGCATCCCGTCCCCTTGTGTTGTGGTGCGCTGGTGTTCCTCTCGTCGCCTTTAAAAGACAGCGGGTTAGTTAGGTCTCCCTTGGGCCGACGGAAGAATTTGCAAGAATGTCCCTGCTCTCTGGAGTTTACCGTCTTCCTGGGAGTAAGGCCGGATGACGTCGGACGACTTACGGTCGAGTGTTGCAAAGATTTACGGAATCAAAATCGGGCTGAAGTTTTTCTATTAATCCACTGCAAATCCCTGGATCGGAAGTGTTTCCGGGAATCAATACAAGGACAGCCGCCCTCGTATGGCAATCTACGAAGACTTCGATGTTCTGATATTGTTTCCGAGGATTCAGCGTTACAATAAATCGCTTACTCACAGCTCCTTGGTCCTCGTTGTTTGTTGGCTCGTCAGGTCGTAAGTTGAGTCGAGTCCAGCTGCTTTCGACGATGAGGTGGCTGGTCAGCTTCTCGGCGATCCACTTGTACTTTACCACACTCATTTGTTTTCTAATAGCATGAAAAAATCCCCATACTGCAACAAAACTGACCTTTTATTCAAAAACCGTTTATATAGAAGAACACGAACTAGAAGTTAGGTAGATAATATTAAATTTATATAGAAGCGCTTAAAATAAATTCACCAAAATATTTTTAAAATATTAATATTTATGATTATACAAATTTACGATATATTCAACCAACACTGAATTTATGTTTTTAATTATAAATATCGAATTTAACAGGCTACTTCGCGTACGAAGTCGGATGTTTTGAATTGCCTTGGTGTCATTAAGTATGCGACTACCTCTAGGGCTATACTATTTCAAGACTGATTTATATTTTTACGAATTTACAATTTATTCAACTGACACTGAATTTATATGTATGTATATGTATAAATATCAAACTTATCAGGCTTATTTGCCGACGAAGTCCGGTGTTCTGAGCTATTCCGATTTTACAAATTATGCTGTAAAAGCGTTGAGTATGCGAATACCTCAAGGGTTTTTTATGAGGACCTAAGCGACGCATTATATTTTTAGGAGACTCGTGCGCGCTTATATTTCGCGCGCTTATATGTTGCTTCACCATGCCTTGTCTATAACTACTCGACATTAGTAATGGCTCATTCCGATAGCAACCGGTTTGTGAACCCCCATTCCTCTACTCGGAAGAAATACATCATCTCCTCCGCATCTTTTTTATAGAAATAATATCTCATGTTAGCTGATTGTTGGTTTCTACTCTTTATTTGGAAATTTCACAATAGGCGGGTTTATTATCATACGATAATACCTTACAACCCACCCTACTATGAAGTGTTTGTATGTATGTCTGCGTGTAACATGTGTGTAATTGTTCGTCATGTTATTGCATTCAATCGACAGAATTGAAATGCAATTCCGTTAATTTCATCGCAACGGAAAATGGTGACCCAACCGGGAAACAAACCCGGAACAATGTAAGATCAGGCGCCCTAACCGCTATGCCACCGAGCCGTGTCGCTATTTACTACATATCATAATCCACTTTTTCTTATTAATAAACTTCTTATCTACTATCTATGGACAATCGCGAACAATGGAAAATCGCGCCCCCGGGCACAGAATGAGCAGTGTTGGCAAGTGCCATGGTGATAAAAACTGCCTAAACAGTTTGTAAACAGTTGGTTGACTGGAAGATATTGTAATGTAGCAATATACTTTATACTTTATATTATGCTGCCATTATACTTTATATTCATTCATTCGATATTTTCATTCATTCATTCTAAAAGTCACTAAAAAAGGAATTTGAAAATTTTTAAAGTTACTAAATTACGTAGATATAACCAAATGTATACATAAAAAACTATATGGATAAACACGGCTAGTACAAAGCAATAATATGGAGAAAACAATACTATTGTCTAAAAACCGCACTTTCACTAATTAATCTATTTAGATCAATATCGAAACAGATCCATTATTCGGGCACGCTGAAAGCAGGAACAATTAATTTTCAAAAGTCTAAATGTAATATGCAATACGGATGAGCAACATTTAACGCGTCATCTATTTTCTTGGTATCCTTTTCTTACATTTGGCTAAATGTAAATTTTGCATACCTATTTTTTTTTGATGAAGGGACAAAATATGACAGTTATTTAAATTTTACGATAATTATCGTCAATCCAAGCACAGTATCAACTGTTTCCACAAACATTTTGTTTCCTAGTTTATACGGGGTGTTATTACTGCAGGGGATTTTTTTTGTTGGTGAATCAGTACAACGAAGTAAGCAACTTTTAATTATTTTTTTTGGAAAAAAATGTTTTTTTAAAATCAAAAGTTGCTTTCCGCGTTGTACTGATTCACCCACAGAAAAAATGCCCGTGCAGTAATAACACCCCGTATATTTTTTGTTATATTTTGAGATAGAAAATGCTCTTTCGATGACAGGTATCGAAAAAGGTAGGCTGATCATAAGGGTCAAATAACAAATTTGCTTAAAATATTTGTCACCGAGGGTATTTTCATACTGAAATACCTCTGTCCAGAAGGTACCGCTGCTTGCAGTTTGGTGATAGCTTCACCGAAAAACCAGAAGGATCTGGAAGCAAAATACTACCTATTATATATTTAAGGAAATAATCAGAATGACCGATTTCTCTATCAACTGCGGAGAAAACGACTCACAAAAGGACCGTTGGCGTCACCGGAATGACTGACCCTATGCGGGTGCGAACATGGCTATTGCTTGGATAAGCGAGCGATGGCTGATTTTGGAAGCACCCGGGTTCTCGGAGTGGAATGTTGGAGCCAAAGAAAGGAGCTGGCTCTTCGGAATGGAATTACTTATGGGTTCGGTGGAGTCGTGTAGCCGAAGGAGTTGCTGGCTCCTAGGAGATCGGAATGGAATAGCTCGAAAGTGCTATATTTGTCGGGTTAAACTTCGTATTAGAACCCGCTCTTCCGGATCAGCTCTTTACTGATGATATGGGCTCCGGAATGGGTTCGAAGTAGGAACCGCAATAAGCATGTATTCCATATTTAAAATATTAAAATATACACAGGATATCAAATAGCAGGCAACAAAATTATCGTGACCCAAAAAATTTTTTTGAATTTTTTTTTTCGATTCCGGTCACCGCCACTCGGCTTTGCATGCCGAAACTATATGTATATGTACTTTAGCCAGCACGTGCTTCGGAACTACTACCTGACTTGTTTATTATTATATATTATAATGAAATTTATTATTATACATTATTTATTATTATAATGAAAAATACGGCAATAATTATTACGTCCCTTTTTGCGCGCTTTGCGAAATATTTAGAAGCAATGAAGTAGGATCAGAGCAGATTGATCTTGCGTCATTTATAACGGCTCAAAACCTATTTTTTATGTAAATTATTTTTGTATTACCTAACCGAAGCGAAGGTTGGTGGTTGGAAGTATTGTTTACGAAATTACACCAATTTCGCTTGGAATTTGCGTAATTGCCACCAACTAATGAGCATGTTACTAAGATCATCTCTCCTACGTTTTAAACAGTTTTTTTTTGTGGTCGACATTTAGGGATGTATGTATGCGTGTGACACTGTGTTTGTTAACGCATGCGCTGTGGCCGCCACTCGCCCATGACGAAATTTTAAGGTAGCTGCCGTTTAGCTCCCGTTCAAACACTCGAACCATCTTCACATCCATTTCCATCAAGTCCTTGCTACTTCACGCCGGCCGTATGTTTACGCACCGATAATGCTCCACGGGCGACCCTGCTCTCCTTTCCGACTTCCGAATGTGCCACCGCGGTCTCAATTTCATTCTACCTGTTTTATGCATTTTGAATTAAGTTTGTATTATAATAATATTGTGTACGTATATTGATTATATATACTACTAGTGGAATATTACCAGGTATTGCCCTGGTGGCATTCTTGGCGGGTTTATGTCGGTCGATTGAACGCTATAGAAGTTAATGTGCTGCAGTGTAATCTAGTCACGAGTTACAACAAAGCGGATACCATAAAAACCTTCTCCATGAAAAAATACATGTATGTAGCAACTTCCATGGTGATAGGTCAAACGGTGCCGAAGTCTATTAACCTCAGACCTAGATTTGGAAATGTCGACTACAAAGGAGAACCCGTCACCTCAGGGAGTTTTAACGATAGTGATTGTTCTGTCCCCCCGTGAGGTGAGCGTAGAGAACCTTGAGACGGTACAATTCTACCGTGCAGCATGAACTCGCCAGAGTCCAACGCCTTACGGCTAGAAACTAGAGAAGTATGGCTACCAGTTTAGCAAGTCTGGAAGTAACCTTCAGGATACCTCCGACCTCCCGTCTGGTTACGGGTCCGAAGACGATTGCGCGGCCTCTACCTGTTGTATTACAGCGGTAATTCAATTCGAATTTATCGCAGACCTGGTCGTCCATTGCCCGTCATACCACTCGGTATCGGGTGGCAGATATGTCATTTCAAGAATGGCATGACAACAGGTTAACACCCCCCCCCCCCCCCCCTGCTGCAGAATCGATTGGAGTCGCCGAACGGTGCGCAAACCATCCAGTAGCGCCGGGAGGAGAAACTGATCCACTAGCCGTGAGGTCTGAGACTCGAGAAGCCTTACCCGGATAGCCTTCCACACGAAGAGGCTTCTGAATAGGAGTTGAATCGTGAGTTAGACCGATCCGAGAACAAAATGGATCTTATGGCCTAAGCTGCACGAAACCATTTGCTACCGCTCAGGCACACACACAAATATACCAAAATCCATTTTTATATATACCTGTATAAATATAGATTAGATTGCGCAACCCTATAGAACTATTTGGCAACCTTTCTGAGCCGGCGAAGTGCAGGCCGAGCTGATGTCTTTGACAGTTAAAGTAATAGCAATGTATTAGATTATCTATAATGACATTAATAATTAATGTTTTATTTAAATATAAAGAAATGATTGATAATGAATAAAAACCCAATAATTTAACCAAAGATAATAACGTTCAATTATTAGTGCATTTTTTATATAGGCTTATTGCATCACAGAAATAATACGGAGAATGTAGAAAGCAATCTAATTATTAGTCCAGTGATTTTCAACCCTTTTTAGATCGCGATCCCCCTTAAGCTAAGAGTTAGTTCTCTAGACCTTCGTCAGTCTCTTCCATGGCTGTAACTGGTAAGCATCCTATAAAAAAAAGTTTTTATAAAAAGAATCGCGAAAACCACATTAATTTTAACTGTTTTTCACTTTCGAAACTGTACCTAACTGATTCCATCTTAGATTAAAGTTTTGTTAAAGCAATTACAAAACAAATTATAAATATATTTATCTTCTGAAGCCGTAAATGGCATATTAGGTAAATAAAGATTGTGTAATATTTAAATCTTTTATTTTTAGATAACCTGTGACCCTCCGGGAGTCTCTTCGCAAACCCCATGGGATTGCGAACCACCGGTTGAAAAGCACTGTATTAGTCTATCTAAACATTAAAGTGCGGAATTATTATGTATTGTAGTCCGTATACCAAATTAAAAAATACCGGTTTTGTCACCCAAGACTTCCCCGGCAAGCAGACAACCCCCCCCCCCCAAGCCCCCACAACCCTTCCCCCTCCGACTACCCCCGCCAACTTCCTCCTCTTCCTCCTCCCCTTGCCGATAGTGATTGTGTCAAGTGATTATGATCGCAAATGTGGTATATTTGTAGTAATTCCGTTGCAATAAAATAGCAATTTTCCAATATGATGTAGTATTTTTTTAATACGGCGAAATTTAATAAAAGAACAAATTTTCAGAATGTGATTATGGCCAACCAATCTTACACGAAGCTCTGATCTACGACAATATTGGCACAATAAAATCCATTATCCAAATCTTAAAAATGTATCTGTTCTACCAATTAATTTTCGGTAGCATCTACATATAATTTTCGGTAGCATCTGTAACTTATTTTCTTATAACATCTAAACTTACTAGAGGGATTTGAGAATTAGGCTGTAACGTAATAACTTACAAATGCTATTTCGTCTTGACTCTTAAGCAAGTATCACATACAATTTTAATAAATAAAAAAAAAATCTTCCCATCGGCGAAGTTCCATCGTTCCAAGAGCTTATTGATAGAAATTTTCTCGGACTGTGTCAAACCACCCATTTACGGCCCACATCACGCCATCTTTGTTTTTTTTTCTCCTCAGAAATTTTTGAAACAATCTGTAATCACTTGGGGCCAAATCTGGAGAATATGGGGGATGCTCTACAATTTCGAACCCTGCATCACGAATGGCAGCCATTGCAACCAATGACTTTCCCCGTCTCTTTTCTTTTATGACTTCACGCAACATTAGTTGCGCATAGTAAGAGCCTGTTATAGTAGCTCCTTTTTCGAGATAATCATTCAATAACACACATTGAGCATCCCAGAATACTGAGGCCATAACCTTGTTGGCTGACGCCACAGCTCTGAATTTGCGAGAAGGGGGTGAACCCACGTGTTTTCACTCTTTGCTATGATTTTTTGTCTCTGGATCATAGCGGTGTACCGATGTTTTGGCCATTGTCACGTATCGATCAATAAAGTTCTACTTATCGCTGCGAAAAGTGTCCAAAAACCTTTGACAAATGTCTTCTCTGGCAAGACTTTGATTAACTGAAATCATTCGGGGAACCCATCTTGACGTTAGTTTTTTCATAGCTAAAACATTGGATGTAATGTTTTGAACTACATGAAATGAAAAGCCTGTTTCCTCTAAAATTTGTGATGTAAAGACACCCTTTGATCTTTTAGAATGATATCGTGGACTTTCCTGACATTTTATTCGGTTGTGACGGTGATTGAGGGACCTCCGCCGTATTCATTTTCACATGTTCTCTTTCACACTTAAACCGGCGACACCACCTCACTACGTAAGCCAGAGTACAGTCCCCTAATGTGACTGTTAAATCGGCATGGATTGCTAATGGCGATAACTGCCTTTTCAACAAATATTTAATCACGCACTTTTGCTCTTTCCCATCCATGTCGGCATTGGGAATAACTGCAGTATAGGAACCTGTCTCCAATATATATATATATATATATATATATATATATATATATATATATATATATATATATATATATATATATATATATATATATATATATATATATATATATATATATATATATATATATATATATATACTAGCTGTTGCCCGCGGCTTCGCACGCGTTAATTTTGGGTTAAGATAGATCCCTTTTTCCCAGTCAAGTGGTAAGTTTTTGCGTGTAATATATAAAGGTATCTAACGTCCTTCTCTGCAGGTACTCCTGTCAATATGTACTTCATGATGATCAACTAAGTAATTAAGGCGTGAAGATGTGACGATCGCGGTGCTTGCGCTACGCATGTTATCGAGACAAATGATGAATTTATAATGAGGTTCTAGCGCCTTCTCACGTCCGGGAACCGTCGCGCGCGACTTCTTTTTTGATTTTTAGGGTTATTTACCTCTTCTCACCCCCTAAGTGGCAGATTTAAAAAAAATATGAAACATGCATTTGCTTATTTGTTTATTATCATTTAAACCCCTTTTCACCACATTAGGGGTTGAATTAAAAAAATACTAAATACGTATTTGCCTAAATGTTTATTAGAGTATACAATTTCCATCTAATATCGTTTCTCCATACAAATTTTAAACCCCTTTTCACGCCTTTAGGGGATGAATTGTGAAAAAACGCGAAAGACGTATTTAATTATTTGTTTATAATAGTTATCCTACAAAGTTTCAAAATAAAAAGTCCATCTAATATCGTTTCTCCATACAAACTTAAACACCCCTTTTTACGCCATTAGGGGTGAAATTTCAAAAAAATACGAAACACATATTTGCTTAGATGGTTTTTAAAGTAATCCTACAAAGTTCATCTAATATCGTTTTTTCATACAAATTTTGAAACCCCGTTTCACCCCTTTAGGGGTTGAATTTTGAAAAAACACAAAAGACATATTTGCTTATTTGTTTATTCGAGAAATCTTACAAAGTTTCGAATTAAAAAGTATATCTATATCGTTTTCCATACAAATTTTGAAACCCCTTTCACCCCTTTAGTTGTGGAATTTTGAAAAAATATGAAACACGTGTTTCCTTATTTATTTATTAGAGTGACCTTACAAAGTTTCGAAATAAAAAGTCCATCTAAAATCGTTTATCCATACAAACTTTAAAACCCCGTTTTACCCCTCTAAGTGCGAAATTTTGAAAAACCATGAAAGACCCATTTGTTTATTTGATTATGAGAGTAATATTACAAAGTTTTGATTTAAAAAGTCTATCTGTATCGTTTCTCCATACAAATTGTATAACCCCTTTTCACCCGTTTAGGGGTTGAATTTTGAAAAACCACGAAAGACGTATTTACTTACTTTTTTATTAGAGTAATCCTTCGAATTTTCGAAATAAAAAGCACATCTAATGTTGTTTATTCCTACAAAGTGTGGAACCCTGTTTCACCCCTTTAGGGGTAGAATAAAAAAAAAATTAAACACTTATTTTCTTATTTGTTTAATAGAGTAACCTAACAAAGTTTCGAATTAAAAAGACCATCAATAACGTTTCTTCATATTAATTTTATAACCCCTTTCCACCCCTTTAGGGGTTGAATTTAGGAAAAACCACGAAAATCGCATTTTGGTTTTTTTTTATTAGAGTACTCCTACAGCACATTCCTCCTCCTACATTCGAAATTAAAAGCACGTCTAATATTGTTCATTCATACAAATTTTGAAACCCCGTTTCACCCCCTTAGGGGTTGAACTTTGAAAAAACATGAAACAACTATTGTCTTATTTGTTTATTAGAGTAATCTTACAAAGTTTCGAATTAAAAAGTACATCTATATCGTTTCTCCATAAAAAAATCGAAACCCCTTTTCATCCCTTTAGGGGCTGAATTTTGAAAAAATATGATACACGTGTTTCCTTATTTATTTATTAGAGTAATTTTACAAAGTTTCGAAATAAAAAGCACATCTAATATTGTTCATTCATACAAATTTTGAAACCCCGTTTCACCCCTTTAGGGGTTAAATTTTGAAAAAACGTGAAACACCTATTTTCTTATTTATTTATTAGAGTAATCTTACAAAGTTTCGAATTAAAAAGTACATCTACATCGTTTCTTCATAAAAAAAATCGAAACCCTTTTTCACCCCTTTAGGGCTTGAATTTAAAAAAAATATGAAACACTTGTTTCCTTATTTATTTATTAGAGTAATCTTACAAACTTTCGAAATAAAAAGTCCATCTAAAATAGTTTATCTATACAAACTTTAAACCCCCGTATTACCCCTTTAGGGTCGGAATTTTGAAAAACCATAAAACACCTATTTGATTATTTGTTTATAAGAGTAATCTTAAAACGTTTCGAATTAAAAAGTACATCTATATCGATTTTCTATACAAACTTTGGAACCCCTTTTCACCACTTTAGGGGTTGAATTAAAAAAAAATATAATACATGTGTTTCCTTATTTATTTATTAGAGTAATCTTACAAAGTTTCGAAATAAAAAGCACATCTAATATTGTTCATTCATACAAATTTTGAAACCCCGTTTCACCCCTTTAGGGGTTGGATTTTGAAAAAACATGAAACACCTGTTTTCTTATTTGTTTATTAGAGTAATCTTACAAAGTTTCGAATTAAAAAGTACATCTATATCGTTTCTTCATAAAAATGGAAACCCTTTTTCACCCCTTTAGGGGTTGAATTTTCAAAAATTATGAAACACGTGTTTCCTTATTTATTTATTAGAGTAATCTTACAAACTTTAGAAATAAAAAGTCCATCTAAAATCGTTTATCCATACAAACTTTAAACCCCCGTATTACCCATTTAGGGGCGGAATTTTGAAAAACCATAAAACACCTATTTGATTATTTGTTTTTAAGAGTAATCTTAAAAAGTTTCGAATTAAAAAGTACATCTATATCGATTTTCCATTCAAACTTTGGAACCCCTTTTCACCCCTTTAGGGGTCGAATTTTGAAAAAACATGAAACACCTGTTTTCTTATTTGCTTATTAGAGTAATCTTACAAACTTTTGAATTAAAAAGTACATCTATATCGTTTCTTCATAAAAAAATGGAAACCCTTTTTCACCCCTTTAGGGGTTGAATTTTCAAAAAATATGAAACACGTGTTTCCTTGTTTATTTATTAGAGTAATCTTACAAACTTTCGAAATAAAAAGTCCATCTAAAATCGTTTATCCATACAAACTTTAAACCCCCGTATTACCCCTTTAGGGGCGGAATTTTGAAAAACCATAAAACACCTATTTGATTATTTGTTCATAAGAGTAATCTGAAAAAGTTTCGAATTAAAAAGTACATCTATATCGATTTTCCATATAAACTTTGGAACCCCTCTTCACCCCTTTAGGGGTTGAATTTTGAAAAAATATGATACACGTGTTACCTTATTTATTTATTAGAGTAATCTTACAAAGTTTCGAAATAAAAAGCACATCTAATATTGTTCATTCATACAAATTTTGAAACCCCGTTTCACCCCTTTAGGGGTTGAATTTTGAAAAAACATGAAACACCTGTTTTCTTATTTGTTTATTAGAGTAATCTTACAAAGTTTCGAATTAAAAAGTACATCTATATCGTCTCTCTATAAACATTTCGAAACCCCTTTTCACCCCTTTAGGGGTTGAATTTTGAAAAAATATGAAACACGTGTTTCCCTATTTATTTATTAGAGTAATCTTACAAACTTTCGAAATAAAAAGTCCATCTAAAATCGTTTGTCCATACAAATTTTAAACCCCCGTTTTTCCCCTTTAAGGGTAGAATTTTGAAAAAACATGAAACACCTATTTCCTTATTTGTTTATTAGAGTAGTCTTTCAAAGTATCGAATTAAAAAGTACATCTATATAGGTTTTTCATACAAACTGTGAAACCCCTTTTCACCCCTTTAGGGGTTGAATTTCGAAAAATCCGCCCTTAGTGAGCGTTTGCGTCCTAAAAGGAACCTATGTTAAAAATTTCAGCTTCCTAGGTCTAAGGGTTAGGGCTGGGCGTTGATGAGTCAGTCAGTGAATGAATGAGTGAATGAATGAATGAGTGAATCGGAACTTCTCTTTTTATATATGAGATATATATATATATATATATATATATATATATATATATATATATATATATATATATATATATATATATATATATATATATATATATATATATATATATATATATATATATATATATATATATATATATATATATATATATATATATATATATATATATATATATAAAATAAAATTAGTAAAAGCTACTTAAAAAGTAGCGAAGGAAATCCCAGCTTGTATTAGGAAATGCTTATGTTTCAATGAGATATACTTACGGATGTGCACGACTTCAAAAAATGCCTTCAATTGAGACGAATTAAGCGAAAAAATAAAAAATTAAACTATTAATCACTTCGGCAAAGCCGTTTTCCAAATGAAAGTGACATATCGAAATAATTCAAATTTCGAATGCTACCAACATTTAAAATATGATACAATTGGCTGAGTTTGTTATCAACGAGCCATTAAATCGAAATAAATATAAAAAACCTCCATATGCTCAATGAAATGAAAGAAGAAACTTCAATCTTAATTTCTGGCAGAGGAGTTTATAAAAAAGATTGTATAATGTTATCAAAATAGGGTAAACCTATATAAAATTGTATAATATTAAAAAATTGTAAAGAAACATTGTAGAAAACAGTATAATATTGTTATATTTGATAAGGTTTGTAAAGAAATCCGTTTATAGGATGATGTTTTTATTTAAAATAAAATTAGTAAAAGCTACTTAAAAAGTAGCGAAGGAAATCCCAGCTTGTATTGGGAAATGCTTATGTTTGAATGAGATATACTTACGGATGTGCACGACTTTCGACGGTGCAATGTAAGTTTAAAGGTCCTTTTGCAGTCGACTAACGATCACTATTCATCCATATATCTCATAAATAGGGCTTATCCTTATGCAACACAAAATGCCTTCAATTGAGACGAATTAAGCGAAAAAATAAAAAAATAAACTATTAATCACTTCGGCAAAGCCGTTTTCCAAATGAAAGTGACATATCGAAATAATTCAAATTTCGAATGCTACCAACATTTAAAATATGATACAATTGGCTGAGTTTGTTATCAACGAGCCATTAAATCGAAATAAATATAAAAAAACCTCCATATGCTCAATGAAATGAAAGAAGGAACTACAATCTTAATTTCTGGCAGAGGAGTTAATAAAAAAGATTGTATAATGTCATCAAAATAGGGTAAACCGATATAAAATTGTATAATATTAAAAAATTGTAAAGAAATATTGTAGAAAACAGTATAATATTGTTATATTTGATAAGGTTTGTAAAGAAATCCGTTTATAGGATGATGTTTTTATTTAAAATAAAATTAGTAAAAGCTACTTAAAAAGTAGCGAAGGAAATCCCAGCTTGTATTGGGAAATGCTTATGTTTGAATGAGATATACTTACGGGATGTGCACGACTTTCGACGGTGCAATGTAAGTTTAAAGGTCCTTTTGCAGTCGACTAACGATCACTATTCATCCATATATCTCATAAATAGGGCTTATCCTTATGCAACACAAAATGCCTTCAATTGAGACGAATTAAGCGAAAAAATAAAAAATTAAACTATTAATCACTTCGGCAAAGCCGTTTTCCAAATGAAAGTGACATATCGAAATAATTCAAATTTCGAATGCTACCAACATTTAAAATATGATACAATTGGCTGAGTTTGTTATCAACGAGCCATTAAATCGAAATAAATATAAAAAAAACCTCCATATGCTCAATGAAATGAAAGAAGAAACTTCAATCTTAATTTCTGGCAGAGGAGTTTATAAAAAAGATTGTATAATGTTATCAAAATAGGGTAAACCTATATAAAATTGTATAATATTAAAAAATTGTAAAGAAATATTGTAGAAAACAGTATAATATTGTTATATTTGATAAGGTTTGTAAAGAAATCCGTTTATAGGATGATGTTTTTATTTAAAATAAAATTAGTAAAAGCTACTTACAAAGTAGCGAAGGAAATTCCAGCTTGTATTGGGAAATGCTTATGTTTGAATGAGGTATACTTACGGATGTGCACGACTTTCGACGGTGCAATATAAGTTTAAAGGTCCTTTTGCAGTCGACTAACGATCACTATTCATCCATATATCTCATAAATAGGGCTTATCCTTATGCAACACAAAATGCCTTCAATTGAGACGAGTTAAGCGAAAAAATAAAAAATTAAACTATTAATCACTTCGGCAAAGCCGTTTTCCAAATGAATATATATATATATATATATATATATATATATATATATATATATATATATATATATATATATATATATATATATATATATATATATATATATATATATATATATATATATATATATATATATATATATATATATATATATATATATCTTAATATATATAAATTACGTGTCACGTTGTTTGTCCGCGATGGACTCCTAAACTACTTAACCGATTTGAATCAAATTTGCACACAATGTGCAGTTTGATCCAACTTGAAAGATAGGATAGCTTACGTCTTAATTTATAGTCGCGATATTATTTTATTGCAATGTCTATTATTTGACATTCGCAATTATCTGTTAGTTCCAAACGATTTTAACAGATGGCGTTATCTATTGAGTAATCCATAGATGGCGCTGCTATGTTAAACCTACAAACGTCAAAGTCGGCCAAGCGTTATTCTAAATTCAAAATATTGTGAAGGTAATACAGTGAAATTATTCCTGCTTTTTAATTATTTGTGCTTCATTGTTCAAAACTCTTTAATTAAAATATATACATGTAAGTATTATCACATAGTTATAAAAGTGGAATAACTGCAGTATAGGAACCTCTCTCCAATTTTTTTCATTTTAATGCTAAATCTGGAAGAAAATTGTGTCGGTCCCTATAAATAAGCGAGATATAGGCATTCAAAGTTTACATTTTAAAAACAGGCCAAAATAATATAATATAAAAATGGATGTTGGTATATCTGTATGCCCGTCTGTCCGAGTTTAATAGACTCCGAAACCGTTTGACCGATCACCATGAAAGTTGGCATATATATGTATTTTTTTATGGTTAAGGTTTTTATATATATCCGCTTTGTTGCAACTTTCAACTAGACGGCGCTGCAGCACACCAACTTCTATACTGCTCAACCGATCGCCATGAAAATTGGTATACATTGGTATTTGAGAAAAGATATAACACGGGCAACGCCGGGTAATACCACTCGTATATATATATATATATATATATATATATATATATATATATATATATATATATATATATATATATATATATATATATATATATATATATATATATATATATATATATATATATATATATATATATATATATATATATATATATATATATAATATATATATATATATATATATATATATATATATATATATATATATATATATATATATATATATATATATATATATATATATATATATATATATATATATATATATATATATATATATATATATATATATATATATATATATATATATATATATATATATATATATATATATATATATATATATATATATATATATATATATATATATATATATATATATATATATATATATATATATATATATATATATATATATATATATATATATATATATATATATATATATATATATATATATATATATATATATATATATATATATATATATATATATATATATATATATATATATATATATATATATATATATATATATATATATATATATATATATATATATATATATATATATATATATATATATATATATATATATATATATATATATATATATATATATATATATATATATATATATATATATATATATATATATATATATATATATATATATATATATATATATATATATATATATATATATATATATATATATATATATATATATATATTTAAATTTTAATGCTAAATCTGGAAAAAAAATTCGTCGGTCGCTAAAAATAAGCGAGATATAGGCATTCAAAGTTTAAATTTTATATGTAAACAAACCGGCCAAAATAAAAAATAAAAAATTCACCACGCTATATTCACCACGCTCTCAATAAATAAGCGAGATATAGGCGTTCGAATTTTTAATCCCAATGTCAAGAAAGTTGCGTCCATTTTGTTTGTAGGTAGATACCGTGTGGGACACATTCGAGTATATCGTAATATCGATAACAATTAGTGATATTACAGAAATTATGACAATTTGCAGAGTTTCTAGATTAATCGAAAACTTTTGAAAAAAACTTTGAAAAGTTTGAAAATTGTCCAATTGTTTTAGATGATCGCTAACACATGGTGTTAATTTGAAGAAATTTAGTTTGTTTCAGGTTACCTTTTGTCATCATCACCAAAGTCATTTGGTAAAAACCTCAAAAAAGACCCGAATTATCGCTAACACATTGTCATGTTAACATTAAATTCGAAAAAAAACGAATTTCGCGCGAAATTCGAATAAAAATATTTGCTTGCGGTGATATTAAAATATTTAGGAATTTTCTATCACTTCATACCTTTTGTTATCAAAACGCAAAGTCATTAAAAAAACCGAGAAAATAATCTTATTTTTTTAAATATCGCACATGTTTTTTCACGAACATGCCATCATTTTTGTAATATCGCGAATTGGTATCGATATTAGAGAACTCGCGATATATCGACTATTATCCGACACTACTTCTGAAACAATATGGCCGATCTGTTGACGTTTAGTATGCAAACTTTGAATGCCTATATCTCGCTTATTTATTGAGAGCGACAAAATATTATTGCAGATTCGTAATCTGCGCGGTGAACATAGTCCGGTGACGTTTAAAAATCAACAATCTAGGAGAGGTTCCTATACTGCAGTTATACCGGTGCCGCTTTTGCTGACTGTGGACAACAAGCGAAATCGTGCGACCACTTCGAAGGAGTGTTTTGCCATGTTGAAGCGTAATCCAATGGGGGTTTTCCGCCACTACACACTAGAGACCAAGCTACAGTCGAAACAGTGGACTTCTCCAGTCGAATCTCCTTCGAAGAAGACAAAGACAGTTTCATCGGCCAGAAAGGTAATGGCCACCGTTTTTTGGGATTCGTGAGGTGTGACTCGACTTTTTGCAGATGGGAAGAACGACCACGGAGCAATTCACAGTGATTTTTTAGGTTAATTCGACGTCGCATTGAAGGATAAATGGCCTCGTTTGCAGCGGAAAAATTTGCTCTTCCACTACGATAACGCACCCATTCATCCCGAATCGCCACGGCCGAATTGGTTGAATTGGGCTACGAGGTAGTGCCGCATCCCCAGTACTCTCCAGACCTGGCCCGCGCGACTTCATTTTGTTCCTAAACATGAAGACTTAGCTCGGGGGCAAATGAAGAGGCTTCACGTCAAATGAGGAGGTCAACGCCGCCACGAATGCCTATTTTGCAGAGTTCCCGAAATCGTATTATTCTAAGGGCTTAAAAAGTTAGAGTACCGCTGGGAAAAGTGGAAAAGTATCGTCCTGGAAGGGAACTATTGTGAAGAATATAAACTAAAACTTGTTCAATTACTGCGATTTCTTGCCCATTCCGGAAACTTTCAATCTACCCTCGTAGAACCAATATACACGATATAGGGCTATTATGTTATTCGTCATGTGGCGCATCTAGATGGTTGAAGTATTTCCTGAAGTCATCATTCCTTCAGTTAACTACTAACAACTTCCTCCATAGTAAAATACTCCATAGTTAACTACTAACAACTTCCTCCATAATAAAATACTCCATAGTTAACTACTGGTCCTGTAGCCATTAACATCAGTAAAGCCGAAGATTTGAGATGATCTTTACAGTATTTTCCTGTTAACTATAAAATCTCTCAAATAGAACGGAATTAAAGAGAAAAACAATGAATTTAATTCGGCGCTACTGGAGAGAATTTATTTTGCAAATTTTTGCTAAATCCCGGCTTTATAAACCAAAATGTTCCTAGAAATAATCAGTTGGCACAGTGGTTTCACATGCAACAGGAACGAAAGGGGAATTAAAATGGTAAGCCATTTCAAACGACATAATCGAATAATTCACAGCGCTAACTGGGTCAGATGAGGTTGACGGGTGCGGTAATAACGATTTGTTACGAAATTCGAAGCAGTGCACTCAGATATCGGGCATCGCAAAACACAATACCCAAGTACTTTCTTCGTCCGGAAAAGTGAACCGAGCTTGTTGTGGTTTTGTTGGCGCTATTTGGGTAAGTGTTCCGCGACGAATTCATTTTCCATCGAAAATGCGGTTCAACTCGGCCAGTTCAACGGCCGATACCGTTTTCGCGATGCGATCGATGGCTTCTCGATGTGATTTAATTACTTATTTATTTATTTCGGGAAACATACCGCTCATAGAGTATACGTACTTATACAAAAAAAGAAGAAAAAAGAAAAACATTAGTCCGATAATCGTTTTCTGCGATAGTTACAATTAAACGAAATATTAGCATATTTTCACTAAAATTTCCAAATTAAAATTAAATATTAAGTTTAAATAGAAAGCTTCTGAGAAAGGCATTAGGATTCGATAAGATTGGAAGTGATTAGGGAAAAGGAGTTGGACGATGGTGTATGGATATATAGATATATAATACAGATACGTCGTATATTGAATGTGTGGATATAGATATTTATAGTAGATACTGTTGTGTTGCATAAAAGTATATAAGTAAATGAGTTAGACTTTAGGTACCAGCAAGCTTATTAGATCCAATTCATTTTATTAATTCCTCTACAAGCGTAGTTAGGTTAAGGCTCAAAATATCTATGGCTTTTAGTTTGATAAAAATGTCCAAATTGTTTTGGGTTTGTACTGTTTCGGATTCTCTTTTCATTCTTATCTCCCGGATATATCACAGCCCTTTAAGACCAATATTTAGCGTTTTAGCTATTTCCCATTATATGCTATAAAGGAATGCTATAATATCAATATGCTCTATTACGTGGATCATTTAATATATTATAATGACATTCGATACTATACCTATCAAGTGTATAATTTATTTTAGATGTTCCATTCCATCGACTTATTGACGCAGGGATAAGGTATTTAAAAAATCGGAAACTACTGGCGAATATATCTCATAATTAAAAAGAATAAATAACACGACTGACGTTACAGAAAATGAACTAGCGTATTTATAATTATTCTTTATTTCGTCTTTTTAATGAAATATTTGTGGTTTATGTATTTATCCATATAGATGCATATATATTTCCAGAATGTACTCAATCAGACCTTTCATTTGACACTAAGCACGATATATTTATGTTAATTTATTGACATTTGGGCATTTAGGCATTTAGACAACTTATTACTTAATATTTGGACAGTTAATGTACCCACCAGTTAAGGTGACATTTGAGATGACATGTCGATTCTAACAATGCAATACACTTCTAAATCGGTTCAAGCGTTTAAAAGTTATGGTGGAATAAAGAAACGTAAAACATTTGAGATGACATTGCGATTCTAACAATGCAATACATTTCTAAATCGGTTCAAGCGTTTAGAAGTTATAGTGGAATAAAGAAACGGAAAACATACACAGATGAACCCTGAACACAATACACTCCTTTTTTATTGGGTAGTCTTTTAAAAAGATTTAGAAAATTACTGCATGAAAAGTCAGTTAAATTAACAATGAGTATCAAAATTTAATAACACTATTGAATAATATGTGCTGTTTCTGTATTAGAACAGTTACTGTAAATTTTTATTCAATGTCAATTATGACAATTAATAGGATAATCTGTTGTAGGGTACTACTATTTTCTGTTCTACAGTACTTAATTCTATAATGAGAGCGTAAAGTCAAACCGCAACTGAGACCACAGTATTGTTTATCTCCGGACTATAAAAACAAGAGCGATTGCGATTGATAAGCAGTAAGCGTCTGCCTCTCACTTTCATCGGCTGGTTTTAAAGAAGTGTATAGGTACGTGATTTATCTAATTCTTTACTTCTTTCTCACCTTCTTCGGGTAACATATTTTGTTAGATTTATTATGCGTCATAGTTATTTCGACTTTTGACGATCTATAGCCAGAAAGAGGAATTTGTGCTCTTCTATATAAATGAGAAACTCATTGTTGTCTTACTGCAGTATTCAACTTTCGGAGAAGCTGTAATCTATTTTTTGTAGTGCTGATTGGTTTCTAACTCTTTCAGCACTTGCATTTTTAATGGCGTCCTTTTGCATATACGTATAGTGTTACGCGTTTATTTTATTCTTAGAATAAAATTTTGTTAGAAGATTCCGACATAGAATATTCTTTTTTTAGTATTGCAGGAGGATGCAGTTACTGGTGGTAGCACTAGCAGCAGCTTGCTGCCTCGCCACATCCACTGAGACCAAAAAAGATGAGCCCGAAGCCCAGTTAAGTTCCGTTCTTCAAAGTACAGTAGCTACGCCTGCATCATCAGATTCAGAAACCGCCGCTAGTCACCACAAACACCACCATGGCCACCACCACGAGGAAGGCGGAGGACACGAGCACCACGCCCATCACCACCACAAACACGGAGACAAAGACGAGAAGGGGCACAAATCGGGCCACCACTTCGACAAAGGCGACAAAGAGCACCACAGCAAGCACCACCACGAGGGCCACTACTCCGAAGACGGAGGCCACAAGAAGAAACACCACGACGAACACGACCATTACGGAGGCCATCACGAGCACAAAAAGGGGCACAAGGGAGGGAAATTCGGAGAGAAGAAGGGGCACAAAAAGGGATCGAAAACTACGGGGTTTCATCATAAATCGCACAAGGACGAATACCACAAGGAGCACAAATTTTACGACGACTTCCATAAGGGGGGACACCACCACAAGCATGGACACCACCACGGTCACCACCATAAGAAGCACGGCGGGCACAAGAAGGGCGGACACCACCATAACGGGCATCACCACAAACACCACGGCAAGAAGGGACATCACGACAAGGGGCACTACGATCACGACCACAAGGGACACAAAGAGCACCACGGACACGAGAAGCACCACTCCCATCATACGGATCATGGAAAGAAGGGCGGTCACTCCGGCGGCAAAGAGTATGGCTTCAAGGAAGGAAAGCACTGAAAAGACTGTATACATTATTGAAATTGTGATTTTAATTTTAAGATTTAGTAATAAAATCAAATGAAACCTAGGTGTCTTGTGTATTAGGATAAATATCTAAACTACCATTAGCTTTCACTCGTTGGTTGTTTTTAGAGGCCGCGGCTGGCGTCTTTACCCACGCCCTTGTATACACATTATAATAACACATAGTGTTGAGTGGTGCCGCCTCTAATGACAAATTAAATGGATGGCATTGTGTGGCTCGAGGGCCAACAATGAGCGCAATAATGGATAAAGATACGGGAAATAAAGAGGGTGAGACCCTAGAGCTGCGCGTCGCCATGTTGACTCGCAATTAACGTGAAGTGGTGGCGGAGTTTAGCAGCCGCGATTTCACGTCATATCAAATCACAAACAGACACGCTCCACGCACCCCTACGACCCCCCGGTCGTCACCACCACCCCTCCCGACTGCTCGCTTCGTACACTCGACTGCTCACCGCTAGATCCTATACATGTCTTATAGTTTTTCTCTCATCATAGTTACGTCTCATCTACTGTCTATTTTTTTTACATAATGTTTTACAATTTGGTTGTGTAGTTTCTGAGGTACAGTGGGTACAGACACACACATACACACACACACGCACAGAGACAGAGACAGACACACACACGCTCTTACATACCCCCTCCCCCTCTCTCACAAACACATATATGGAGAAACATATTCCAGAATCACTTAACTGGCACTAGGTTATAATCAGAATCGCCGTGAGGCGCCATAATTCGCCACTCCACGCCGAGCCGTGAGCCGTTAATTCCCGTAACTATAATTAGTTTTAGTGTATTGAATTTATAACTGAAATTTATATTTTTGAATAGTTGAACAGCAATTTAATATCACAATATTATTAAGAAATTGATCAAAATATCACAATATCATTATAATGCCAGTCACAGTCGCAAGCGCAGAAAGATCTTTTTCAAAAAACAAATTGTTAAAAAATGCTTGTGTTCAAAATTGAGTTAGGAAATGTTGTCTAATTTGGCTGTAATATCAATTGAAGAAAACATCATAGAATAGGCAGATACTCGCGACATTATTAAATTGTTTTCAAATAGAAAAGCCAGAAGAGTGGAAATTTTCTAACTTTGTTCAGATGAAAAAAGAGTAAAAAGAGGAAAGTGGTTCCGTCGTTTACAAAACCAAAGAGGCGCGTCATTGGTCTCTCGCACAGCCGCCGACCATGATCGGTGCGGCACTGCAAACTCGAATTCAAAAATTTTGCTCCAATGAAAAACTTCCCTTATTTACATATATGTTTCGGGCAACGCGTTGTATTTTTTAAGATACAACAAAAACGGTTGTGTCACCCCAAGACTTTCCCAGCTAGCAGACAATTCCCTCCCCCGCGTGCCAACCCACCAACCCCTACCCCACCCCCCAAGAGTGATTGTGTCAAGTGATTATGATCGCAAATTTAGCATATTTGTAGTATTTTTGTAGTATTTCCGTTGTATTATAACGGCTATTTTCCAATATGATTCATTTTCGAATATATTTTCTTAAATACGACGTAGTTTAAAAATTATTTGTGTTGCTTGTATAAGATGTCCAATATTTCGAGATTGAAGTATGATTAAGTGCGCCCTGGTGGATCGATTTCAATCACAATTAAATCACATTAATAATTAAATTCATAAATAAATTCGATGAGCGTCCTCTCTCGGCCGGCGAACGCATCCGCTTGGATTTCGTTACATAACGGCCTCGAGTGGCGCGGTTTGTTTCTCGGCTAGCCTCAGCCGGCTTGGCGTTAACATTTGATAAAAATGTATGGTGGAATTCAAATATTATTAGTGTACCTTGTAAATGAGATATTCCAAACAAACGTCACGATGTGATTTCGGCCCAACAAGGCATCTGTGTACCAAATTTTAACTCTGTAAGTCCAATATATCGAGATTGAAATATGACTTATGGGTTCCCTGATGGACCACAACCTTTTCAACTCTTGCAATGCTCAAATGATGAATGCATGCCCAATTTCAGCTCAATCGGATGAAGCTTTTAGGCGCTATCGCGGAGGAATACACACACACAGAGGCTGCTCGACTTAGATGCCAAGCGCGACGAGCTAAAGGCCCGACCACCGGCGGCCATAAAGTATAATTACGTCGATGGTGTCTTGACTTGCGCCAAATGTGCACGCACATTCAAAGCCAAGATCGGCTACATCAGTCACCTGAGGGCTCACCAGCAAAACCCCCAACAATAAAAAAAAAATAAAAATAAAAATAAAAAAATAAAATAATGCAAGAATCTAGAATGCAATCGCTATGGCCGAATACGGCTAGAAGGATATATACACACAGACATACACACAGGCACTCAGACATACATACAGACAGACTTCAACCTGAAAATAGTTTACATGATCAGTGGAAATGATACTAATCGTCTCGGTCATAGTGCATATTTCTGTCTACGTCACAAAAAAAATTGCGTTTACAATACTTTTGTTAACCGTTGGAAAGTAAAACCCAGATTTTCCTGTCCACCCTAGAACGGGCTAGTCCTAGTTGGGTGACAGAAACAAATAAGCAAAAGGTTAAAGTTTTGCCATCCGGTTCCTGTTATTTTTGTAAGCTAATCAATGTTTTATAGTAATTAATTCTTAAAATAAATAAAATAAAAAATAAATAGGACATTCAAATCTGGCAGCCAGCTCATCAGAGTAGCGCCCAAAATAATAATGATCCATTTATATCTGCGCACTTATTCCGCTTTGAGATTCGACGAGTGGGCGCTGAATTAAGTCGAGTAGGAGCAATCGTCGTCTACGTCATTTTCAGCCGTCGACGCGGGCGCGGGGCGGACTCAATCTTCTGCAATTCATTCAGTCTGCCTGATAGCGATCCGACGCAGTCAAAATAAACTCGCCTTCGCACTCGAGAAGCGGACGGAATCGGGCTTATAAAGTCTTCTATTTGCATTTTGATTATTGCCTCCGTTTAACGCCCCCTTCCTTGTCTAACCGAATATTCAGATATGTACATAGGTATTTCTATTATGTCGGGAAGAAGATCAAATGGAGAAGAATAATAACATAATAATCAAATTGTTAACTAACCAATTTCAAAGCGCAGACCACACTGGGAAACAAGTACCTATTTCTTTTTGAAAATGTATTTGTAAATAATGTATAATAATGATTTAAGTTAAATATTATAAAAAATATTATAAAAATAATATTTTTATTTATTTTTTTCTTCATTAAAAGTAAAGCACGAGATATAAATTCCTGTAGCATTACAAATAAAAAACGTGTTTGGACCAGTAGCGAAAAATAAAGCACACTGCAGCATCTTGGGCACTACGTCAACACCGCCTAACTAGGTCTAAGCCTGTACTAAGACAGGTGTACTAGAAAATATTTTACCTGTTCACACGTTTAGTTAAAATTAATAGAAAAAACAAAAGAAATGAAATTAGGTATTCATACACATTTAAAAAATCATGAAATATCATGAGTTAGGACTTCCTACAACAACAGAATGATGACGGTTAATAATTAAGACGACAGGCATCTGCGAAGATGAATTCCTATCCAGAGTAGAGTGATTCCTAACCAGGAGAGAGTGATTGACGCCATAATAGGCCTTGGAAAAGTCTGTATATATACGTCCGTCTGCCTACGACTATCCATTTTTAAAAATTGTGTTCACATCTTCGCCTAAATTTACCGAACGTTTCTTCATAAAGCCGCCGGTGCTCAGTGACAAAGTTTCTTAGAGCAGCGTAAATCTATTCGTGCAACCATTAAAAAAAAACAAATACTAAGAGGATTGAAATAGTTCTGTAGTTTTCTATTACATGTTTGGGGCCACTCTTGTGATCGGGGATTAAGAGTGCATCTTTCAAAACCGACGGAAAAATTCCCTGCCTCATTGACAATGCGGTAACTGATTAATAGAGCATTGATAGCGATTTCGTACATTGAACCACAAATTACAGGGAGACACCATCCCTGTCTGCTCCTTTGTTAATGGGTAGTTTTTTTTATCCAACTCGACTAACTTCTCTGTAATACATATTTGGCTGATCCTCTTTGTTGTCAGCGTCATTTGATATAGTATCGTGCCGAACGCAGTTAGTAGAGTTTGTGTAGATAATGCAAGCATTATTTTATTGCTAGTTGCCTTAAATAGTTTTTTCGTGCTTTATTTTTTAAGGTTGGTGTTTCCTGAGAGAGGTTTGAAAGATCGCTCTCAATGCGTGTGCGCCGTCAGTTGTCTTTTTCGTACTTATACAATAGATATGTAGGTACACATGTAATAATTTATACGACTATTTCGGCTGTAAAATTGTTTAAAATATAAATAAAATTTTAATTTCAATGTACACTACGCATTGTACCTACTAGTTTTGATAATTTAATTATTTTATATCATAGACCATTTTAATTATTTTATATCATTTTTTTTTAATGAAAATTTACGAAAAGAAATTCAAATATGAAAGACTCCGAAAAGAAATTGTAGATGTCAATACAATTTTAACAGTTATATAACAATCATACAATTTTAACAGTTATGTAACAGGCATACAATTTAAACAGTTATGTAACAGGCATACAAATTTAGCAGTTATTTATAAGGTCGTCATACAATTTTAACAGGCGGATAATTTGGATTTTAAAAAATCTCCGAAGTTTCTCATGTCAGCAAATGCGTAACACCAAAATGAAACGTAGTAATATTTTTTTCAGACTAAATCAAATGTTTCACTATGATTCCTTATTCCTTAAAAGGGTAAAAGTAGGCAATTCTTGCGAACTCGCATGTTTTCGGTAATATTACAATCTTTATAATTTGAGAACCGCTGAATATATATTCTTTAAATAAGCACCATTATGTAAAACTATTTAAATACCTTTTCATCGATACGTATTTTCTATAAATCTTTAAAAGCAATTTGGCAATAGCAGTTTTATTACAGTTGCTACAAATATTTCATTTATTTACTTAGGTACCAATCGATTTCACATTATTAATTTCTAGCTAGAAATTTAAAAAATATGTAATCCCTTTAGTTCTCGAGGTATTCAACTGTGAAATTTTGGAATTGGCACTATTTTCTATGACTTTTTAAATATTTATCTCGGAAATCGTTAAACCGATTTTGATCTCGTATAGCCTATGACCAATGGGAATAGCCAAGCTGCATATATGAAGAAACCCGATCAAAATCAGTCTCGTGATTCTTGAGTTATAAACACACAGACCGACAGCGGGGTGTTGTCACCTACAGCGGGCGAACCCGTCACCCAGGAAGGTAGGATGAACGTAGAGACTTAGGGACGAATACATCGTCTAGCTACGCAAACTCGCCGGTCAGAGACTAACGCTTTACCGCGTGGCACTGAGAAGTTAAAAAAGGGAGCAGCCTCGCCTCCTCACTACCAGATTTGGCCGGATTTCTCGGTCCTCCCGTCTGGTTGGGGGTTCGAAGTCGCTTGCACTGCTATTAGTTCAGGGGTAAATCGGTTGGAATTTATCGCGGACCGCGGCGTCATTTGCATGTCTCTTTACGTCGTTTCAAGGGAGGCTGAAAACAGCTCAACACCCACCTCCGCTGCTTAAGAAACAGTATATCGTTCCAGACTACTCCAGTTATTCGCCGGGGTGTCGATGGCTGACGCCGCACGATGCGCAATCCGCACAGGAGCGCCCGAGAGCCATCCCCAGGGGAAACTGATACACCTTCCGTGGCATGGGAAACAGAATCCTTACCGGGGTAGACTTTCGGGGAAGCTACTGGATAGGATGGAGCCTAGCCGTGAGTTGAGCCGACCAGAAACAAGAGAACCGTTAGCTGCCGACAGTCAGACAGACGGACGTTGCCTTTTATAATATTTAGAGATATTCTTACGTTTCTCCTTTATAATGTCACAACCTCGATCCTCTTACTTCGCCTATCGGTCTTGTTTAATCGAGGATGAAATTTTATTTATGACCTTGGCAAACAGTTTTTATGAAAAAAATAGTAAACTTCACGCGGTTAATTCGTTTTTAACTTATTTATTATGACAAACAACCGCGGTAGTCTTCAATTTCATTTAGGTACCTAATGGTGTGGTGCCTTCGATTATTATGGATACAAAATAAATGGTGCTGCTGTGTTGACAGAGGGGGGGAGGGGGGCTGTGTCGTGCAGAGCAGCGCGATTTGATTCGAAACGGTCGAGTATTGCGCGCGTTCGCAATCATATTGCCAACCACTGGAGCAGATGCAATTTCATCGTTTGCCTCTGGAGCGACGCCGAAATGTATATCACTATAAATAGCGCTGTTACGGCAATTGCAAGTCAGTCAATCAACGAGCGCCATTTCAACCCTCGCGTCGCGCCGCAGAGCAACATAGGCAAGTGATGTAGATGGATTCTAGTGATGTAAAATATGTTAGTGGAATTGCCGTAGTGATCAACGTCAACAGATAACACCTATGGATAAATTTATTTCCGTGATGAAAAATACGAACGGAGAAAGCGTGTTTACAAAAAAGTGCTTCACTTGTTCGCATCGGTGAAAACATTATCGTCACAACTCAAAATTACAAGGCGAAAATGGCTCCGTGAATCATTTGAACTTTAAAAATATCTTTTAATTTTCATTGTTAACCATTCTTTGTCAAAACTTAATTACAAGAACTTAAAGAACTACCGAAAGCGATTTTTGAAAACTATTATTTTTTTATATCTGAAGTAACTACATATATCTACAAGTTCAGTATACTAATCGGGTTTTCTATTTTCGAAATTAAGAAAAAAGTTGTATAATAATAATAGATAGATAGATACCTACCTAAATAGGTAACTATCCACAATTGTGTTTTGAAACGAATAGTATCGCGACCCTCCGCCAAAACAAATATTTGACCAATTCGTAGAGTTTTGTTAGTCTTTTCATTTGGTAAATTTTAATTGTGTAACATTCTTTTATTACAGACAATGCGGTTGCTTCTGCTACTTACAGCAGCTACCTGCTGCGTAGCAGTAGTATACGCGAGAGTAGATCCAGATCGAGGCACGGAAACGAAGCTCACAGTAGGGAGTAAAGAAGAGCTACCGACTGACCTGGAAGCAGCACCAAGTCACAAGCACCACCACCACAAGGACCACCACCACGAGGAAGGCGGAGGACACAAACACCACGCCCACCACCACCACGAACACGGAGAAAAAGGCCATAAAGGTCACAAATCGCACCACCACCACGACAAAGGTGAAAAGGGTCACCACGACAAACATCACCACGAGGGTCATCACGCAGAGCACGGAGGACACAAGAAAAAACATCACGACGAACACGAACACCATAAAAGCCACCATGAACATCACAAAGGGCACAAGGGAGGAAAGTTTGGACACAAGAAGGGACATAAGAAAGGACACAAAACCACCGGCTACCACCATAAATCACACAAGGATGAGTATCACAAAGAGCACAAATTCTATGATGACCATCACAAGGGCGGGAAACACCACAAACACGGACACCACCATGGGCATCACCACAAGAAGCACGGAGGACACAAGAAGGGAGATCACCACAAAGGCGGCCATCACCACAAGCACCACGGAAAAAAAGGACACCACGATAAGGGACACCACGACCACGACCACAAGGGGCACAAGGGTCACCACGGACACGAGTCCCATCACTCACATCACTCCGATCACGGAAAGAAGGGAGGACACCACAAAGGCAAAGAGTACGGCTTCAAGGAAGGAAAACACTAAAGAATCCTTCCTGTTGCAATCATTATTAATATCGTTATATATTTTTGTATAAATTTTTAATAACAATCGTTGTTTCTTATTTACCGCCCATCGCTATACAGTTTTTTTTTCAAACAACGCCATCTGTACTTCGCTGACTGAACGGTCAGCTGTCATTCGTTTCCGCCGCCATCGAGCGCCGCCTTTCACGCTTTGTTTGTGATTCTGGGATTTTCGCCACGCCGATTTCAATTCAATCCGAGATTTCAGTTCAAACGCGCAATAATAACTGATCGACATAATGGCGGAAGCCATGAAGCAAACCGTATCATCGATACTCAAGACGATTGAAAGGTGAGGTTATGTCTACGACGGCATTCTTCTATACCGACTTGTTTTTGCTAACAATCGCGTTCATTTAATTATAGGTATAATCCAGAGAATTTAAAAACTCTTGAGCGCTATGTGGAGCTGCAGTCGAGGGAGAATACGTACGACCTGGAAGCCAATTTGGCCGTGTTGAAATTGTATCAGTTCAACCCGGAGCGCTACAACGCTGACATTGTGAGCCAGATTTTGTTGAAAGCGCTGACGAATTTCCCACACACGGACTTTACGCTCTGTAAATGCCTTCTCTTGGATGTGAGTAACAATTAATATAATTCGTGTTTTATGCAGTCATTCTGATCAAAATGAGAACAAAAAACAAGCTCTTTCTCTAGCGCCTTTGGGAATCATGGTCTTGTTTTGGTAGCTCAGCGAGTGAACAATTTCTTATGCCTTTACCAATCCTAAATATCTTCCCAGTAGCTTCCGAGTGTATTTTAAAGCGGTGACGATTATAACGTAGTCTTTTTTCGATTGTCACTGTTGCAAGTTTTTCAGCTAGAATGACAAAAATCTCCCTATTCTTATCCTTCAAATTTTCCTTCCATATTGAAGCGAAGGTCATACCTGACACATAGAGGCTAAAAAAAGTTGGTTGCGCCTCTAAACAAGCCATCGCAGTATGTGCTATTAATACTCCAGTCAAGGAAAAAACCTCTGCCCTTCTCTTTGTTTTTTCACTTGGTCTATGGTCTCACACCAGGGCCGGACTGGGACTTAAAATCGGCCCGGGCGTTTTGAAGCCGGTCGGCCCCTCAGAACAAAAAACGAAGTACATATATATTTTGATATTATTATTAAAGACAAATGTTTCTAATCTATCTAAGTATGTCGTTAAGTTAGTGACTTCCGGAGAAGCTCACTGCTTTCGGCTACATTGTCTATTATTTCTTCAGAGTCTAGATTCATTAAGAGATCTTTTTCTACCGCCATCAACATGAACGAATTTAAATTTTGAGGAGACAAACTGCTCCTCATACGATTTTTTATAATTTTTATTGTAGAAAAACTCCTTTCACATGCCACCTGGCTTAATGATAATGTAAGGAGAAATGTATAGCCTAGTGCAATAGACTTATAAGCACTGCTCAATAGATTAAATCTATGTAAAATTTTGAAATACAAATCGAACAATTTTTACATCCACTACGTATCTCACATGCTTTGAAAGTGTCATTACTTGGTTATCCAACGTCGTTTCTACGGTACCTTCATTATCATTATCTTCTATGTACAATGATCTTATAATCTTCCGATTCTGAATTTTTAAGATTATCCCAATGCAACGTCAAATTTTCCAATTCAGTCCGCAAATTTTCGCTGGTGGCTTTTTCATCAAATTTCGTCAAGTGTCTGCTTAACTCTTCAAGTTCACCAGATTTAAGACCATTTTTTCTTATTTCGGGGAAACGCTTTGGATCGAGGTAAGAAAAATCAGCATATAATTGTTTATTTGCAAGAAATCGGCGATCAAAAGTTCTTTCAAAAGATCTTTCAGATAGATATCATATTTGCTGAGGAGAACCACGAGCTCAAAAAAGTTGCCGTGGTCTAGTCATGTCCTCGAGACTATATGCTGCTTCCAGTTGGTCACCTCTATAACTCTTTCTCTTCTTTTCCGCACTTGTGCTCGATGTAAGGACATTTGATTGATAAAAATTATACTTTGAACGTCTTTTTATTGGACCTCAAAATGTAAGCTTCCGCACAAGCACGATGCGTTTCAGTTTTTTCGTGTTCCTCTACTCTGATGTGAACATGTCTCTTATCTTCCATTCCTCGTAAAAAAGGGTTTGAGCTGGTATCAGAAGTTGTAGAAAATGCTAGGCAAACTGAACAGAACAAAGCAGACTGTTCACTGCTGTAGGTCAGCCACTTGCGATTGGTTCCGCCTTTACGATTTACAGCTTTCTGTAACACAGGATCAATAATGTCTTGCATAGGATGAAATTTGAAAAAAATCCAGCTGATCGTTTTCAGGACGTGCAAAATAGTTAAATGAAGAATTTACATTTTCATCTAGTTCCCTATTGGCGTCATTTGCAGAATAATGAGGGACATGCCCATGCTGTTCATATTGAAGTTCCACTTCAACTAGAGGTTGTTCGAATTGCTGTTCCTGACTGATTAACTCTTTGTTACGTTCAGGAGGTGATTTGACAGTTGCTTCTTCAGTTACCACCACTGCATTAGAAGTAGATGAACCAGTAAAAATATTTGTCAACAAACACTCCATCGGCTTTTTCGAAGCGGTCGATGCGGTCTCGTTCGTGCGTGGATTTGCGTGCATACAGCTCGCCTCTCCCCCATCGTACTGGCATGCACTGGCTCCAGCCCGGCCCGCGCCGCTCTGCGCTGCCTCACCGTTCGCGCGTGCGCATGCATGGCAATATGGCGACGATAGGACCACCGCGCCTGCGGCGCGGCAGCCCATCGTCGACTCCGGCCCATCGGGCATTTGCCCGATCTGCCCGTACGGCCAGTCCGGGCCTGTCTCACACCATTCTTCTTCTTATTTCGGTGTTCACTATTGGAGGTTGGCCGCCAGCTCTCCGTATGTGTTACGATTCTGTGCCAAGCAAAATAGATCCTCTACGCCGGCTATTCCAGTCCATTCCCTGATGTTCCTCAGCCACGACTTTCTTCTTCTTCCAGCGCGTCTACCCCTCAATCTTGCCCATCATAATTACTTGAAGAAATTGGTACCAATTGGTCGAAGCACATGCCCCAAGTAAATGGTACTTTTTCTTTTTCATGGTCAAAAAGAATTCTCGAATTCTCTTCCACATTCGTGACTATGGACTCAGCTAATCCTCAATATTTTCCGGTAATACCACATCTCAAAGGCTACAAGTTTCTTGCTGGTCCAAGCTTTGCAGCCGTACAAAACTACTGGGCCAGATGTAACACTGAAGCAATCTAATTCGAAGATTGATGTTGAGGTCTCGATCGCAAAGTACCTTCTTCATTTTGTTGAAGGGCGCATGGGCAATCTCTTTCCGGGTCTTCCCTTCCTGGTCAGATTCCCATGTTTCATTTACCCATGTGCCTAGGTACTTGTATTTTGATACTCTCTCCAAATTAGTCCCTGCCACCGTTATTGTCGGGTTCAAACCCTCGTTCCTTAAAACCACCAAAATCTTTGTTTTAGTGAGGTTCATTGAAAGCCCCGCTTTCAGACTGCTGACGCTCAGATGGTTACGCTATTAACCATCTTCTGCAGAGATCTCAACGCTATCAACTATCTAGAATGTTTATATTACACATTTTCTAAAACTAGCGATAACATACTTTTCCGCTGCACGCTCGAGACAGATGTGAGGCGTTTCAAACCATTGAAGTTTGCTTTCATATTATTTGCTTACTGTACTTTTCTAATATCGACAATTAGGAGTTATATTATGATGTTCAGTACATTTTTTTGATACTACAGCAATGTACCGATCAGAGATATAGTGACTCAAATTGATACATTTTTTTGGACTTAATTGGAAATAAATATTTCTTTTATATTAGGTAGTTTTTCTTTAACCCTTCAAGCCCCGCGACTTCGATATCGAAGTCAACTGAACGCGTCCAGGAAAAGTTATTTGATTAAGTTTTTCGTGTCATTCCGTATTCAGTTGTATTTTATTTAAATGCACAATGATATTTGTATCATCGAGCATTTAAATAAAATATAACTGCATTGGAATCACTCGAAAAACCCAATCAAATCACTTTTCCTGGACGAGTTCAGTTGACTTCGATATCGAAGTCGCGGGGCTTGAAGGGTTAAGAAATTATTCTACATAAAAAACTAAGTCAAAACAAGTTTTTTTGACGTAGGCCTCAAATATTTACCAAAAATTAAAAAAAACCTTTTTAGTAATTTATTGATTAGTTTCATGTATATAATCAACCACTGGTCGCATGCGACTAATTCAACTACTGGAACAACACGCCAGGTTTGAATCATTCCAAAGCGCTAATTAAGGCTTATGACCGTAAGACAGCCCGTGAGGCCTTATCGCTAAATAGGAACACTACGCAAACTGGTGAGGGCGCTCACGGGGCATTGTGGCTGAACAAACACATGTACAACCTCAAGCTCCAAGACACGAAAATGTGCAGGTTCTGCCAAGAGGCAGAGGAAACTCCCCTGCACCTCATGTGCGAGTGTGGCCCGCTTATGCGTAAAAGATACACCCACTTGAGTGGTCATTACCTCCAACCTGAGGAGGTTACGGTTCCTAAATGACACGAGGCTTAGCGCAGAACTATAGCAGGTGGCGACCACAATAGAGCAGCAATGGCAGCAGTGTTACAAGGCTCATAAAGACCTTACAAAAGACCCAAACAAATGAAAAAAATGCTTACTTGTAAAATGTAACCCTATATACACATAATATACTTTCCTCATATCAAAAACAAAGGTTGTCAAAAGGTCAAGGGTATAAGTATGATCAACTTTCAGGTATTCATGAAATTTTTACAGTAACAAAGACTCAAATAAAAAAAGTTACTTGTGATTTTCAGCTTAGTCTAGTCAGGTAGAATTATTCTCATGCAAAAGAAATTCTCCTAATATCCAAATATATTTTTTCAAGCAAAAAATAAAGAAAAATAAAAAAAATATTGCTCACTGCCATTTGGCATTGCGGCTAGGATTTTACTACAAAACGCAACATATAGATGACTTCATAGCTCTAAACATTGATTAATCTTCCCTATATTCAGTAGTTCAATAGATGGCGTTCTAAACACATCTATACGGTAACCTATCTAAACATAAAATATAGTATTATGATGGGCCCGACTCCGGTCGATGAATTCCATGGCAGCTCCGTTTGTATTTTATTTATTTATAATATAATATAATAACCAACGATTTTTTTTAAATCGTAGCTTATTATTTTAATATTATTTACTTTAAGATGTCAATGTTCAGTTTGTTGTACGGGTTTCAATATATAATAATTAAGGGCTTTAATAGTATTCAAAACTATCCGTATTATATCTATGATGTAATAAGCCTTTCTGTGATGTAATAATAAAAATGTGATAGATGGCATCAATAATTGAATGTTATTATTGTTATTGTTTAATAATGGGTTTTATCAATCAGTCCTTTATAAAAAAAACATTCATTATCAATGTTTTTATAAAGTGCCAAATAAATTGGTATTAGTTTCGACAGACAATGCTATCAGCGCCACCTACATGTCGCCAGTGCAGAAGGGTTGTAAAAACTACTGAGATTGAGCAATCTTATACCCTATATACTCAATGATTAGCATTACGGTCCTCATAAACCATAAAATATGGAGCATGTAGACAAAGAGGCCGATACACTATTCCTCCATAATGATTAATATCAATGTGTCTTTTTTCAGTCCGATAATGAAAACATTAGCCAGATCAAGTATCTCGCTGATATTCTGGAGCAGTGCGACTTTAACCAATTCTGGATGCGTGTCCAGAAGATGCCGGAGCTGTGCTCTCGCATCACCGGATTCCACGATTCGATCAGAAAGTTTGTCTGCCATGTTGTCGGAATCACTTTCCAGACCATAGACAAGAACAATCTCGCCACTCTGTTAGGTGGTGTCGATGGTAAGCAACAGGATATATTTAATCTATATTTTAATGAATTTTCATAGCCCTTAAATTCTTGCTTTGTTTTGTAGGAAAGTTTCGATATTTTATTAAAATTTAAAATCTCAAAGAAATAGAGAAAAATGGCTCCTATAAATAAATAAATAAATAAATGTTGCGGTGCGATGTGGGACAGAACGGGAAGCCAGAGTAAATTGCGTAAATTTAATTTAGTAAATTTACCTATTGAATAAAACTCAAATGGCATATTTACAGTCCCGCTATAAATTAGCTTCATGTTAAAAACATATTTAAACATCAGTATACCTATGAAGAGACGGATAAGCTGGCAAGAAACGGGTCAAAAAAATCCGTTATCGGACCTGAGCCAGTAGTGCCACTGGCAGAGGGATATAACAAGAATAGCTCTACGCGAAAAGACAAGAAGCTAGGTAAAAGATTTATAGGAAACGGCAAAATGTAGGCAAATGTAGCAAAGAAAGCCATTATAAATCCCGCCCTGCGACTAACGAGATACTGCATAGGGCTCTTCAGAACTAGTCTGCGAATATAGTGGGCATGCTCACTGGTCATTGCAGACTCATTAGGCACCTCCACATTCTGAGCATAGCAAAAAAGGCAACATGCCGGGGCTGTAAAATGGAGGAGACGCCCGAGAGTGACTTTCTATGCCTAAAGAAATATGTTTTCATGACAAAACTATAAATAAATGAATAAATCGAAACTTGTCGACTCCCGGCGACTACAGCGCCATAAACTGTTCGCCATGCGTGCACTACATTCTAAAAGTTGAACCTTTAATTGGTTGAATAAATATATCGTCATGTATGTAAGGTACCTAACGGTTCCGTGCAGCTGTTACCTTAGGCTGGTTTTGAGCTGTGCACGGCCAAGCGTCGTGGCTGAGCACTCCGCGCCGACGAGCCTCCACAGTAAGGAAGCGTTTTCGTTTTATGCTAAACGCACGCGCTGACGAGTACAGTCATGTATAGTCGCGAGACTGACACCCGGCGCCTGATCGATGAAGTACGTAAAAGAAAATGGTTATGGTACGCTTCTGATGCATTATAAGAAACATCACAATGAACTTTGTGATGACTTGCGACATCATTTATTGTTTGCGACAACATATGTTTTTTTCTTTCTTATGTAGTATAATTTTCACCATTGAGCTAGGCATCGTATGCGACTGTACTTTGTAGTTATTAACGCGATACTAAAATGACTCAGCGCTGACTACCTACGTGCCGGCCGCCAGCGCTGTCAGTCAGCGTGAGAAGAAGCCTTAGGTTGGCTGAACTCACGGTTCACCTCCCATCCGGTAGCCTCTTCAGAGAATGACTAATCTAGAAAGCTCGTCATGGATAGGTGGGATCGGATGTTCCAATCTGGGGGAACACCTCGGGCGGTACTGGGCGGTTTGCGCATCGTGCGGCGTTAGCCAATCGACTGTGCACTCTGGAAATAACCAATGAAGTTTTTTTTTATTTTTTTGTTGAGTGGGGCTCTTATGAGCCTTGTAACACTTGCGACCATTGCTAAACTATTGTGTTCGCCACCTACTTTAGTTCTGCGCTGAGGCTTGTGTCATTTAAGAACTGCAGCAGGCTTTTGGCGCCAGGTTGTTTTACCTCCTCAGGTTGGAGGTAATGACCACCCAAGTGGATGTATCTTTTACGCATCAGCGGGCCACACTCGCACATGAGGTGCAGGGGAGTTTCCTCTGCTCCTTGGCAGAACCTGCATATTTTTGTGTCTCGGAGCTTGAGGTTGTACATGTGTTTGTTCAGGCCACAATGCCCCATGAGCGCCCTTACCAGTATGCAAAGATTGTTCCTATTTAGCGATAAGGCCTCACGGGCTGTCTTACGGTCGTAAGCCTTAATTAGCGCTTTGGAATGATTCAACCCTGGCGTGTTGTTCCAGTGGTTGATGGATTGTTCTAAACATATTTGTTTGAGCATTAGGTTTGCAAGGCTTTTTGGTACGCCACAGCAAGGTTCCATATAACATTCCCTTTGCTCCCTCTTAGCAAGTTCATCGGCTTTTTCATTTAAACAATGAAGTTACTATGATTGGATTTACTCTTTTGATGTAATTTTTTAAAAAGTTTCCCGCCTTTAACACGGGGAAGCAAGTAACATCCCATAATTACTCAGAGAAAACACTTGAAAAATATAAATATTTTTTTTTTTTTTTTCAGATGGAACATTGAAGCATTGGGTCAAGAAATATGGCTGGAGGGATGACGGTGACCTCATCTTCATCGCCAATCAGGATGAAAACATCAAGACTAAAAATATCACAGAGAAAATTGAATTCGATCATCTTGCGCCATTGATGGCCGCTTGTCTATAAATTAAAGATCGAAAGGATTTAATAAAATTATTGTTTGAGTAACATACTGCTCGTAATTATTTACAATAAAATATTGAAGAAAGCTATATCAAAGAATACAGTAAGTAGGTCTAGCGAATCAATTTGTGTAAACTTCCACAACAAACGAGAGCATTGAGATATTTGCCAATCTGTAGTTGGAAAGTCGAGAAGGCGGTTTTACAGCTAGCCCAAAGTTATGTTTATATTTGAAAAGAGTTACAATAAAAGAATAAACAGAGTAGATGATAATTTGAGCGCTGCTGTTTGTGCCTGATATGTATAATAGCATTAGATAAGCTAAAATGCATCTTCTGGATTCCTCTATGAGTTGTTGCATTGAGCAAGTTTTGTTGTATCCCAACAGGTTTTATCTTGCTTTTTTTTATATCGTATCTTAATTGTTTAAAATATCAGTTCAAGCGATTCATGTAAAATTACTTCCCTCATTACTTTTTTATTCTGAAAAACGTTTACTATAAACATATCTGCACGTGATGTTGAACATTATACAGTAAGTTTAAAAATATTACTAGTGGAAACCTATGAAAATTTATGAGGGTCATCACGAGGATGACTGAAAACAAACCCGTTTAAAATTTTTAAAAAAGTTCAATTATATTGGTCTGAAATGAGCTTCATTCCGTAATTCAAATTAATAGGAATTTATTGATTTCTCATTACGACACAAGTTAATATATATTCCTCAAAATTGTAAAAAACAGCATTCGTGTGTCATATTTTAATAATTAAAAATTAACTTAAGATTCATCAGGTTGTCATTCCAGTAATAGGAATGTTAATAATATTGTTATTGTTTTGTGTCACTGCTTCTTAAAACTTTTCAATATCGGGTATATATTGTCGAAGGCTTCGTAGATCTCTTGTCGTACTTTAGCGCCGGTTAACACAACTTTGCCGGATACGAATATGAGCAATACTATTCTCGGTTTGACCATTCGGTAGATGAGTCCGGGGAAGAGTTCAGGCTCGTACGAACTGAACTGTCCATGAGTTAACACGAGACCCTCAAGTCGGATAGGAAATTTCACATCACAGCTGCCCACCATGTTCTGGATTTTAAAATCCAGGAATTTCGCCTAAAATAAAATAAGAATAGAGATTAGTCCAATTTTTCTCGATATTTCAGGATATAAATTGATCAAAACTAAACAAGCGGTTTGGTCAAGGGTGCAGGTCCCTAATAATTATTAGGGACCTGTAAATTATAATTTACACTAAATTATAAATCAAACTATTAATGCATCAGCTTGTCCAAAAATAGTCTCTAAATCTAAAAATAATCTAACCCAACAATTCTAACATGCAAGCTAATTCCAACCTGCTTCAACTGGAACTAAACTGCATTTATCCATTGACTAACACGATTGAAAATTCAGGTCAGTGTATTCAAATGTCAACATGGTTCATATGAAAAGTTTTATAACATCTCTGGAAAGCATTCTTTATAGTGTGTGCAGTTATCTACGAGTTCATTTCATTGAAAGGAACGATCTCATTGCCAAAGTCTTCACCAAAAATACAGCGAAGCTTGATGCACATTAATTTTAGAAGTTTATACTGCAATAGTTAAAAGTATGGGGATATGGGAAATTTTGAATGTTAGAGGGCAACAGGGGCCGGGAGTTGTTTGGAACCGATGCGTAGTTATTGTGAAGGAGCTTTTTGCCGTGAAAATCCAGTTAATTCGCCGTGTCTAGATGCGGTTGTCAGTAGGGTATGGATCACTATGGAAGCTTGTGCACGGAAACAGCGGAAAAACGGCACAGCGCCGCTGCTGTATGCACTGTGTTTAGCCCTTTGCGAGCCGTGTTTATTTACGGCGAAATTTGTCACTGTTGTATGGGAAAGTATGAGAGCTTGTCCATGCACCGGACGTTAGATTAGAGTTTAGCAATAAAAAAAAAGAAAAACATGCATTTTCTGGCATTATCGCGGGGCGCGTCTGAGCGATATGTACTCTGTTTATCCACAGGAGGGAGAGAGATGGAAACATCGAACGCGGAGGCGCCTTAACCGTTCGGAAGCCAGCCTTTGCGCACAAAAAACTGCACCGCAACTTTTTGGTCAATTTTGTGAATAAATATCGTTTATGAATAACTAACAATATCGTTTTTTCATTAATTTTCCCTCATGTTACCTAGTAATTAATCTTGTTAGTCATGTATATTATATATTTATATAATATATCACTGTCGGCGTCCGACGGGTTAATACTCTCAATAATCAAGGTGTATAAAAATACAAGATTTAACATACCACAAAACCTAACTTTTGTATAATCCTAGCGTATTTTCTGGCGGCTAATCTAGAGTCTTCCTCGCTTTTTGCTCCCGTGCAGACCATCTTCCCCGACGAGAATATTAAAGCCGTGGTCCTAGGTTCTCTTATTCTCATGATAACGGCGGCGAAACGCTTGGGATTGTATTCGGCGTTACGCGCATGGAGGGCTATTTTCTTCAAATCTAATCGGCAGCTCAGGTTCACGGTGGAGACGATATTTCTGCAAATAGAGAATAGTATATTTTTAACTGAGATAAATGTCGTTGATGATCAATCATGCCGGCCTTGACAATGCTTTTAATCGTCAGATTCTGTTTTAAAATAATGTGGACCATCACACCAGGATGCATAATTACAATTGTTTTAACTTTAAACATTTGGTAAGAGTAATTAGATAAAGGTCTAAAGTTAACATGAATAAAGTTTTATTTAGTAATCTCCAAGCAATCTTAAAGCTTTTGAGCAAGACTATAGAAATATCGAGGACAATAAAGATTCGCAAACTCAACTAGGTGCTTCACTCATGTCATGTATCATCCCGAAAGCTACAACATCATGCATCTAACAATCCAAGGCAAAATAGCCGGAAAAATAAATACGGAATGAAAAAGAACATTTTGGCTCGTAACCTACGGAATGGTTTTAGAAATCTACCACATCCACGTTTTGAGTGGCAGCCAATAGAGCTGTAATGACAATATAATGCCAATGTTCGGCAGTGGAGATTATTAAAACAGAAGAAGATTCTTAAAACAGAAGATTCTTAAAACAACATATCGCTATCGATTATAATAAAAAATAAAATAAAAAAATAAAATACAAACGGAGCTGCCATGGAATTCACCGACCGGAGTCGGGCCCATCATAATACTACTTTTTTTTTCACTCCCCCTTCGAAGCCATAGAATTTGAGATGCAGAAATCGCGGTTTTAGATAATTTTTCTAGAAAGGAGTTGATTATTTTCCTGTTAGTTAGTTAGTTGTTAGTTGTACTGGGCGTTCCTCCGCAAGTCGACATCCAGTGTGCCTATTTTGCGTGTAACGGGGGTAGCGCTATTCCACCCACCCCAGCTCCTCGACGAAAGCCAGCAGGGCTTTCAGGTTTCCTGCTGCCTCGCGCAGGGTGCCTGGAGTCCCAAGGTGTTTTGTCCTGTATACTTCTACCTGTTTACAATCTAGCAGAATGTGTTTTGTGGTTTCTTCCGCCTCCATGCATGCTCTGCACATAGGGCTATTCGTTCCGCCCATGTTGAAGAGGTGTTTGTTTAGTGTGTTGTGTCCTGTTATCAGTCCCACATTATTTTCCTGGAGAGACCAAGATCTTTAAAAAGGTGAAACAAAGATTTAGCTGGCAGGCCACGAGCGCCTACTTTCACCGCGTGAAGGTGAGCAGTGAAGCCGTTCCGGGTGACGGCATTTGCGAGGTCATGGTATTTATTTAACCCTTTCGAGCCGATTGGTACTCATATGTACCATCACTGTTTTGAAAAAGACTTACTCTTCTGTTTTGCCTTATTGGTGGTTTAAATGTATACCAGTCCGTTCGGTAGTGTTTATTACGTCGGAAATAATCATATGGACACCCTACATAACCTGCAAGCACAAGTGTTGTGTTTGGTTTCGAATGGGAGGTGCGACTGTTCGCACGGCGCTGCTATATTTCTGTCTGTTGCTTTGAAAGTCAGCGCTACTTTGGCGAGCTAATAATAGATTCGACAAGATAAACATTGCAGATCAATATTTGGGTAAGTGCACACCAAATTATTATCGTTTCCATAAAAATGTGCACTGATATCGGCACCGGTACCCATGTGTACCAGTAGTCTTATATGCTGGTACCCATGTGTACCAGTAGTCTCTGAAGTGGTACACATACGAACCACCAGTCTAACACAGTCGTGACATATATACGAATACCGTCTCGAAAGGGTTAATTTGTACTCGTGGTCTTTTGGGATATTTGATTCCCATGGAACAGTTAATTCTACGATAAGGACCATCTTCCGAGATAAAGAGTAAAGAGTTATATCTGGACGCAGGGCTGTGCATCCGAGACTTTCAGGGAATTTATACTGCTTAGAGACCGAATCGACCTCCATAATCCAATCTGAAGCTTTCTCGATTATTGAGAAAGATTTTGCAGTGAGATGTTTTTTGCCTTTAGAGCCAACCCGCACAAACTGTATTGGGGGTTTGGAGGATACTGTGGAACCCTTATTGGCACGAGCCACTGAGAGGCTAAGTACCTCGCGAATAACAGCAAGGACTTTGTCGTGGCGGTAAGTGTACCGTCCTTGATCCAAGGCCACCTTGCAGCCAGATAGAATATGTCTAGCTGTGCAAGGGGTGTTGCTACAAAGGGGACATGAACTATCCTCGGCATAGCTCCAACGAGCGAGGTTACTGGGGTCTGGAAGTGTATGCTGAAAGGCATTTAAATAAAATTTCAGCATCTCTGGCGTCCAGTCATACAACATTACTTTCCAGTGCATTGGAGGAGGAATGCAAAAGTCTCCAATTGTTGTCCAATCATTCTGGCATTGAAGGCCAATAGCGTGAGCCTTACTTTTGCTGTCGTAATCTCCCCGCAAGAGAGACTTCTTCAAGTCCACATCGCTCATGGTTGAACTGCCATATCCCAGACCTGTGCCATTCTGGCTGATTCCAGTAAGGAACTTTTTGTGGAAGTCAACGCGGGCTTGTAGATCATATGACTCACTACGGCCACTATTGACTAGTACGTGCTTCGATATTGCCGGATCCTTGGAATTGCTTAGAATCGAATTTTTGGTTATTCTGGAGTTGGCGTAGAGCAGAGAGGGCGTTGAGCATATTATATTGCTCAATGTCGTACTACAATTTGGAAACCAGTATTTACAACAAAACGCAATGTACATGTAGGTTGCACTTATAGTTTCGAAAATTAATTATTATGTTCAATATGGCGACTTTTGTAGTATAACAGTATGGGCGGCGAACTGTAGATGTCGCTCTAAACAAGCCTATATGGTATAAAATAATAATATAATAACAAACGAATTTTTAAATCTAGCTGTTATTATTTTAATATTATTTATATAAAGATGACAATTTTTTATTTCGTATACAGGTTTCAATACGTAATAATTGTGCACTTTATCGACATATAGACTAATAGTTGTCATTCTATATCTTTATATGGCAGATGGCACTAATAATTGAATGTTATTATTGTTATCGTTGGTTAAATAATACAGTTTGTATGTAATCGAGTTTTTTAAATATAGTTTTTAAGTACGAAGAAACGTAATTGTGGTTTTATGTTTGGCAGGTAGTTTTCGTCGGGAAAAAATACAATCGTTCATTTTACATTCCGCTCTAACACACTGCGCTGTCTGTCTTGTTCGCATTAACTATTTACCAATATTAGTTCACGAAGAAACATAATCGAGCGCAGTATCCTCCAATAGACCCACCTAAGGCTTCAAGCTTTTTATATAAAGAATATATTAATATATCTTACAAGCCTAATCTTGAGGTGTAGGTTGATGTTTCTTCTGCAAAATAATGTATTGCCCTGTTGAAACACTTTCTCAGATCTAGCCTGAGCTTGGTCAGCTCTGGGTTCACCATGGAACCTTTTTTGAGAGGTTATTTTGTTTTAAATGGCAATTCTGCTCGTAGGCGTCTATAATGGCATTTGACAGTGATTGTGCTGCCGTTTCTAGTTGTTCTTTGGGGTGGAATCAATTCGGAACCATGGTGAGCTTGATAGCCAGGTCCCTATCGAATCCTTCCCAGTTGGTATTTCTATGGTTGTGAGCCCACTGAATTTCCAAGGAGTGCCGAAGCGTTAAAACGGATCTGCCTATGGTCCGAGCCTGAGGGTTTATCTGAGACCCTCCAGTCTTGGACCAGGTCGGCCAATTTTTTTGTGCAGATCCCCAACTACTATATCAATAAGAAAATTCGAGGAAAATTATGCACCGCAAAAGAACAGTGGTATAAAAGTGCTCAGAAATGAAGTAGTTACAAAGAAAGCACAGCACTTGCAACATATACAAAGGGGGCGAAGGAAGTAGCTGTACTACTATCAAAATGGCCAATTATCTTCTTGACTGATAGGACTCATTGTAAATAAGCACGAAAAATTGCCAAGATGGAATGAGTAATTAAGAGAGCTATTTGACAACGAAACATATCACTTCGAAAAAGAAAATCCTTGAACCGGGCCTGCGATAACCTTACAAGAACTAGAACAAGGTATAAAATTGGCAAAAACCAGAAAAGAAGTAGGACCCGATGAAACACCCATAGAAGTATCAAAGCCCATAGTCATATTGAATATTGCCCAAATAAAAAAATATTTATTAGACTTACTGTAATTGTGGTAGTATACCGGGATCTGCAGAATGTGGAGTCATTGGGGTCATGGGAGTTGCAGGTCCGGTAATTTGACTAGATGGCATCTGCATACTCGCGGCAGTCGATCCAACCATTGGTGACATCAAGTGTTGCTAGAAATTAAAATTGACTGAAAATAGTTAATAATGTAGGAGTTTCAGCACTTTGAGGGCAAAATGGATTATGCCTGTTTATTTTACGCAAGAACTTTTCACTGGGTGAATTCATTAGAGAAAAGACAGGGAGAAATGCATAATTAGCATAACCATTCGTTATTTAGGGTATTGGATTGTTCAATGCCATAGTACGTTTTGGCAACCCTTTTGCACCGGCGACATGCATGTGGCGCTGATAGTATTGTCCAACGAAATTAATATCAATTAATGTGACCATCTATTAAGGATCTGACATTGATAATTAATGTTATATTTATAAAGGCCTGTTTGATTATAAAAACCCAATAAGTTAACCAATAATAACAATAATAGCAATCAATTATTAGTGCCATCTATCACTTTTTTATATAGGCTGATTACATCACAGAAATAATACGGAGATATAGAATGCCATCAATTAGTTTATATGAATATTAAAGTGCGTAATTATTACGTATTGAAACCTGTATACCAAATAAAAAATTGATATCGTTATGTAAATAATATTAACACCCCAGGCCCCGATTGGCCACAACACGATTCAGTGTGATGGCCCCGTTTTAATTTAATTTTAATTTAATTTGTTTAATTTTATTATGTTTTATTATGTTTATGTTTTATTTTAATTATGGGTACAGTGGTTTGGCAGTAATTAATGTTTTGGTGAGACAGTGTCATAATTCAATTTTTTTACTATTTTTTACTAAATTTTTTTGGGACATCAATCGGCGACTTGTCAATCGGCTGAGGGGCCGAGGCCTGAAGGGTTAAAGTAAGAGCTATGACTTTGTTTGTTATTATATTATTATTCTATACCATATAGGTGTGTTTAGAGTCCCATCTACAGTGCACTTCCATACTGATACACTACGAAAGTTGCCATATTGAACATAATAAGAGAAGATTATTCAATTTCTGGAACTATGAGATCCATCTTCGCATTGCGTTTCGAAGTAAAATCCTTGTTGCCAATTCGTAGTATGACGTGAGCAATCTAATATGCTATATAATAAATGATAATAGGTACTGAATCGTTTAATAAATGGGGTGACAATCAACGATTTCTGTTAATCGGGAAAACACTACTAATCGTCGGATTAATCGTATTGTAATTGGTTGCATCCCTAATAATAATACATTCTTCATCTTCTTCTTTTTCAGTTCTTCTTTCTTCTACTTCTTTAGTTCTTTCAAGTCAAGTAGCCTATGGTGGGACATATTTACAAAGGAAGAAGTTGAATCAAGTCAGATTGTGTTAAGAACCAATGACTACGTACATATGAAGACTTAGCGGGATTGAGTTTATCCCATGCCTCTTATACCAATCAGACAGATTAGATAGGTCTTCATTAACCCTCCTTGTAAGAGGTGGGGTACAACACATCTCAGCAGTTAAAAACTCGTAATAATTCTTAAACTATAAAGATGCGCGAGTTCGTTTGCAAATGCTACATTTGCAACTCAGTAGCTGCAAATGCGACGTTGCCGTTTCGATTAGTGCAATTCATCCAAACCGGGATCAGCCACCCCAGCTTGGGTATCTTACACCCCACCTTGTATGGCTTTTTTCTACGAGTTCCTAAGAAAATACTAAATAGATTATGTTATAGAAAAAGATGAGTTTTGTTTTTTTTAATAAAAGCCTATCAAAATGTATAAATAAATATGTGTTTTATCTAAACCTATTCATAATTAGTTATTACAATAAATTTCAGTATCATATGCTTACATATGGTTTTAAACCTTTAGCAGATTTTTTGTGCGGATATTGAGTGCTGAGGTCCATTCTTCCAGCGAAGAATCTGCCTCTCAAATATATACATGGATACAAATAAGATTTCTTTTTAGTAAAATGTTGCTTATCATTTGTTAATTAAATATAAAAAGGTGTTTTCCCAAAAACAATCTTATTTAAGTTGAATCGCTTTGTGAAGATGCACCTCAATTGTTACAAACTATCGACAATTGGCCGATGCCAGCTTGTGCAATCGTATTTTATTTATATGTGCGTCTTTGCTACGGGACTAACCGTTGTCAGTCACTTCCGCGCGCATCTTCGAAGAAGTCCTGTCAACCAAGAGGTCGCCGTTGTCGGATCACAATGAGGACATCATCAACCGTTGTCAGAAATATTTAAAGGACTGTTTTGTTTATATACAATTCTATTCTACACTATATCATTCACAGAATATTTGACAGCCCTTTTTGCCAAGGCAAAAACGATAGTGTTTTGTTTACATGCTGCGATCGTGTTTTGTCATCGCTATGATATAGCGTTATTAGCATTTAAAGCAGTCGAGGAGGGCCCCGAGATTTGTAAAGGGGGCCCCGAGATTTCGACGGCCATGGGTTCACCCGGCACTGTTAGGAAATAGGGTTACTAAATATCAAAGTTCCACTCACCGGTGTCTGTGGATGCATCATACTCTGTGGAGTAGCAAACGGAGGGGCATATTGGTGCATGGACCTCTGCGGCGTCCCCATCAACGACTGAATACCCATTCCTGAGCCGCCGAACCCGGATAGATTCGGCGACTGACCCAAGGGCGCCAATGCGGGCATCTGTTGCTGCATAGCATTTGGGAGAATCTGCTGGTCCTCCTCCGGCTGGTGAAGCGGCGTTCCGATACTGGGTATCGAAAACCCGGGGCTCGGCAGCATTTGATCCATCTTTCAGCTGTTTTACTTCCAAGATTTTATAACCTAACTTAACATAACCGTAAACCGTTCCCGAAACGAATAGTTTTCTAAAACAGATGAATATTACTCAAAACGCATTATTCTTACTTATTTATAGATTGTTACAATAATTTAAATGTTTTTACAGATTGTTACAATAAAATAATAAGCGTATTCACATAACGATAAAGTTCAATAAACAGGACGCCAGTTTCAACACTGCTATTGTAAGCTTTCAAGATGTGGAACTCTATACTAGAAAAATGACGGAACTTAGCCGCTGTTGCCAACTGTTGTCGCTGCTGTCACAAGGCATTGCCGGTCGACAAGGCAAGAAGCTATAGATATCGCTAAATTTTAAACCAAAAGACTAGCGGCCACCACTCGCCTGTTTTTATGACATGAAAAATAAAATAAAAAACAACCGTTTCGAGAATTCTTTGTTTTTTAAATACATTTAATTATATTGTATTTTAGACATTCAGAAAAGAAGTCAATGTTTACTGTAGTAAACATTTTAGTTATTAGTTTATAACGTTTTTGCACTTAATAATAGTAAACATATGTTGAAGGTAACTTGATCTTTTCAATATTTACGAGGCTGAATTTTTATCGAAGTTAGTCAACCTTATGCCTGGGGGTTTTTTAAACTCGCCATTTGAAAAATACAATAAGCAATCAGTCCATCGCTAAACTGATCACTCGGAAATAATATTGTTTACAATTTAGTCATTTCATTGTTAAAAAAAACCCTTCAGGTGAAACAATTCCTTTTGGCTTTTTCTATTTATTTTAGACGCATTTATTAATATCAGACAAATTATTACAAGCGAGCCTATTTCCTGTGAGAATCACCTTAACCCTTTTATTAATATAAAACATTACATTCCTCGTAAGGGGTCAAGCAGTCTTCTTATTAACTGTACTGGCATAGGCAGTAATAAGTCTATTACGGATAGTAACTAACAATGACCAATCTTTAAATTAACTCAATCGAAAGAGAAAATAGGTTTAAATTAAAATTAAGTTATGAAAACATTCAAAGCTATTGTCGCTAAATATAACGAATTGGTCTTTTCTTAGAGAAGCTTAATGTAGGTATAATTTGTTTAATTGTATACTGAATTGTAAAATGATGTTTAAGTTAAAAAAAAACATTAATCAGTCAGCTGGTTTAACAGAAAACTATGCAAATTAAAACATGATGGGGTCACCAATTTTGACCAAAAATGACCTGAAAGTCAAAAAACGATAGAATAATGAATGTTATTCTATTGAACAAGACACAGAACAATCATGTGTAGAACGTCAGGGATAATTATAGGCGTATGAAGAACTTCCACAGAAAATTACGGTAATATTGATTTAGTAATGGAAGATGCCTTGAGAACAGCTAGTAAAAGTAGTACTTTGTGGCGATTGTGAGGTAGACTTACTAGTAGATATGCCTTAAAATATAAATTTGTGTCACTATTTCAAACATTGAAATTACACTATACTATTTAGGAACCAACGAGAATCTGTACTACTTTAGCCACTTGCCTCGGTTATATTTCCTGTGATTGTAAATATACAGAATAAGCAATTATTAGCGGTTTAAAATCAGATCATAGTGGACAAATTATACCTTCTTTAAAAAATGAAAGTAAGAGTAAACATTAAATAGTATGTATACCTGTCACGAAAAAAAACATTAAAAAGTAATAAAACCAGTCTAGAATGAAATTTGACCTCTCTAAAGTCTTTTACACGAGATGATAAAAACTAAATACACCAATATTTTCAAAAGTATCTCAACTTCTCAACTTCAAGAGAAGTGTGATAAGCGGGTACTCTTAGCTTATGGACCAAAAAAGTTAAGAAGCGGGACGACGCTTTTACGTTTGTTTTTTCAAAGCACGCTAACGGGTGAGATTTGTTTCTTTTCGAAGCATAATAAATAAGTTACATCTGTTTAAACATGAAATAAAGAGATTTGACTGACTGCGGGCATGAGAAACACCTTTCTAAGTTTTCATCTAAAATAAAGGTTATGTTTATGGTAAGGAGGGAAGAATACCGCAAAATATTTTATCCATATTCACTTGGCCCTTGGTGGCCTGTTATCTTCTCCTGAAAAGAAGATAACTCGGCAAACGCAGTTATCTTCTTTTCAGCCCCTATTGAATGTTCTACCAGACTGGTTCTTATGTTGGGATTTTTGTAGTTTTTCTCATATTTATTTATTTATAAAGTAATCTTAACCTCACTTTTCAGTTTATATCAACGTATAACGTTTCACAAGTGCTGGTGATAGCAACTATACTGGTATGAACAGAAAAATATTTTTAAAAAAATAAAATAAAACGGATTTACTCCGGGAAGTTTATCAACGTCGGTTACAGGCACCTTCAATTTATTTTGCTGTTAGCAAGTACAACCTGTTGCAAAATGTAATTAAAATGTCTAGTTTAAATTAGTTTATTTTGGATGTCTAAAATAAAATGAACATCAAATGTATAAATGATAAAGAATTTTCTTTATAATCATTTAATTTTAAATGCGGAATTTTGTTGTGAAAACGTTATATCTAAAACAAAAACTGCATGTTTTTTTGGTATAAAATCATCGATATAAATCATTTCTATGGCTATATTTTTTCCTTGTTTTGGCGTCAAAGCATACAATACAGAGCCGAGTTAGTGTATTCGGTGCATGGAGTGTTTATCTGAATTTAGCGTTGTAACATTGGCAACGGTGGCTCCATTCCGTCATTTATTTTAAATAGATACAGGGCGGAGTATCTGCCGGTCGAAATGACAGCCGCTCTCTATGGTAGAGATGGACGTGACGGCCGATTTCAGACTATTGAGACGATTTATTTTATAGTAATGTGCGCCTTCGATTGTTATTGACATTTATGGGATATGTGCGCAACACTCTTTGTAGGTGGCGCTGGCGATAACATTGAATTATTAGCGCCATCTATCGCATTATAAGCTGCGAAGCAGCATTTAAGCTATAAAATCAATGATTTAAGTTATGGACATTCTTGTACAGCTTCTAATACAGCATTCTATGCTCTTCTTATTATTTCTATATATGTAATATACTAATAAATGAAATTCCATTTATTAGTCTATTTCAACTTAAAATTGCGAATTTATTACACCTGTACACAAAATAAAAAAATGACATCTATAAATTAAAAGAGTATGTGACAATTAAAAAGTGTACCTACATACTTTATGTACATTTTAAAATTTATTTCTTTATTTTCTACAAATAAACTTTTAATATTATTGCAAAATCTCCAATAACTTTTCGTTCACACATCGGAAGCACTTACAACATCGGAAAAAATGGCATAATGTGAAATCTAATCTAAAATCTATGTATAAACATGTTAAAATTATTATATCTGGTTTGTAAGGTAGAGAATATATAATACTTCTGTGTAGTTAGAAGAGAAATAAAGATCGACTTTGCTTTTTTTGATAATGGAAACCGCTTGGTATGATAGGGTATGGAGTGATAGGGTTTCGACTTTAACGTTACGATTTGCACTTTTTAGTTACCAAGCATAGCTTTCAACACAATTGCAAAAACCAAGAAATGGGGACTTTTTGAGCCAACCTGTATAGCGCAGCATTTTCACCTGGATTCATAACCAAATTAGAAGACCGTCGGTTTCCCTTACCGAAAAATGCAGAGTTGATGCTCTTATCAAACGAACTAGGAAGCAAACTATTTTTGTTTTCTGGCCTATTTTTACAAAATAACTTTATTTCAGTTCTTATAACGTGATCACATTATTTGGAAAATTGTCAAACCAGTGTCCGACTGGAACGTCAGTCATATATTGAAAAATGAACTCCACCAAGCCCTACTAAAAGTTACAAAATCTGCAAGACTTAAGTCGAGCGCAGAAAAAAACTATGGTTGGATAAGGTAACCCAGGCACTCAGTCGCACTTGCACGCGAGTCGAGACTGCCAAACATGTTTTTTCGGATGAAATCATTTTCACCGTCCAGCAGTACGTAAACAAGCAAAGTTGTCGTGTTTGCACATAACAAAAAAGTCAAACAATAAACTCGAGCACATTTTTTCCCACATGTGTTATGACGGGGGTTACACGTTCAGAATTATTAAAATGTTTGAAAGTCCATCAGTTCAGACCACATGGTTCAGACCATCAGTCATCGTGATAAACGATCAGTCTTACGTCAGTCTGACCAAGGTCACGGACTGAACTGATGTCAGACTGAACGTGTAACCGTGAATAATTTGGAATACATAATAATTGTAATGGTAGTCGGTAGGTATTGGATAGCAAGAAATTAGAAAGATTATACACATTAGCAAACCATAATTATTTCTATACATCATAATTAAGAAAAAAACATTGTTTTTTTAATGCTTTTTTTATTATATAAAAAAACTATTGCATTATTAACGGCTAGGATAGGTACTCATAGAAGAAGTAACATTTTCAAGATTGCTATAATAGACCCGACCATATCCGGTCGATGACAGTTTCAGAAAATGTTACCATAATCCGATTTTTAATTCGGAAATAGCTCGGCCCTTTAACGGCATTTTCAGATGCTGTGGAAAAATTGCAAGATGGCTGCCGTAACGGCCCCCGCGCATGTCATGAATATTTTATTAGATTATGATAACAACTACGATCGCGGCTCCGCTCGATGCCTACCTAAAGCACAGCCTAAAGGCACGCACCGTTTCGGTAATGGAAAGTAATATAATGCGTAACGGATGTGAAATTGAATCTATGTTTTAATTAGACTATATAACCGCCATGCCACTGCTCTGGTATCGATTGCGAGCATTCCTTGACGTAATTCTTCTTGCCGCACGCACGCAAATCCGCTGTAAACAACTCGTTTTTGTAGATCCAAGCCAAGTTAACAATGAGTCGATGAAATAATGCTATTATGTGCTATTAGCGCGCCGACGATTCGTTATATACCCAGAACAACAGATGCCATTTGGTAGTATTTAGCATTGATTATACACACTGTATAATCAATTATAGTAGTCAGGTATTCTGATTACGGACAAAATCTCTTGGATCTATTTGTGGTCTTGATGAGAATGTCTTTCTTGTCCTCTTTGTGTTCATCTCACGGAATAAATAATGGCAACAGTCGTTAGAACTCTTTTATGTGGCAGGTTCGCCCGTAGCAATTGAAACCACTCCACAGTGCGAGGGATTAATAAGGAAAAAATCGGTTGGGTCACGCCAAGACTTTCCCGCCAGATAGAGTTGTCAACTACAACGGGCGAACCCGTCACCTCAGGAAGTTTTAACGATTGGTCGTTCTATCTCCCGTGAAGTGAGCGCAGAAGACTTGGACAAAACAGTCCACCGTCAAGCTCCGCCACATGCCCGTAAGAGGCCAACGCCTTATCCGCGAGATAAACAGGTATGTTACCGAGCGGGCTTACACTTGCGTCCTAACTTCCAATTGCGACCAGATTACTCCGGTCTCTCGATTGGTTACGAGTTCGAGATCGCTTGTGCGGCCCTCTCCCTTAAGAAGCGGTGAAACGGTGTAAACAGAATCTATCGCGGACCACGGCATCTTCTGCCCGGCTGTTCACCCAGGATCGGGTAGCCGATGGTCGTTTCAAGAGCAGTCGCCGTAAGGTCCGCAACCAGCCCCGCTCTATAGGAAACAGTAGGTACTGCTTCCAGACTCCCCCGAGTGTTAGTCAGAGTGCACAATCGATTGGCTTACGCCGCACGGTGCGCAGACCGTCCAGGAGCGCCAGAAGGTTGATTCCTATGTGAAACTAGCCCTAAGGGCAGAGTCCTGTCCGGGCTCGCACTTCATGCGTGGAGGCCGTCGGATGGGTGTTAACCCGTGAGTGTGACCAACCCTGAACAGAATGGGTCTTCGTGGCCAACTCAGCAAGAGCCCATTAGCTCCATTAGCAGCTTTTATATTTAAGCTACAATAACTGTATGTATGTGTAAAAAAAATTAAATAGGCACGGTTTGTTGAAGACATTACCAATAAAATAAAAATCCTTATCAAAATAAATTAATGTATTATCACGGGTGGTTAATAACGATAAAATTAGCCATCATTGCAAGTTCTTAGTTGGCATAGTTATAGAGATGACATGCAATTAGCAACGCGTGCAAGCACCCCGAAATACCTAGCAGGCGGCGGCGGTGGCTGCTGGCCCAGAAAGGTCAGCGTTCAGCGGAAGGCGCGGCGGGTGGCGAGGAACAAGACGCGTACATCTACGATATAGGTACCGTGCATCTCATATATCTATAGGTAGCTTCTAAATAGGCAAATAAACGCCACCCTACGCCAAATATTAACAAATCGATTCGAAACTTTACATGAAGCGAAGCCGCATGCAACTGCTAGTCTAATATAAAAAGAAACGTCATAAAAATGTTTATTGTTAAGCTCACGTCCTGTACATATTATTAATATAATTATGCTAAACTATTCCGTTCATTAAAATTCTTTTAATGATATAACAAAACGATTGAGCTAAATTTTTATTGAGTCTCGCTTGAGTACCTGTAGAAGGAATTTTATGTTAAATTATATCATTGTGGAATGATTACGAATTGAGATTTTATAACAGCACTATTAAAAATATCATTTGATTACTGTAATAATATTAAAAGTATAATTTGATTACTGTAATAATATTATGATATCATCGAAATAAATGACTACTTCCGAATATTTAACGCGTCGTCGCTTTTTCTGACTCGTTTTATCTCAACTAGAAGATTCTCGGATCCAATTCCAATTCCCCGGCTAAGAATGTGAGGCTGTGAAGGTTGTGACATGTGAATAGGTTATTCTTTCGCACTTTTTTAAAATTTTCGGAACTAAATAGCTTACAATTGTTTCTCATCAACCTTAGAGATTGCTCGATTAGGTGTATACAATTTCGTTCATTCATTAATTCGCATACAAACCGATTCCCGCGATATGAAATTATCCCAAAATCTTACGCCACGATGTAGGTATACGGTACAGCGTAATTATAAACAAGCGTGTAAACCTAAAAAACAACGATCTTTTAGATTTTTATAAGATGATTTAAAAGTGTTTTTTAACACTACATTACATTACATTACTCGTGGTCTTTTGGGACATTTGATTCCCTAGGAACAGTTAATTCTACGATAAGGGCTATCTTCCGAGATTACATTACATTATATTTTCGCCGTGTCCGCCGTGTATATTTCGGACGTGTCAAAATAATTACGCCTAAAAGCGGCTCTTGGACGTGACAAAATAATTGTGTTAGGTAGTAGGTAAGTCTCGTTACTACACTTTACTGAACGTATATAATAATAGGGATTCAAGAATTTAACTACCAAATTATCAAACTATATAAACTATAACTATCAAACTATATATAAATTATCAACTAAATAATCAAAATAGAAGCCTAACATTTGAAATAGTCTATAATGCGAAAAGATACGAACTAAAATTATTCATCGTAATATTCAAATTGTAAGTAAAATGTTAAATAATCAAATTAAAGTTACACCATGCATTTAAAAAAACTAAAAGTACGAATATAAGATCAAAAAACAGAACCAGACAATAAGGCTTCACTTTTTCAAGTCATTTAAATTGGCACAGTATTTGAAAAGTCATAGCCCTCAAATTCGGCCAGAAAGGGTGGCCTATCAGCATTTCCTTGATGTATTTTTTGAATTTTACGTCCTCTAGCTGTTTAACAGCGGTAGGGAGTAGATTATAGAAGGTTTAAGTAGCTTTTTGTATTTTTAGCAGTCGTATTCGGGACACGCATACGACTGGTAAAAATAAAAAATAAATAAATAAAAATAAAATCCTTGAAAGCACCAATAACCTTGGTATACAACCTGTATATATGTGTATATATGAGGTAACCTGTAAAATTGGAGTAAAAACAGTTAAATAAATAAGGAAATTCAGATGTGAAATCGGAGACTCTCGCGGTTGTTTGGCATTATAAATAGGATAGAAACGAATTTTCCTCATAAAGTTTGTACGAACCGACGTTTCGGCGATGTTGCAAATGCTGTTGTCAGTTTAGACATGACAACGGCGGACAGTCTACCCTGAACAACGAAAATTTTCAACATCGCCGAAACGTCAAGTGCTACACACTTCGCGCGGTAAATTCGTTTTTATCCTATTTTTCTCTTCTGATGGATATACATACATACCTATCTATATTTGGTGTTGATACGAGATAAATCTTAAGCACTCTCAAGTGAATTCAAAATGTTAATATAGTAATAAAAAAAAATATTAAAATTAATTCAAGGCAATTTCTATTAAGATAAACGATTGGAAGTGATCAATTTAATGGCACAATGGTAGCTATTCTAAATCGATTAGTACATTCAGTAGCACCAAGTTTCATTTATACTAATCAATGCTATCAGCGAGAAACAGTTTGTTAATACCTATCTCACTATTTTAAAAGTACCTAACGTTTGTTACATAAAGTCGAAAAGGCCATTTCTGATTTTGATCAAAATCATTTAAGGTCTAGAAATTAAAACAATGTTAGTAGGTATGTTATAAAAATGAAATATTCCGAAAACGGATTGCTCATTTTAAAAACGTAGTAGATTTAAAATATTTATATTTTTTGTTATATTATATGTACATATATTCAGAGTGAGTCGTAATCGATTACTATACGAGCCTTACTCGATTGCGTATAACTATATTGTTAATAATTTTGAATGTAGTGCGTTGTGACTCTGACAGCATTATCCATTTCTTGCACAAATTTTTAAATAAAAACAGTTATGTAACAAAAAATATAACTATAATATCAAATTTTAAGAGGAACAAAACAACTTTTATTTTATTTAAGGAGGGGTACATCCCTAATCATCATATCGCATGAAGCATCAACATAGAAGTATTACAAAGGTTTGTAGTTAAAAAACTTGAGACCCTTATCTAGTGATAAGGGTCTCAAGTTTTTACAATCTTTTATATCTTTTGAGAGATACTCGGATATACAATGAATTAATTAATGACTCCATCTAATGGCGTTGGAAATATTTCCAAATTCATTAATCGCTTAGTGAAAGTAATATAAAAATATGAACCCTATAATAATTCAAGAAAAAAAAAGGAATCTGAGACTACCGAAATATTTTCATTTTCTTTCTCTATAGCGATTATTATGATCCTCAGAAGAAATGTCTTTTTGAGCATTTTTATCGAAATACGTCCATGAATTTCTCACTACTTACAAAATATTGCAGTATTAATGTTTGTTTACATTGCTCCTTAGGTTTTCACTATATATTCTATAGATTATAGCAGAATCATTTGTAAGCATGCTTAGAATCACACTCAAGGGAAGTGCGTTTTGCCTGTCACTTAGAACTCGAAACTCAACCGTAATTTTCATATTCTCCTTATCTCGCAATTATTTTACCAAATTGCTTAATGGGGGGGGGGGGGTCCATTTGATTTAAATGGCCATAGACAAATTCGGGATGCCATTTTTTTTAAAAAGGACTCATGATCCATTCCTATTTGATCAGAGAGGTGATTTTTGAATAGATAAAGAATATCACCAGTTAATGGTACCTGTTGGACCAAAAGACCCGCTCGTCGACCCAAACTTGGGTCGGGTCAAGTCACGGTTCAACTCAAAGGATCAAACCTGTAACGGACGGTCCTTTGAGTGCTGCTGGGCGGTTTGCTCATTGTGCGGCGTCAGCCAATCGACTGTGCACTCTGCCGAATAACCGGAGGGGTCTGGAATGCTTATACATTTCGTAAGAAGCAGGGGTGTATGTTGACCTGATGTCACCCACTCTTGAAACGACCAATTGGTCACCCGATCGCGAGAGATAGGCGGGAAAGGGACGCCACGGTCCACGATAAATTCGAAATAAATTACCGCTAACATCAGTTGGGCGGTGTCGACTACAACGGGCGAACCCATCACCCCAGGCTGGTATAATGATAGATGAACGTTCTTTCAGACGTGGGATGAGCGTATAGAAGACTTTGGGACTGCACAAACCTACCGTCCAGCAATCCCACGAACCCGCCAGATTCCAACGCCTTACGGCGAGGAACTAGGAAGGTAATCCAATTGGGCTACCTCGCACCCTGGCTACTAGTTTTGGTAGGATATCTCCTTCTGGAATTAATTTTCAGGATACCTCCTTCCTCCCGACTGCTTACGGGACCGAAGTCGCTTACGCGCCCTCTACCTGCCGTAATTCAGTGGTGATTCAGTTTGATTCTATCGCGGACCAAAGGCATCTTTTGCCCGACTCTCAATTCAGGATCGGGTCATTTCAAGAGTAGTTGACGACAGGTCAACATCCACCCCCGCTGCTTAGGAGACAGTATATTTCCATAGCTCCAGACTCCTTCAGGAATTAGTCAGAGTGTACATCCGATTGGCCTAGCCGAACGGTGCGCAAACCGTCCAGTAGCACCGGGAGGCAAACCTACCAGGAGAAACCGATCCACCAGCCCGGAGACCTGAGACGCGAGAATCGTGAGTTCGGCCGATCCGCGAACAAAGTGGATCTTATGACTTCAGCTGAACGAAACCATTCACTACCACCGCTAACATCAGGTAAAGGCAGCGCAAGCGATTCGGACCCGTAGCTAGACAGGTGGTCGGAGAAATCCTGCCAAATTCGGTAGAGGGCGCGAGTCTGCCTGCTTTATCCACTTCCCAGTACCACGTGAAAGCGTTGGGCAAGTTGGCCAAACGGTGGACTGTTGGCCAAATGGCCAAACGGTGGACTGTTGGCCAAATGGCCAAACGGTGGAGTTGGCCAAACGGTGGAGTTGGGCAAGTTGGCCAAACGGTGGACTGTTTCGTCCTTACGACTCTACGTTCACCCCACAGTTGAAAGAACGTTTCTGAGGTGGCGGCTTTGCTCGTTATAGGTGACAACTCCATAGTGTTCAGAAGGGCGATTTTTAATCGATAGAGATATGTCTTACACAAGATGACGTCACGACGACGTTATGAATTCACGACATACGTTTGAAATTTGAACGTGGAATGAAGTGATAGAAATATGACGTCATCTCGTATACGATATATTTTTCTATCAGTACAAAAACACAGACATACTAGAATAGACCACGCAACCAGCCTGAGAAATCGATAGAGGAATAGAAAGAGAAAGCTGTATATGGTCCTCCTCTGGGATTTGGAAACAAGGATTTTAGTCGCGCATGCGCAGGACATGATTCGGAATCAATTATTATACTCAATTAAAGAATGATTAACGCGCATGCGCGACAAGACAAGGATAGAGGAGGGCCATATGCAGCTATCTCTTTCTATTTCGCAAATGCATTCACTCACAGTCCACCTTCATACTCCCGCGGTTTATTCTAGTATGTTCAAAGTAGTATGTACGTTCAAAGTTTCATGTATGTTCAAAGTTTCATGTATGTTCAAAGTAGTATGTTCAAACATCAAGCCCCAGACGGGCGTCTACCACTGATATGGACTCGCTAAAACGTCTCTCATTGGATTTGGTAAGGACAACAAAGTCAGTTATCTTTGTTATGCGATATACATCTACCCATTTTCCCGCGCATTAAGAAATTAAATCTCGCGCCAATATTGCCAAATTTGGCGTGTGTTTTCATGGCGTTTTACCGCTTTTAGCTATTCAGCGCTCGTCGCAACGAGCTGCGGTCGCGGCCTTATTGTTTTATTGTTTTGAAATTGCATTTTAGCTACGCGGACCACGATTCTCTCGGTCGATGCGCCTCAACCGAACACTTTCGGCATTCCCAAACAATGTCGCACACATATCCTTGAACCATATACGAGGTTCACTCGTGATTTCCTCACAGAGATAATATAATTACTATACACGTTGTAGGTGGGAGCTAACGGTCTTCGTGTAGTTGGGCCATTAAAACCTGCTCATTAGCTCCTATCCAGCAGCCTCCTCGAAGAAGGCCTCCTCAGCAGCCTCCTCCTCTCAATGCATGCATGGTGGATCAGTTTCTCCTAGAGGAAGTTCCTTCGCTGCGTCAGCCTATTGGATGTTTGTCCAAAAACATAAAATGTTTTTCTTTAATATCATGGCGTATCTACACACGATACATCGGTAGACGGTCGCGTGATCCTTCATTATTTGGCATAACAAACACACATAACCTTCACGTAATTCAATTACAAAATTCGCAGTAACCAATTACCTAATACTTTAATTATATCGTTGAAAACCTAATTATTTATTACGATCGAAGATCACCTATTACGTTCCTATTGCGCTACGCTTACATTGTAATAACTGCATATGTAACGTCATTTCCATGCGTAGCATCCGTAAACACGTGCAGTTCAAATGCCACACATAGGAGCATTTATATTTGAAAATCAGCTAATATATATATTTTTAATTATTATACTTCATTTTGGTTACCATTTTACTTTATTATAGTTCAGGAACGTCTGGTAGCGTAATTTATAGGCTTTATAGTGGACAACGGGCTCCGCTGGAACACTTGTATTATTGCTCTCTGCGACATGTTTTGCGTGCTACGCTTTGAATCCCCTGCGAACTATATTAGATAGTAATGCATATGCTTGCTAGGGATCGGTTTCGTGCAGCTTGTGCCATAAGATCCACTGTGTTTTCGTATAGGTCCAACTCACGATTCAGCTCCTATTCAGTAGCCTCCTCTTGTGGAAGACTACCCCTGGTAGGACTCCTGGCGTCTGAGGCCTCACGGGTGGTGGGTCGGTTTTTCGTGGGGGATTGCCTCCCGGCGCTACTCGACGGTTTGCTAGCTGTGTGGCGACAGGCAATCGGTATGTGCACTGTGAATAATTACTGAAGAAGTCGGGAGACTACGGAAATATACTGTTTCCTAAGTAGCGGGGGTGGATGTTGACCTGTCGTCAACCACTCTTGAAATGGCCAATATGGCTACCTGATCCTGCATTCAGAGCCGGGCAAAAGATGCCAATGGTCCGCGAGAGATTCAAACTGAATAACAGCTGAATATAGATCCTGTTAATTCCAGACGAAGATATCCTTCCAAAACTTGTAGTCAGGCATGTTGGCTTAGCTAAACGGTAGGTTTGTATTCGTCTAAGTCGTCTACGCTCACCTCACGGGAGATAGAACGATCATTATCGTTAAAACTTCCTGAGGTGACGGACTCGCTCGTTGTACTTGATACCTCTAAGTAATGCATATGCTAATTTGTATACGTGCACGACAAACTGTCGTACGGCATGGAGCTGTGGTGATGTGCACCAAGATCGCTCCTAGTGATGCAGAAACGTGCCGTCCGAAAAATACGACAAGACGGAGGCGTCTAGTGGTACACCGGCAAGAATCTGGTAGAGGCGTAAAACAACTCTTCCGAGATATAAAAATATTACTCCTACCGTCCTTGTAAATGCTGGAGGTAGCGATCCACGTGCAAAATAATCTCGCAGATTTTCCTATAAATGGCGGAAGTTATGATCAGACGCGATCTCGTAACCAGCTGCGCACAATGAACCACTCGCTGCCGAAGTCCAGAAAACTTGCCAACGTTGCCGTACCTAAAATTGACAACGAGCGTAGCGAATTTATTAAGGAAACTTCAACTGCCAATGGAATTAGAAGCAGGTGACGAATTTTCCGATATAAAATGCTTTGTATAATTTAGAAGAATTTTTCGAATGTCAAATCATTAGATACCTAGTTTATTATAAAGCAAACTATTTTGCGATTTATATTTACTTTATGGCTGTAATGATCATTGTACTGAATGCTTTGATATTTTTTTTGTAATCTTGACATAAATTGTATAACACGACTTATAACTATGTAGGGATAATGGAAAATAACCGTCAGTTATTTATATTTCTCCCCCGAAGAATAATATCTAATAAGCTACTAATCTTCGAGATAGCCTATATTTTCTTCAAGTTTTCTTTTTCCTCTACGTGAACCCTATTACCATTTTCTCGTCATAAACTCTCAACACTGGATTTTCTTAATTTTACATTTAATAAAAAACGTTGCAGCCTAAACGCACAAATCACTACAACTAGATCAGGGATCGGCAAACTATTAGGGCAAAGTAGCCAAATGATTATATGAAAAAAAATATTTGCATTTTAAGCGACAGCATTATATGACAATACAATCTTAGTATTTAAGGATATTTATTAATTAAAGAGGTTGAAAGTCATGCGGGATTTCATAAATTTGTAAGTGGGGTTCAGGGGAGGGAGGCAGGGAGGGGGGGGGGATTGTGGTGCCGCAGGTGAAAATTGTAGAGAAGTATAGTATATAGGTTTTATTGCATATTTTTACGCTTTTTTATGTCTCAAAAAGAACGTAAATAAAAAATTTATCTTCCATAAATTAAATACGACCTAATGAGTTTACGATGATTTTTTTTTATCATAACATTCAGTGATTGTTTTGAAATTTAACTGTAAACTTACTACTTTTCAGCTGCTGCAGCTGTTAGCAGCGACAGTAATTACCAAAAAATAATTAGTATATTTTTTAATTAGCCGTTTATAGCAAACTGATTTCATGTCGTGCTCTTTCTAACAAAAACATGCGCATGGGTGCTTGAAAGATAAAAATATATTCTTCTGTATATGCTGTGTCGTAGTGGACGTTGCTAGCGTTCAAAACGTATAAAATCGTTAGTAAACTCTGTGGTTGGAACGTCTCCTCTTTCTCCTAGGTGCATGAAAGACACAATAGACTCCTGGATACGCCGCCGCATCGCATTTGCTGATGCGTTTGTTATTATTGCCGACGTATAAACTAAGCGATTCAAACGTATGAAGCGTTTCAAAGCGTAAAATCAAAAATAAGGATTGGCAAAATCGGTTGCCATTTGTCCAGCCCCGTGGTCGGATCTACCTGGCGTTTAGGAAGGTAGTTCAGTCAGTTCAGTTTCACTCACTGCTCGGTCGGACCTAATCGGACATGTATACTCGAAGACATGTTTCACCTGCTCCTGTATCTGAGCGCCAATTTTTCACTCTGTACCAAGGGTTTTCTTTGAAATCGACCAATAAACCTAAATTAAAATCCGGGTCTTATGTATAGCAAACAGCCCGTTATGGACGGGCTTATATTCTACTTATTTCATACTGTCGTAAGATTCGAGCCAACAATTCCGAAATATGGGTACCTTCTTTATAATAATGTTTACGTCCAGTGTATTTTAGAAAATAGTCATGGATTAGAGGAGTTAATCTATCAGAGAAATGTTCTGAAATGCGAGACTATGCAGTTTTAAAATTGGCCTCAGTGATTCTGAAATAATCGACATATCCATCATTGTATGTATATGAAGCCTACTCCTACTACTGAATATCATCCTAATTCATTTAACCCTGGTTCACTAGCCACAACTATACTCCGACCTATACTGGCACAAGCATGAGCGAGTAAGTGAGTGACGTAATCAGTATTAATCGTATCGCTGTTATTGATATATTCGGAATGTTTCCGTGTGAAATCTGACTATAATCCAATCGACTCGTTTTATCTTATTAATTTGTGAGAAACGACGCGATCTGTATCATTTTCTCATTTTTTTTAAATATCAGAAAGTGAATATGTAAATTGAGTTGATTGACGTCAGTGATTGAGGGGTTAATAAAGACAGTAAAACAAAAAAAGTATTTCGTAAATCGTTAAAAACATCCTGTTGATTCGAATGTAAATGAGATATTTTCAACTGACGAAAACGTTTTTTTAATTTTTTTTAATTCGGAAATCTTTAAAGTTTATACATAAATGTAATAATTATCATAATATAATTTAACCAAAGTATACGCCCAGTGACTGGTTTTCACATATTACTTACATAATATAACACCTTTGACTTTATACAAAAATCTTTAATGACAAGAAACAAGAAATACTACAAGATTACAATGACCAATATATGCAATTGGATTGTTAAATAAATGTTTTAAAAATAAAATAGAGAGAAATTAAAATAGTCACATGAGAACTTTAATATATCGAGAATACAAATTATTTTGAGTCATTTACATGGTATGTGCGTGTTCAAGAGAGAGAGAGAGAGATGTTTAATGTGTGTAACGTTTATGTTCAGGAGTGTGTTGGTTATGTTCGCGTTGCAATGTGTGTATGGTTATGTTCCTTGTTGCTCATGGATAAAGCTACTTCCACAGCTTTGCAAAACAGATTAAATGATAAGTGAAATACATTAACATCAGAATAATTTTTATTATAGGAAATTAAGGCTCTATCAATATATGCATTTTGAAAATATTTCGTCCTAGATTCGGAAATATGGATTCAGTTGCGAACTCTAGTCGTTCTGCCATTGATCGCTCCGATTCCGGCGTTTTATCAGTTGGAGTTCTCCAGGGCTCTGATTTCAGAAATATTTCTCGTCTTTGTGATCGGTCTACCAGCGACTTTAGAGTAGATCAACTAACTATATAGGCTTACTATACTAGTGCTGTAATCAATGCTCCAGTCCAGTCAAACCTGGAAAGAGATCTTTCTTAGATCGCAACCAACAGACTTCTTGCCAGCATAACCAAGATGCATATTATTACACTTTTGTATTCAAAACGTCGTCAGACCCAATTTGATTGTAATGTATGATGTCAACCAATTTCCTGAGTGTCTAGCTTTAACTTCCTAGGTTACAGAATTGATTTCTGATTACGCTAAGATCTCCACATTGACGAGGCTGTATGATAAGCTTTGTCGCACATGTCTTGCACTTTGGCGACTCGCTCCTACTCTCACTACCCAAACCCTCTTGCAATGATCTTAATATACTCCATCTTAATATACGGTGTAAAGATGTGGGCTAGCGCGGCATATTATCTACGCGCTTTCATACCTTAAAAACAGGTTGTCCGCTGTCTGGCCCGCGTTCCTCCCGAGACGCCCGCGAGATACTATTCCGTTCATTTGGGAATTCTGCCACTTTCAACCATCTTTATAATTATGAAGATTTGTATTTAAGAACCCGGCAGGGTTCGTGTTTAAGAACCGAAAAGAATTCCCAACTAACACAAGTGTGCATGGCTAACCAACAAGAAATGAGTTTCCTTTCGATTGATGAGAAATACATTGACGAAATTAGAGCAGTAAGTATAATATGTTATTTGGCCTTCCACCTACAACAGATTGAGTGCGGATATAAAAGAGGCTAAATCCTGTAATATATTCTAAAGTAGATTAAAATATATTGGTTAAATAGGTGCTACTACCTCATTAATGAATTCCTCAGGGAAGTTCCTAATGAAAAAAAAAATATTTTATTGATTTTAATATATAATGAGCAATTAATTTTGCTACCTATATAATTTGACTTGTAATACAAAAAATACTGAAATAAATTAATTGAATTGAACATGCTCTTTGAGGAAAACCTACCATTTTAAGCCTTGCTCACCGCATTAATCGTATTATTTAAGTATTTTCTACTTTCGAACCACTATACAAGGCAGTCTATTTTTAAATTTTATTTTGAAGTACTTAAGAAGAAAGACTTTAAATTATAGAGCAAGGCAAATGCGATATATGTTTAGACTCGTTTTCGGTGATATATTATGCAACCAAACCAGCTTACCGGTCGACTTTTATTGACCCACGGCCATTGCAGCTTAATATTGTGGAAGTAGAACATTTGCCGCAGGCGATAAGCACATTAGAGCAAACAAAGGTTTTGTTGCCAGCTTGCGCGCTATTGATAACTTAACAACCTCGTATGAGCTTTTAACAAACGCCAGGTTGCAGATCTAGATCAGACTATTTTAATAGTTTAAAACAAACATTTTTTTTTCTAGCTGTTCTAGTCTTGAAAAATCTCCTAATCCTTGTTTTCCAATTACTAGCGTTATAAGAAAAAAACGTGCCATTGACGATTGTCAAATTTTACTTAACCACATACTTAGAATTCGCAAAAAATGGTGCATTTGTCTGTATTTTTCGTAGCGTAGCGCTTTCCATATCCTTAGCGTTTTAAACGTAAGTGAAGCAGTGCCTATAGTACCTACTTTAAAAAGTACAAACAATTAGACTTCCGCGTACATACTCACACCTATCTACTTACTTGAAACTTTCATAAACTTATCAATTTCAGTTTACAAAATGGCAGAATTTTGTTAACATTACGGAAAAATTTAGTTATAACACTTAAAATGGAAAGAATTTAGTAAACATGAAATATAATTAATATAGTCAAAAGTAAGAGTATAGTAATATTAATATAGTAAAATTGAAACTGCGAACAACCGACATTTATAATTCGATTTATAATTCATTTATAATTTCGTAGAAAATATAATTTCATATTTCAACATTGTTATGACACCATTTCACGAAAGCAAGAAAGACTGCATGTTTCTCTTCCTCGGTGACTATCAGTCTGCTTTAGTCTCCATTAAAGTTATTTTAAAATTCAGTTAATTCATTTTGCATGAAATTTCATTGTTTCTTTATAGGTAATTTTGAAATGGCTATTTTTAGTGTATTTAAATTTGTGATGTTTTTTCGCCGTTGAATATGGATATCCGTGATAAATGCGTAATATCCAGCCATTTCCGGTGTAATTCCACAGGTCGTTTAATATGTTTTATCGCTCCAGTGGTTTATAATGAATAGCCCTGCAAAATTTTCACTTGATTTCCAATTCAAAAAAAATTAAGCAAATAAATATTGTGCCACCTTATAAAATTCTACGTGACTTCCTGGAATTTTAAAACATGCAAACGTTTGAAAGGGTGCAACTTTAAAGCTTTCTTCAATTTATTTCGGATATATATTATTTTCGGATGTATGCTGTTCTTCAATAAAAATAATAAATACACGATGATGACGATTATTAGTTTATGTAATATAATCTAAAAAATCACCCCGATATACATATCAATAAACCCATAACACGCTACTCGTCGTTTCGACTTATGTTTGGTATTTTAGAGGGTTCCAAGAACGCTAGTCTTTTACGGTTAAAATACCTGAATTCAAACAAATCTTTAATGTTATTGTGCAAGAGATATAAACAATATTACCTAACGAACGGTCAGAGTAAATCTCTACATAGCTAACATAATTATTTTGTCGGATCGTCAAAGACGGCGGGTGTTCCGATATCAACATAAAAACAACTACTTCAAATATCCATAGGCAATGTTACGTATTCGTCTAGAGACAATCAATTACAAGGAAGTTGTAATAATATTTATATATATATATGTAAGTGCTGCTTCGCTTCCGCTTGTTATTATAGATTTTGAAAAATATGTCAGTGTAACATCTATAATGTAACATATTATAATTTATTTGCTGTCGATGCGTGTGGTCATTTTATCGTGGTTGATTGATTTTAAAGCGGCTATAAATATTCAACTGCATAATAGATTCTTGATTCGAACGGTGTTATTTTGATGCTATGGGTCCCATTTCTCGACAGCTGTAAGTACTATTGAATTCACTGGGAGCTAATATGCCCTGTTGAAGTTGGCCACGATGGAGTCTCCCTTAGGAGTCAACCTTCAGGCGCTCCTGGACGGTTTGCGCACCGTGCGGCGTCAGCCAATCGATTGTGCACTCCGACTAACAGCCGGGGGATTTTGGGAACAGCAATGTTTCCTATAGACCGGTGGTGGTTGTTAACCTTATGGCAACTGCTCTTGAAACGACCATTCGGCCACCCGATCCCGGGTGAATAAGCCGGGCGAAGGATGCCGTGGTCCGCGATAGATTCGGTTGACACCGTATCACCGCTTCATAAGGAAGAGTTCTGCGCAAGCGACTTCGATCCTTTAAGCAGTCAAGAGGTAGCAGGTATCCTAAAGGTTAATTCCAGACGGAGATATCCTTCCAAACTGGTAGTCAGGGGGCGAGTCTGCCTGCTGGATACCTTTCCCGGTGCCTCGCCGTAAGGCGTTGGCCTCTGACGCGCAGGTGGCCTAGCTAGACTGTGGATTATATTTCGTCCCGAATACTGCAAAAATAATACAAATATACTACATTTGCTACCATAATCACTTGACACAATAACTATCGGATGGTGGGTGGGAGGGGGGCAGCAGTGGGGGGGTTGGTTCGGGGCGGGGGAAATGGTGGGGGAAATTTAGCCGTGAGGTTGCCCGTGGGGGGGGGGGGGGAGTTGGCGGGGGAAAGGGTGAATTTGGCAAGGTGGGGGTTTAGGGGAGGGGGGGCTAGGGATTTGATGCCGGGGGAAGGGGGTGTGAAGAGGTCGTTCTCTGCTTGCCGGGAAAGAATTGGGGTGACACAACCGATTTTTTTACAGATCTTGTAGAACGAGTTAAATACCGCCACCCGAGAGCATCTACGCAACGCTATGTAAAACTTCTTTGCTTAGCTCGCTATTTCTAGTGAGGATGTGCTTCAATGTTATTTTCTTATACATTGAGGCTATGTCAGACTATGTAATATACTTCAATGTTCCCTTTGGATTAGATTTTGCAGATTTAATTGTCAAGTCGGTTAAAGATATTCGCGAAAATATAGGTTCAATAATGCACAGGAATAAATTTTTGAGCTCAAAATCCTAAAAATATTTTAAAACCAATATGGTTACAATTATTGTTAACTATCTCTGAGACTTTAATTACTCTCTCGAGATTCCCAGCTCCGCTCAAAATTTTAATCACATCTAATTGTTGCAAAAAAATATAGTACTTATAGCAAGAAGACTGCTCATCAATTTATATAAATCATTAATTAGGTCTCCTTAAAAGCGGTACTTCTTAACCTCCAGACTATTGAAATCCGTTATTCTATTAAATTAACTAATTTTAAGGGAAAAAAATAATTTGAATAGTAAACGTAATATAATTTTAAGCAAGGTGTACTTTTTTCAATTACATATGATGTTAGGAGGTTCCGGTATTTCTGGATATTCCCCCCCCCCCCCCCCGTACCGCCAGAAAACGTTCCCAAAGTAAATGTTTTTTAATTTCTACTATATATTGTGAATTTTCCCAATAGGCTGGTTTATTATGATACGTTAATCTCTTACAGCCGATCCTAATATAAAGTGTTTATATAACTGTGTGCGTGCAGAATGTGTGTAAGTGTGTGCTTTGTTATTATTCATATACATATTCATATTCATTTTATTAGTATACTGGTATACAAGTCAGATACAGATTCAGAACATTCATACATATTAGAAAACAAACATTTTTTATTTTTTTTATCGTAAAGAAAAGATAAAATAAACAAAACAAAACGAAGAAAAAACACAAGAATAATGTAAAATGAAGAAATACAAGACAAAATGCAGAGATCAATAAATACTTTAGCCACCAAAGCATTTTAGACTTCACTCGATTAATATTCCTCCAGTGAGTAAAACGCCTTATATGTATTACATTCGATCGACAAAACTGGTGCCGCTCCGTTAATTGTATCCCGAAGGAAAATTGGGATCGAACCCGGAAATTTACAATGTAAGATGAGGCGATCTAACCACTATGCCACTGGGCCGAATGCTCTTTCAGTCTCGCACAATTTCGCGCCATCTCACTCTGCCTCGCCCAGCCATTCACCATTGCAGCAACTGCTCCTCATGAGTTGGTTGCTCAATGTCTTACCGTTGACAATAGTCCAACATCTAAATGGTCAGTATGATGTTGTAATTTCGTTACATATACCATTTATAAATCTCATTCTTACTATTGTATGTACCTACTCAATTGTCTTTGATTACATGTTACCATTTTTGAATAGCGAATGAGTTGGCAAATCATTTTTCATTCGCACGACGGACGCGTGTTTTTGTGTGAAACGGCACTAATAATGATATATGAGTAGGCGACATATTATGAAAAGCATCTTGTTTGACACCGAAACACAACAAAAGACAACAGAACAGAGACAATAGAATAGTTAAAACAAATACGCCAAGGCTGACCTACTGTCGCAATGTAACTTATTAAACTAAGTATGGAGCTCAGTTTTGAATGCCATCGCCAATCAATCTATATAAATAAAAAAAATACGTGTGGCACTCGGGGACTGCCGCGGTAAAGCTATTGCATAGCATTTTTAACAAGTTATGCAATTATAATTATTTATTTATTTTATTTATTTTATTTTTTCTGATATCAAATAACTGCGCTCTATCGGAAAACGTTGAAATTATTCCGAATAATTCGCGGCTGCGAAAGCAAATTATTCGGAATAATTTAAACGTCTTCCGATAGAGCACCGCGCACGAATTTTTATTCGATAAAGCAAAAAAAAACGAATTATTCGAAAAAAAATCGTAGATAAAAAGATAGATAATTAAATTATCTTTAAAATGGTGCAGGTTTTATAATAATAAGCCAGATAGTATTTGCGTAATAGTCGTTTTTGTGTTCGGTTAGACCTAATTTCACAAATTAATTACACTATGTAATATAAACAAGATCTAAAATATTCAAAGCTAAGAATATTAGGAAAATTTTCTTGTTTAACATATATTTTTTTCGAATCGTAAGCAGTACTCGTTTAGACATAATTATCAGTTTAAAATCATTAATTTTCGTTAAGAAATTTCTTCATTCGGTCGCCGCGCTGGGCTAGGCCCGCGATAAAAGCTATGCAATAGCTTAAAATGTAAATGTTCGTTTGTTCAAAATTTTACATTTCCGAAAGTTCTTTGCCGATTCTTTGACACAACGTTGCATTTGAATACGCTCGTGTTTTTATATTATTATTACTCTAAGCGGTGACAGGCGGCATGAGAAACCCCGCCCACCACCCGGGTAGATAAAACGACATGGGTCGTTTTATCTGCCCGGGATGTCATGCATCGACAACCTCACGCGTATCAGAAACGTATCACGCGAGGGGTGGACGAACGGAGATATGAAGCAAGATTCTCTTTTCTAAGGTCTTTATGAGACTTGTAACACTGCGACCATTGCTGATCTATTGGGTTCGCCACCTACTATAGTTCTGCGCTAAGCCTCGTGGCATTTGAGAACCGCGGCAGGCTTTTGGCGCCAGATTGTTTTACTTACTCAGGTTGGAGGTAATGACCACCCAAGTGGGTGTATCTTTTACGCATCAGCGGGCCATACTCGCACATGAGGTGCTGGGGGTTTCCTCTGCTCCTTTGGCAGAACCTGCACATTTTTGTGTCTCTGAGCTTGAGGTTGAACATGTGTTTGTTCAGGCCACAATGCCCCGTGAGCGCCCTCACCAGTATGCGTAGATTATTCCTATTTAGCGATAAGGCCTCACGGGCCGTCTTAGGGTCGTGAGCCTTAATTAGCGCTTTGGAATGATTCAACTCTGGCGAGTTGTTTCAGTGGTGGACGGATTGTTCTAAACATATTTGTTTGAACATTAGGTTTGCAAGGTTTTTAGGTACGCCACAGCAAGGTTCAGGGCCGTATAACGTTCCCTTTGGTTCCGTCTTAGCAAGTTCATTCTCTTGGTTACTACCCCCTCCGACACCATGTGAACCGTTTATTGAATCAAATAAATATGTTACAATTCACTTACTAGCTAACATTATGATAAAATATTTACAGCATTTGGATTTTTCAGGATATATACAAGTTTTAGCTTACTCACTAAAGTGATACACAGTGTAATTTAATATTATAATAATGTATTGGGGTGAATGATGGGCGATGCGATGGTGAATCCATGCTACTGAGCGGTCCCGAGCTCCGGTTGCAAACGGTAGGGGCGCCGTCGGGGGCATCTACACCGGGAGAACCTGCGAGCAGGCACGCACCCACAGGGGCCGGTTAGGTACGTCACAATACAATACGGGCGACTTAGTGCGATGAAGCAGCCCCCGGAAAGCACCGTGTTTTTATGTACCTATTGTATATATGTTACACCTGTTACAGGTAAAACATACTTTTTTCTGAAAAACAGCGCCATCTGAACCACAGCAATGCCTGACGGATACAGCTAGTGATAAATAAAAGCCATAATAATTAAAAGCCTAAATTGATGTTATTCTGAAACGCAAAACAAGCATAATGCTTTTATCGATTCTGCCCAAACCAGCGCACCAGTAAGTTATAGCGATACTTCACTGTCCCAAGCTTTCAAATAATCTTGATTGTGCGTTGGTTGCAACTGCAACGAGATTTGAATAAAAAATCAATTCACCTCCTTTCACCATAAAGAATAACAGCAAATATTTGTATTTTTTACGTTGTTCTAAAATGATTTTCCTAAGTATGCTACACTCCCTGTCCTCGTGTATCAAAAAGCACTAATGTATTTAGTACTAATAATAGATTGATAAGTAGACGACACACTTTAGACCTGTCATCTGCAATGGGTGAACCCCCGAACATGCATTCGTACATAGAGAGTAGAACCCAGGTTGTGGAGATAAAACATATCCAGTCAATCCTTAGACTGTTGCGTACCGCAGGGCTCGATTCTCGGCCTTCCACGGCTTATATTCCGCTGTTTTAATTATTCATTAATGATATAGGTGAATAAATTCCCTCAAAAGCAAAGTTAGTATTATATACTAACAATAACTTTTATCTTTAAAAATATAAAACCAAAATAAACCACAAGTAGTAGCTAATAATTGCATAATAATATAGCAAGCCAGTGGTTCCAGGTAAATATTATATTGCCGAAAGTGAAGCTTCAGCTATAGACTATTTAACAAGCTGCCGCCTACCACAAAGACACTTAAAAAAACATATATTTACGACCCGTATAAATAGAAATCTTGCTATACGTACTCACTATAAGACGAAAGATTTAGATAACATAGTAGATAGCATTATAAATAGGACAAGCAAATATATTAAAAAGACTAAAAAAGACGACTGCTGTTACAGAAAGTACTTAAAATTATCTAAGATATTGTACTTAAAATTATTTTCATTACGGTTTTTTCATGAAATATACGTGATTTACGTATTTATCTATATAGATAAATGTATATTTCTGGCATGTACTCAATCAGACGGTTTATTTAACACGAAACACGATATATTTATGTTAATTTATTGGCATTTGGACATTGAGATTACTTACTTGATATTTGGACAGATAAGGTACCATATAACACTCGTGATGACATAACGATTCTAAACAATACCACACACTTCTAAATCGGTTCAAGCGTTTATAAATTATGGTGAAATAGAGAAACGGAAGCATACATAGATGAAACCTGAACACATTACGCTCCTTTTTTATTGAGCAGTCGTGTAATAAAAAGAATTTACCGGCGGTTGCAACATCGCCGAAACATCGGGTGCTACAAAATTCACGCGGTAAATTCGTTTTCTCCTATTTTATAATGTCAAACAACCGCAATGTCTTCGATTTCTATAGATAAAATTGTATATTTTTTTTTCTGGTTTCCTTTACTTAAATATTTTATTTTTAGTTAAATTTCCCTGGGACTTTTAAAAAATGAAGTATACAATATAGTCAAATTATACATTATACTACCATATTATTATAAATTAGACTATTCAAAACACTTTTCATTTTATTGATTATTTATTTATTTTTTTAATTTATTTTGACAATCGACCTGGACTATCGATAATTTATAATTTCATTGATTTTTAATATTTTTTCCTAGATTATTGATTATGGAGCTAGCCTAATATTTTTTGATATATCTCACTGTATATCGAATTTTATGTTTACATTGTGTTTTATGTGCAATCTGAGATAAAATAAAAGATTATAATTATGATAATTTAGTTTCAGTATTTTAATAATATTATTTTATGAATATCATTTATTTTAAAACAAAGCATATGCGAGGAGTTTCAGTTTAAAATTATAAAAATAAACACGTGGTACTAATATACATAAATACGCCATCAAGAATGTGAAATAAGGTATGTACCTATGTGTTATCTTCATATTCTCCCTAAACTGTGACAAGGCTTTGAGTCTCAAATAATGCGGGTTTTCTGTAGTTAAACTCGAGTGCTCCTAGGGTTGAATTTTAAGTTCTTTGACGATTTTACGAGCGAAATATGGCGATAAAATTTCACGTGCGACGCAACGGGAGGTCCTTGCTAACTCCAACACTAAAAAAAAATGGTTGCTTTCAGGATTTCTGTTTGCCTGCAGGATTTCTTCTAGGATCACCCGTAGCGAAAATCCTGCAGGCGTTCATGCTTATATGTGAAACGGCAGTCGTATTACAAGTCGTGGTCGTTGCTGCGATATGCCCTTAGCTAATTAAGTCGGAATCACAGGTAGAAAAGAATAGAATAACTTTACTGTGGTAAATAAAATAAAATAAACGATTGTATCACCCCAAGGCTTTCCCGGCAACAGTCAAGCCCCTTCCTCGCCAAACCCCCTCCGCCCAATCCCCCCTCTTTCACCACCAACCTCCCCACCCCTTTAACATATCAACCCTCCCTTTCATAGTGATTGTGTCAAGTGATTATGATCGCAAATGTATATTTAAATTTTTCTACATTTGCAGTATTTATGGTATTAAAATTGCTGTTTTACAATATGAAGTAGTATTTTCTTAAATACGGCTGAATTTAAAAAAATCGGTTGTGTCATCCCAAGGCTTTGCCGGCAAGTAGCCAGGGATTTATTTCATCTGAATATTTATTTCACAAATAAAGTCGATGAGCAGTTGGCGAAAATTCTTGTTAATATGCGACGCAAAGGAATGAAAATTTGAATTTCGAACACGCGTTATCTCATTCAATTTAAAAATCTAATTGCAAACGCGCGTTCCCATGAGCCTTCGAATTCGAATTTCGAACGATCCACGCATCGCTAGCGTTGCCAATTTAAGGGCCTTACTAGATAATTAAAATGTATGGCAGACTTTAAATATTACGACTTAAGATATTTACGACTATAAATATGACGATTATTTATATCTAATTAGGCCAGTCAAATTAATTTTTTTAAAGGAATTAATTTCCAGCAAGCTGGAAATCGTTTTATTACCTTCATTTGGTCCTAAATGTGTGTAATCCGAGTTTGCCCCATCCCAGGAGGTGTGCTTAACTTTTGGGAGCCAAATTCCTCTTTTTTCAGATTTTTGCTTGCAGCTCGAAAACGATACGTCCGACGAAAAATATCAATTAGCAATTAATCTTTACTTAGTAACTATTATTAATATTAACTGATAAAGTAAAGAAACATTCAAAAGTGACATGACATTCGCACTTTCTTAGATGTCGATGGCCCTTCATCTACGAAGCTCTCAAGCTGGGGTGGCATGTCGAGCCCCTCTTCATCGGGATCATCTTCAAAGGAACTGTCCTCAGCTATTTCTGCTGGATTGTCCTCACCTATTTCTGCTTCTACAGCGATCGGTGAGGACATACCCTCATCCTCGAATGGTGCTGAATTCAAGCAGGACTGGCCGTGGCAGTTGAGGCAAATTGTTGAACATTTCATACCTACTTTCCGGCAGCTGCACCTCCCTGTACACCAATTCGTAGAACCGCAGGACACTGTGTGTAGGATTTCAGCTGGAGCTGGATCCTTGGTTTTCATGGTGGGGAGCAGGCCAAGGTCCGTCCTCTTCCAACCCCAGCTGAGAGGATTCTTTGGTCCATCATACCAGCCCTGGATTTGGTGGTAGACCCGCAGACTATGTTGGGCAGCGGCTGCATTTGTTGGGGGTAGAGAGGCCAGATTGAAAGTTGGATTTATGATGGAATTTGAGAATATCTCGCGGCGGATTTTGTCCAAGGAGGTTTCATTAGCCTTAGGTGAATATAGGGCTTCCAGGAATAGTTGACTTGATGAAATAAGGTCCTCAGGATCAGCGTCTGCATGGTGGAAAATCTTGACAGCCTCCTGTAAAGCCGTGTTATTTTCAAGGAGCTTGACAAACTTCAACTTCCCTTGGTGATAGAATGCAGACGTTGTATCACACCCATTGATTGCACGTAGGAACAGAAGGTTCTGTTTGACAGTAGGAAAGAAGTTGAAGTACCTGGGAAAGTAGAACTTGTTCTGAGAGGTTCCCTTTCCAGGAAGTACCAAATTTCCCATTTGAGAAATTTGGTACTTAGGCTGTTAATATGATCAAGAGATCGGTGTCCTCTCCGATTATTATGATCGTCGCTAAAGTTCTCTGCCGCTTGAATGGCGGTGTCGCCGATGAGGGTGCCAGCATCCTAAAGAGCTTGCCTCAATTCAAACCCTTGCTGTAGTAATTTTTCACGCAGCATGGAGGTAAGCCGTTCTTTGTTGCTGTCGTTGGACAAAAATTGTTCTTTAGGCATAGTTGCAGTCATCGTTTCAGTGAACACCACTTTTGCAGAGGAGTGCTTGCTTTTACGGCGAAGACGCTCAGCTGATTTGGTACTCTTTACTGATGCCTCACCAGGGTAACCGTTAAAAACGATAACTGTACAGACAACAGGGTTGTAATATTGCTTAACGTAGTCGACATATTTGGAGAGAATTGTTGAAAAAAATTCCTAGGATTATTTCATTTATTTATATTATATATTTCATTTATTTTCACAATGTATGTATAATTAATCCAAGAGCGGTATCGTATCGACCGTGTTCCCCGATCATAGAGGTAACAAAATAGAGAACGGAAGTGCGAAGGCGGGCTGTGAGTGAATGCGTTCACCGAATAGAAAGAGATAGGCGCATGTGGGGCCCTAGACCAGCGATGCACAGACTTTTCCTACTTGAGGGCCGCATCACCTTCTCCCAACCAACGGAGGGCCAATGAAACAATGTTATGGCTATGGTCTTCGAATAATTATTTATTTTCTGCTTCTTTGAAAATTTGGATCATTCAACCTCACGTGTACCTATCAATGTCATAATAATAATACAAAATATATCAGTGCCAATACAATAGTTAAAGAATGGAAAATTTTACATTACAAATACGTATCATTGTTATCCATATTACAGTATAATATACTAGGAATAACATGTATTCTATTCTATTATCTAACTAAGAATGTTCTATATATCTAACTAAGAATAAATTTTATTCTTAGTTAGATACATGACATTGTGTAGAAGACACAATTTTTTGTATGTTGGTGGTCACTTTAGTCGTGGCTAAGCGCAAAATGGCTTCAAGATTTTCGTTGTTAAGACGATTTCGGTTCTTACATTTATTAGCATTCATTATTGAAAATGTTTGCTCGCATATATACGTTGACCCGAATAAACTAGTACATTTGAGTGCGTTACCTATCGATCAACTGGAGGACAAACAATCAAACAACTGGAGGACAAACAATTTTAAAAAAACATTAAGGAGATGCTGATAGGCCACCCTTTCTATAATCTAACCGAATTCGAGGGCCATGACTTTGCAAATATTGTACCAATTTGAATGATAATTATATATGTACTTCTAGTATTTAAATTTAAGATTTAGCTTTAGTTTGATTATTTAACAAATTACTTACTACTTTGGATGTTACTATGTACAGTTTTTAGTACGTATATATTTGATTTATTGACTATTTCAATTGTTAGGCTTCTGCTTTGATTATTCAACTTTTTAACTGACTATTTTAATTATTGTGTATTTAGTAGGTAGCCATTGACTATTCTTTAATTTGTTTTGTAATACGATTCTACGACGAATAACTTTTAGTAGGTTCCAAAGTTTCTTAGATACTGTATATTTTTTAAAATTAATATATGTACGTAACGTAAAGATTAAAGTAGTAATGACACTTACTACTTAAAACAGAAATATTTTGACACGTCCAAGAGCGGTTTTTAGCCACCAATTGGACACGACGTAAATGTAATGTAATGTAATGTGGGAAACATATCTGCACTGAGGCAACGACAAAAGCCCAATAAATCACCTTCGTTAAATTTATTTCGAAAAGTGTCGTCGTTTTGGATATCGATTAATTCAAGCTGAGCGGCTTCTGGTGCATTTTCGGGCAATACCGAAAAAGGATTGCTAAAAAGATCGAGAAGCGGTTTGATTTTTTAAAAAATAATTTTAATTTTAAAAATAATTTCGAGGATGGGGGCCGCCCACAAAGTGTCGGCGGGCCGCATGCGGCCCGCGGGCCGCGGTCTGTGCATCGCTGCCCTAGACACTAGACAATGATAGAGGTATCATTGTCTAGTTGCGCATGCGCGTTTATCCATAGCATAGCAGACTTATGGCATCTAAGCGTTGCCATAGTGATATTTACGCGTTGCCTTAGTGTTATATGTACGTGTCTCCGTGAATGCACGACTAGACAAGGATGGAGGGGGTACTATATGCTGCTGTCTCTTTCTATTCGGCTGATGCATTCTCAGGCTGGTTACGGGGTCTAGTAGTTATAAGTCAATGTCTCCGATCCGTCCGATTTGACAACTGCCGTAAAATCTCCTTGGTGCACTCTGGTCTCGTTCGGCAGCATCGTCCACTGAGTTGCCGACCTAGGAATTAGTAACTGTATAAAACACAAAGTTTTGTACGAATGAAAATTGAGGTGTCTATATAACGTGAAATTTTATTCTCTACAACTATTATTTTATGGGTTTTTTAACAGGAGTATATGTTTCATAGATATGTGGACTTGGATAGTTGCAAAATGTAAGTTTGCACCTAAATGAGAAATTTTCCCGGTTTCTAACTTTCGATTTCGGCTATACCACTGAACCAAATTTGAAGTTTCATATGTTCATTCGATGCAGAATTTAGTCTGCTTTAATATTAAATGGAATGATATTTTCCGCCAGACGTAGCGTCTTCGAGCTGCAAGGAAAAAACTGAAAAAAGAGGAAAAAAATAGCGGTTATTTGGCTCCCAAAAGTTATGCACATCTCCTGGGATAGGGCGAACTCGGATTACACGCATCTAGGACCAAATGAAGGTATTAAAACAATTTCCAGCTTGCTGGAAATTATTTCCTCAAAACGCTTTTTTTTATCTAATTTGACTGGCCTAAATATATTTACGACTATTACTTAAAATATTATGAGTTTATTAATAACCGAAATTTCACAATGTAATTTCGGCCCAAAGAGGCACCTGTGTACTGAATTTAAAGTTTCTAAGTCCAATATATCGATATGGAAGTTAGACTAGAGCTCCTTATGGTGGACCAATTTCAACCACAATCTTTCCAACTCTTGCCATAATTTCAGCATGCTAAATTTCAGCTCAATCGAATGAAGCGTCTGGACGCTATCGTGGAGGAATACACACAGACACACTTTAGTTTGGAAATGGTCTTAATAGTCTCAGGGGGTGGGGGGGGGGGGCAAAATGGATATTTCCGTCTTCATATATAAAAAAAACGCGGTCACAAACATTACACCGAGAAAATTACACTGTTTTAAAAAACAATTAATGCACAAATGGCGGACTTACCACTATAGCGACGTCTTACAGTCAACCATTTGATAAACTAATTTTTAATTGTCATCGTACAGTATACGTAAAAGAGGTAAAGGTAAATTTAAAATAAACTAATACAAATATATGTCGATAAGTTATGCTGGGGTTGCAATATATCATTGGTACTATTTAAAAGAGAGGAAAAGGTGGAGGTATTTGGTTAGAGGGTGTGTGAAATCAAATGTTTCTTCCGTGAAAGAGTACGTGTAAACAGGTCGGAGACCTCTTTCGCTAAGAGGCAAGGCTTTTAGCGGGGCTTCGTGTGGTCTATGGATCCGGTTTTCATTTGTCAAAAAATAAAATATATCCTGTATATGTTACGGCCTGGAGGCGGTGCAATCGGCGTACTTCCGGCGTCTGCTGTCCACTGTCGCGTTTCACGAGTGACGAGGTCGGAACGGCTGCTCATTTAGCGACTGCTGGCTACTGAGTATGCCGCTGTGACCACTCGTGCTTCGACCTCAGAGCGATCTTTAATATATGTAGTTGCAAGCATAGACTTAGGCCTGTTTGAATTAACTCTACCTTAGTACCTATTAGGATGTGCTATTTTGTTTGGTGTGATTTTAAAAATTAAGATAAAAGATTTATTTTATATTGTTTATTTATTGATTTATTTATTTCAAACAAACAACTGAAATACATAAAATGGTCATACTAGGTTATGTGGCAAAGTAAACGACGTCCCACATTCACATGAACATACCCAACTATGCCAAATATAGCCTGTATCTGGGCATACGGCGTATTTTCTGACTTAGGTGGAAAAGCATAACTGATGTATGCGTATAATAATATACGCATACGTCAGTTATGTATAAGGTGTCACTAATAAACATAACTAATGACACATTATATGCAAGTATTAACCCTTCGAGTAGCGGCATAATTTCATGGCAGAGCACGGCAATTTATTGGAATTTCTTGTAATATCGCCGCGCTCGACAAAAAGTACTATAACTATGGAACTACTATAACAATCATAAAATGAAATTTCGTATATAGAATATTGAAATCTCATTTTGTATAACAATTAGATAATAAATAAAATAAAATACAAACGGAGCTGCCATGAAATTCACCGACCGGAATCGGGCCCATCATTATACTATTTTTTTACTCTTCAGGGGGGTGAGAAGTGGATTCCGGACTAACGACGGGCTGTGGTAGGTTTAGGACAGCTGTCTTGCCACATGTGAGCGTCACCTTACCACCTATTCACTCCCCCTTCGAATATGAGAAAGTCGAAAAAGTGAAAAAAACTCGGCATTTCAAACTTGTACTCGTCTTACGGAAAAATACGGAACGCTATTTAGAAATTGTAAATACTGTCGTGATCTTTATTAGATTATCTACAAAACGTAATATTTCGTTTTGCTTATTTACATACAAAAATATTTAGATATTAGCTCATAAACCAAAAAAATTTGATTGATTTCTCGAAAAAAAAAAAAGATCATGTTTGACAATGGAATTTTATCAGAAATATCTGCGAAATGACGCGCGAAATTATTCTAGCGGCCGTCTATGTATCTATGGTAATAATGAGATGTTTGGTATGGATTTTTGGATGCGTTCGATGTGCAACCGAATTTGGTCGTTACATAGCTGAAGGGTATGTACATCTACGAAATTTGAAAGTTAAATAATTATTGACAATACAAAATATGATAAAATTGTTTTGTAAATGTACATAAACATATGTATACATATACACATACGTGTATACATATACACATTACTATCTAATGTATAATATAGTATATCTCCTATATTGTATATTATATATTATATCACAATTTTTTTTATTATAACATATTATATCATATTAGGTAGTATAACCGCGAAATTTATGCAGGTATATTATCGTTTAGGAGGTAGAAATAGTGTTTTTAGAAAGATTTTCGAGAGTTTTCTTATTACGCGACCGCCCAGAAAATGGAGTGCTATGTTTTTAGCGTATTGAGTGCGGTCTACGGCTGAGTGCGGCGGCGGCGGCGCGCGATCGTTTAGTTAGATATACCTGCCGCAGAGCGTGCAGCACTGCGACCCCACACTCAGAAAGCCGGTCTGATGGGCAATTGCCCGCTAAAGGGCATTTGCCCAACGGAAGATTTCGCTGACCTTAGACCCAGCCCGTCGACTGACTTAAAGAATGCGCAAACGTCTATAAGCACTATATCATTAAGATGGCACACGTCAACGAGGCCGTAACGGAGCTTCCAGAATTTTGTTTCAACGAATTTCGTTATAAGAACTATTTTCTTTAAGAACGTCCTTTTTTGCGCCAACAAATTGTTTCTAATACATTTAAATACAATAGTTCACTTTGTGTAACAGCAGTCTTGTTTTTTTTATTATTGCTATTTATTAAAATGGTTTTGATATCATGTGGTTTGATATCATAGCTATAAAATCACTTGTCCACGTTGCAACTCGACGCGGGCGCCAGCGCTGAGCGACTGAAAAGTGACTATAATTCAGTAAATAATTTCACAGTACGACGGCGTTTTAATATTTAATAATATTTATATTTTCTGTAAACAACACATTTGTTCGATTTAGAAATATTTGAAAATTGATCACCTTCGTCAGTTCGCGAGTTACAAAAATACAGTTGGTATAACACAGCACAGCCAGAGACAGACCTTCTAGGTCTAGTTGGTTGTGCGATTTCGCCTCATTCGAAACATAGCTTTATGCATATTTATATGCATAGAGCTATGTTTTTCGCTATAATAATGTTTGTTTTTAATTATTCCTCATGTACTATGCATGTCCTTGTATTTTTTTTCTTGTACGTTATAAATAAATAAATAAATAAATAAATAAATATAGGAACCAAGGTTTCGAATATTCTCTCACAACAACGCTCCTATGTGGTCCTGCGTGTCCCGCTGTAATAATTTGGGAACTTATTGAACCCCATATGAAAACGCCGATTTATAACGTAGCTAGAATATAATTTGTATTGTAGCTAGGTATACAGTAATTACATCCATTTTGCCATAATAAATGTAAATAAGTAGGGGGAGAGGCTTTTTGTTCAATTTTGCAGCGAGCATATTTTTTTAGTTACGTCACTGTATATACTAATGTTCAGTTATTATTATTTCAACGGTAAAGCATATACCAATGTGTTTCATTTATTCTAGTTTCATTGCACCAACAGTAAAAAAAAACTTTACTGTGTTCGACCAACACTGTGTTACTCAACTGCGATGCGGTTTTTCTGCGGTGGTTGTGATGGTATTAAATTATTATTTTGAATCTTGCTTATTCGTAACTAAATAATTTTTAAATAAAATGACATCTTCGTTAAAATAAAAAAAACGGTTTTTTATTTTTATATTGTGGCTCTGTTTTATGTATTTACCCTCTTAAACTATGCGGTTGCTGGAGACTCGTAATGGACATGAGTATTCGGCGCGGCGCTGGCGGTGTAGTCCATTTCTCTTCAAAGTATTTTTTTTTAAACATCTATGTTTTAAATAATCTATCCTTTTGTTTTTATAAGGAAATTGAAAGAGTTGAGTTTCTCTAAAATATATTTTTGAAATATATTTTTACAGTCCAAAAATATTCATTCCATTTTTTAAATACACTTCTTATTCAAATTATCTGTTTTTTTTGTTTTGAAATATCTATTTTCTCTTTGAAAGATTATAAATATTACATTGGAATGATTTCATTATACATGATATATATAGAAATGAAACTAAACGTGACCCATTTATTACAAACTTGACCTATTCAACTCTGAATGTACGACGGATATCTTGAAAATCCTTGAATTGACCCCGGCAACTACCGGCAGGCTGTAACAGGTTTGACATAACCCAGTTTGAATTGTAACATTGACGCCTATGCCAAAAGCTCCTTTTCTAGTCAATGGATCTAATTCTTTAGGCAGTTTGATGTACGCGAAAACGCAGTACCTACTTCTTCTTTCCGCGTACGATAGGCAAAAAAGCAGCAGTGGGAAAATATTACACAGATACGATATGGGCGAGAGTTGAAGAGGAAATGAAAACTAGGCAATAGTGGTCTGTCTTTGGAAAGTTATTACTATCTAATCAAATCTATTATTTTTATGATTTTTCGATAGATTTTTTGTAAAATCTAGGAAATTTTGTAAATTTTAGGAAAATTGAGAGTAGGTACGTAATTAGTTCAGTGAGTAGGTACATATTATACGCCTCAAAGAGGTGATTCCATTTTAATTGTTATTTGAAATCACTATATTTTTTTGTTAATTTTTATCTCTTGGCACCTAAATTCTTACACTTCCACGAAGGTTGGCTTTAAGAGATTGTGTTTTAGGCAATAGTCTGCATTTTGTATGTTTTTGCTTCTTAAAATAAAGAATATCTATATATCTATCTATATATTTATCTACTTATATTAAAGTCGTACATGCTGATAAAATATATATTTTATTATTTTTACCCTATGTGTTTGGCGCCTTCGTTGAAGGTGTGGTCACTTTAGTAATATGTTAATAGAGGAAGAGTCCCACATGGTAATTTTGGACCAACATAGCAATATAATGTGAGATTTTAAAACTTACCTACCTCTAGGGGGAAAATAAAAAGGTAAAAACCACCTAAGGTAAAATAAAAAGGTTCATTTCCACAATTGTCGACGTGTAACTTGTGAAAGTCACAAGATTGAATATGTCAAAAAGTCAGTATTGAAATGGTAAAATTTCACTGGTTGTACAAGCAAGACGTGTGACTATATTAGAGAAACACATATAACTCAAATTTAATCATATCGTTAAAAAATGACTGCGGAATTTTTGCCTTTGACTTTCGAAATTGGGGGGAAAATAACCGATGCTTCATTGCAAATCTATATTAGGGAAGTCTCTTACTAAAGCGAGGGATGAGATAACCCTGTGTTGTATTTTCTGTCACTCCTGGATTGCTGGGTCAGGATGTTGAATGTAAGGCAGACAAAACACACCTGTATTTTGCCTTTCATTTTGTTTAAATTTGGCAAATAAATCAATGGAGTCTACTAAGTACCATGCCAGGTAAAATTCTGGGAAATCATATCGCAGATAGCAGCATGGAATAATTAATCCGGTATAGTTACGTATATATCACTGCTGCAATTTTTTCAGCTCAGAGTGGTCTTATCCCTGGTTCTCTTTATCTAAGAAACTTCCCTGTACAATAAATTGAAACGTTCGTATTTTTGTTTATTCCATTTTTTCTTGGAGCTTCCTCGCGCGCCGCAGGTACATTTCAAATACATTTCAAAGATTAAAGGTATTTTTTTTTTTTTACTTACAAGGTATATGCCTTTTCGTGGAACCCGCCTTGTTGCCTATTGGCACCATCTTCTAGGTGGGCATTTATAGCATCACGCAGTCAAACACCCAGGCGGTCACCCATCCCAGTATTGACCGCGCCCGCCGCTGCTTAACTTCGGTAACAACGAAGAGAACCGGTGACAACGTGGCTACGGACGCTACAATTTAATAACCCAATATAGAAAAACAATCTCATGTTTAAAATAATAATAAATCTGATCCCACTATACTCATTCAAACATCACAAATAGCATAAATTTGCACATTTCATGATGAGTTATACATATATACAAGGTAAGCACACAAAAAGAATCAAACTTTCTCGACTGACTTGGCTGCTACGATCTTATGAAATATTTATTTCATTTCGTTGCACTTTTCATGTCATTTTATTGTTTTCCAAACGATTTAACATAAAGCATAGTTCGATACGCTATTAGATAACTAAGAAACATATTTGAGATAAATACTACAACACTACCTCAAAAAAACATTCCAATAATGGGTATATGTGAGAGTGCGCTAGATCGATCCAATTACTACATTAGTAATAGAACACTGTCCTTTTAGGTTAGTGTTATATGTATACTTATTCTTCATTTTAAATATTTCCTATTGTGATCATTAGTTAGTGATTATTTATTATAATTTGCAATGGTGTCGGCAATATATATTTCTCTTTTCTTCTTTATTAAATTGCCGAATATATGTGAATATGAAACTAGAGAACTCGCTGCCTTAGAACAAGTCCTGGCACTGAGTTGGGCAGCAGTAGTACATACATGCTAATGCGCATATCGGCCGTCATCAATTTTAATTTTAATATTATGAATATTTTTATTGATATGAATATTAGTGATACATATGCATTGTAAATGGTTAAATTAAAGAAATAAATACAAATTAGGAGTACCTATATTATTGTAATAAATCATTAAATAAAATAATAATAATAATACAGGAAACATAATTAAATCTTTACTACTTTAAAATTTAACTAAGTAACACTTGACATTCAAAACTATTGTCATTTCAAAACTCAGTTGCATGATGAAACCACGTCCTTTTCGATATTTGGAAGAGGGCAAGAGGACTATATATAGGCAACGTTGTTGTCGACTATATTTTTGGACAATGTTTTATACCGCTCGCCTAATACCACAATTAATAACAATGTCATGGTAATGGCTATGTAATATAATGTCATCGGCATTTTTTTTTACGCTTGTAATAATGTTGATTTTTTCTGTCGTTTTTGCTAGAAATCCCAGCCCACAGCTTCACTCGATTGTGTAAACACCAGGGTAGCACTTCAGGAATTAATCTACGCTTCGAGACCCTCTAAAATCTTTTTTTTATGCTCGACTTTTTTCTTTTTTTATGTCTCGAAATCATTGCACTCAATCACATATTGCACATTTTTAGTTCTTTACCCAAAGTTTCACAAATAACACAAAGATAACAAGAAGACAAAGAACACATGCGGAACGCAAAGGTAATTTCCCTGTCAATACTTACAAAAATGTCATAGTTACCTACAAGAATTCCGTAAAAGCCTGGGCGTACTTATCGATAGGAAGCAATATTGGTGTCCTGAGGTAAATGAAGTTTGTCGCAAAATATTCGCAAATCTTCATTCCTTTAAGGGCATGCAAAATTTTCTACCTATTTATAATAAACGTCAAACGGCACAGTGCATGATCAGTGGCACAGTCCTTCCTTCTAGCCATTGTAATTTACGCTGATGTAGTTAAATTGTATGTGACGAGGAACTTCTACACACTTGGAAAAATTCAATATGCATGCATACGAATCACTCTTACTGAAAAAGTTTCCACCGTTCGTAAACAAATCGAATGACTTCCTATCAGAGATTGGAAATCTTCATATTCTTTCACTGCTATTTCGTGCCCTTCGTGGGTTCTAACCTCACTATTACATTGGAATGATTACGGGGAAGAACTATTTACGTTTTTTGCTAATTCCGTTTTAGAACTTTATTAACTTAAAATATGACCTTTTAGCAAGGATTTGTTTGAGAGAGAAAAAAAAATATTTTGTGTGTAAACCATGTCTAAAAACAATATATTTTACTTAAATGTATACCGTATAAAAAAGCATCCCATCTAAAAAATAAAATGGACATTGATCGTTCTTCCACATAGCCCTTCATTTATAATCTCCGTTCACTAGTATCCTCTCACAAACCCCCACTGCTCTCACAGGAAAACCCTATTTGGGAACACCACAGTATTCTTTGAAAATTCTCACCCAGTATTCTTCAGTGCTGGAATTCCATGCCTTTTTGCATACGCTAATTTGCTACGCTCAAAATGTTTAAACGGATGAAATTTTATTTACTATGACTTAAGTCACAAATGACCTTCTCGTCATAACCAAATTTGTCCTTCAATAATTATCATCCCCAATCCTACCCCTCCTATCAGTGCCGGATTAACCTATGTAGAGGCCCTTAGACCGTCAAAATCTCGGGGCCCCTTTGCACTTTTCGGGGGGCCCTTTGGGCTATCAAACATTCTGACGATGATATAGTGTATAATAGACGTAAGCAAAGTGGATTGTTAAATATTTTTGACAACGCTAAAAAGACCGTAGCAACGACGCACAAATAAACAGAATACTATCGCACATGCAGGCAGCGACCAACTTTCCATAATTCCCATACAGCTCATCTAACTATTTCAATTTATGTAAGAAATTTCATATCCTCCCTTGAATAAGCGGCGTGAAACAGCGGACTTTTTATTAAAAATCACCTCCAATAATATTAACTGGTTCGACTTACTAAATAAAATTAGTCTCCGTGTTCCTTCCAAACTCAATAGATTTAACCATGCTCTTCATATTCCTCATGCTGGTACCAACTGTAGGCAAAATGCATTTCTGTGGCGAACAAGTGACAATTTCAATGATTTGATTAAACGCTTTGACTTTGATCTATTCTGTACGAGTATTAACTCAGCTAGGCAGCGGCTGAACAGTGAATTCTTCAGAACTAATTGTTGAATAATTTATGATATATTTTTAATCGATAGCTTTAATTGAAAGGTCAGATATGTTTCTACAACGTTACTTAAACGTGAAAACCCTTATTTAGCTCTCTGTTATCCTACTCCGTCTTTTTGTTAAATTATAAGTTGTTGGTTTTCCTAAAAATAAATAAATAATGTATAACAATTATACTATTAGTTGGATCAAAAAGTTTGTTAAACATTTTCTCCTTAAAATTTCAATTCAATGTTTTTTTTCTACGAGAAACAAATTTGAAAAATATGGTTGTAATGATTCCTTGTCGCGGGGCTCCTAAAAAGCGTAGAGCCTATAGGCCGGTGCCTAAGGCTATTGGATAATCCGGTACTACCCTCATCCCTTCGCTACGAAGCACTATTTAGTTATTTACTGTCACAATAAGATTGACGGTTTAGCACGTAGATATTGATACCAGCCATTAGTACCACCTATTTGTATAATTGGTGAACAATAAAGTTTTTTAACAACAATAACAACAAAGACAAACAGGATATGCCATAGCCGGAGCTGGGTGCATGGTTCGATGTGCGCGTCGTCAGCCAGCCAGGCCAGCCTCGGTCGTATCCGTCTGGCTGGTGGCTGGAGGGACAGGCGCCATATAAAACGCTGGTGGTCTTTCGCGGCGCAACACTCGCGTACAGAAATCCGCTCGCAGCAGTTCCGCGCCGCCCGCAACGGCCGCCTGCACCCCACTATTTGCATTCATTTCTGACCCGCGCTACGCAATCAGTGAAAACTACCAGGTCGGACAGACAGTCAGTGGTAACCAGTTCCGTGCGACGCTACGTGCGACAACGTGCGACAACACATACACCCCCAACATGCGTGCGATCACAATACACGTAAGCTTGTGTTTGTTTTTAAGGTGACATTCGAGTAGGTAGAGTTTGTGCTGTCTCACCCCCCCCCCCCTCCTCGATTACTCATCTCTATACATGCCCCTATACATTACTAACACCGAATTCAGAAGAAATATTCTGAGTGTTCAGAATTGCATGAAAATATGTGGGTTTAGACAATTTTTCACATATTCGAAAATATTATTGAAATAACGTTCCTTATCCAATCATTTCGATGCCTCCATAATGTATGTATTTTTTTCATTTGTTTTTGATTTATCATTATCATTATATAGCTTCATTATCATTATATCATTATCGCTTGCAATCATATAGTATTCTATTCAAAATATTTCAAATATTGTGCTTGAACGCCGTAAGTTTTTCGTTTACTTTTTGTGATAATACTCAAGTCGAAAATTACCGCTCCCAATAAAAGCCCGTGCAAACCCCCCCTCCCCCCCCCCCCTTCCCCCCCCCCCCCTATCCTTTAGTTAGAGCTGTGGATTAATTCACCCACATTAGTTTTTCATGAATTGGATAGCATCATTAAAATAATTTTAAATAAGTGACATTATGAAATAAAACGAAAGTTATCTCAAGATACAATGGAATAAATACAATCGCGGTTTTTTTTATTTTGTAATATAAAAACGAAACTTGCACCTGCGCTGGAACAATGGTGATTCTATCCAAACTTAAAACTGATAAAGTATTGCTAGTCGTCTGTAACTTTGTTTCCAAGTTAATCAAATCAAACTCGCTGATTGTAATATGTACCTATGTATGTGTGTGAAGTGTATTGTGTGTATGCGTGTGTGATCGCTTGAGTGGAGTGTCATTGTATTTCGTATGTGTGTATATCTGCCTGGTGTTTTTCCAGTTATCACTGTCTTTTTGACTACATTAAATATTAAGCTATTGCATAGCTTTTATCGCGGGCCTAGGCCAGCGCGGCGACCGAATGAAGAAAATTCTTAACAAGAATTAATGATTTTAAACTGATAATTACTTCTAAACGAGTACTGCTTACGATTCGAAAAAAATATATGTTAAACAAGAACATTTTCCTAATATTCTTAGCTTTGAATATTTTAGATTTTGTTTATATTACATAGTGTGATTAATTTGTGAAATTAGATCTAACCGAACACAAAAACGACTACTACGCAAATACTATCTGGCGTATTATTATGAAACCTGCACCATTTTAAAGATAATTTAATTATCTATCTTTTAATCTACGATTTTTTCGAATAATCCGTTTTTTTTGCTTTATCGAAAAAAAAAATCGTGCGCGGCGCTCTATCGGAAGGCGTTTAAATTATTCCGAATCATTTGCTTTCGCAGCCGCAAATGATTCGGAATAATTTCAACGTTTTCCGATAGAGCGCAGTTGTCTGATATCAGAAAAAATAAAATTAATAAAATAAATAAATAATTATAATTGCATAAGTTGTTAAAAATGCTATGCAATAGCTTTACCACGGCAGTCCCCGAGTGCCACACGTATTTTTTTTATACTAGCTAAACCCGACCAAGCTTCGTTGAGGCTTAGTCTGATATGAAATGAATGGGAAAGATTTCACCGGAACATATTTAAATGGAACGTTGACTACAATCGACCGACTACTTTCGAGTTTTGCGAGCACAAACATAAGCAGGCTCAATTTTTATATATAAAGAGGATGTTAAACAACCCAACGATTTTACACTTTTTCATGAAACATTTGTCGAGAATTAAATGCTATAAACACACAATAATATTTAAAATGCATAAAATATGTTATATTTCCAAGAGCAAAACAGGTGAATTGCTTCTGTTTCGATTCTCCATGCTGCCTAAATAGCGCACAAATAAGACGCTTGTAAGTTGATAATGATAATTGTCTTTATTAGCAGTCAAGTGGTCTTGTTTTTATATTTCTTTGTGAATTAGTTGGCACAGCAGTGATGTTCCAGTAAAAAAAAACAATTTGCCTATTTTGACCTATAGAATAGCAGTAAATGTTTTTAACATTATCACCAATTGCCATCGTTTTGCTGTTTTTATCAAATAAGTCATTAACCCTTCAAGCCTCGGCCCCTCAGCCGATTGACAAGTTGATGTTCCAAAAAATTTTAGTAAAAAATAGTAAAAAAAATGAATTATGACACTTTCCCACCAAAACATTAATTACTGCCAAACCACTGTACCCATAATTAAAATAAAACATATTAACATAATAAAACTAAATTATGAGACCAACACTCATAATTTATTTTAAATAATTTATAAACTCGTAAACCCTTAAATATATTAAGAAATGACTCACACAATCAATAAACACAAGGGTAGAGGCATTATTTTAAGGATTCCAAGACACTTTCGTTTTAGATTCTAGCATTTCGTTTTAGATTATAACGGAGTTATGAACTATTTCCATTTACGTTTATAACATTTTTAATTCGAAATCCGCTAAGGACAGCGAAAAGTGATGTAAGAGTAAGAGTAAGAGTTGACGACAATGTATTCAGAATCGCAAGTCACATTGATTTATTTATCTATAACCATAAGACCAGGTGTTGACAGATTTATGTTTTTTTTTTAAATTTAGAAACAAAATGGCGAGTATTTCTTGTCAGCTTTTAAAGCTCGGCATTAGGGTTAAATAATTTTGTACCTAATTTGAACTTAATTGGTTGTGTAGTTTCGGTGATGCAATGGGAACGGACACACACACACACACACACAAACGCGCGCACACATTTACACACACATACACATAAACAAACACACACACACACACACACACACACACACACCGACACACACACATACACATATATTCCAGAAATCCCTTTTTTTGATTCCCAAGAATTCAAAACGTGGGGGAGGATCTCAATCCGGTGCAAACTCGAATTCTTTTGCTCGAAAATAAGACTTTTCCTATTTACATACTTAGCATTACCTAAAACGAAATATTTATTGGGAAAGAAATTAGCCTTAGCAGGTATAAAGTGAAACGATAGACAGGTAATGTATCAGCTGATCTATGAGTTTTCTATGACATTAGAGCAAATTTATGCCGATTATGTACTTTTTTATCGGAACTATTCAATACGGCATTATGAACACACCAGTATTAAACAGGCCCTCATAGTTAAATCTGTTGTTCTAATAGAGGATTTAACAGGAATTCAGCCATTTGCAGGGAATAAACATTACAATTATTTTTGTAACGGTTTTTTTGTGGTTTTCGTATTTATTTATATTTATACATATATATTTCCGGATCGTACTTAATCAGACCAATCATTTGAGACTAAACACGATATATTTATGTAAATTTATTGGCACTTGGACATTTGGACTACTTACTTGATATTTGGATATTTGAATTACCCTATGACACTCGAGATGATAAAACGATTCTAACGATACCACACACACTAAATCGGTTTGAGCGTTTGGAAGTTATGGTGGAATAAAGAAACGAAAAACATACATAGATTAACCCTGAATACATTACACTGCCTTTTTGTCGGGCAGTCGTGTAAAAAAGAAAACCAAAGTTGTGGTAATCGACCGCAATGAATATTCACAAACGTCATCTTTCTTAACGGAGAACGTATACAATGATCTGAGACATATAATTATACATAGGAAGCTACGTGAATGAAAAGATGAGTCATGGCTTGAAGATATGTATCAAGTTGACAGAATTGAACGACCGCGGCAAGAACTTGAGCCTATAACTCCTTTTATTCATTATTTATTGCTTTGTGTTTCCGTCCTTTTATATGTTATATGTTTATATGTTATGTGTGGCGCTGAATCATGGACGCTCACACATAACATATGTCTTTACAGATAGGCGCATTTTTAATGTGGATATGCAGAGGAAGGCTTTAAGTATTATGGTTGATCGAGTCAGAAACGGCATTATGCTTGAGAGACCAAACAAAGTCACAGATAATGGATATTAAGATCCTTGCACTAGAGTATTTTCGACAGACAATGCGGAACAAAAATTATGATCTTCTGCGGCTTATAATTCAAGGCCAAAATCCAAGATAGAATGCCGCAAGGACGAGCTTGATCCTGGCTTATTAACTTATGCTATCGTTATAGGAAGAGTACATGATCCTTGTTCCAATCAGCAGTCTGCATGATACAACTAGTTTTTCCTTAAACGCCAACATTACAGAAAAACGAAGAAGAAGTTGTAAGTAGTAACCAGATAACATGAAGCCAGCCTCACTTTCAGTTGCAAAGGTTGAGTCGTTGGTGCTAATAAAGCGGAAGCCACACTTGACTAACAATAACATTAATAGCTCCTATGTTTCCTCAATTTTCTCCTCGCCGCCATTAGCAGTATACTAAGGCCACTTACTGTGCCATGGGGTAATGAGTTGCGCTCGCAGTGTGCGAGTACACCGCAACGTTCCCACGCTCATCGGGTCGCAACAGTGAAAAATCTGAGAGCCGAGCCTCAGCACACTTCTATAATACATATCTGTTTGGGTAGGTGCAATAAATCATAGAGCAATTTAGCAATTCCAAATGTTGAAATATGATGACAATCGAGTCGAGAGATAAGTTAGACAGAAATGGAATCAGAGAGAGAAAGAGATATATCTTTCTGCGAATCGATAAAATCTGAGCCTTCAAACCTTCCGCGCGCTTTAAATTTTTAATCCGGATCGAGACTTTTTAATCCGATCGATCAAAATTACGACAGATATATACCGAGGAAAATGTTCCAACAAGCTTCCACCAGAACGAATACAAGATTCTCGAGGGAAAGACGATAACAAAAAAGATTAAGACCTTAAGGACAAATTACTGCTATCCCATCCTTCGCAGAAAGTCACCGCATACACACACATACTTACAGCCTCACGGAGATAGTCAGTTGGCAAACGAAAAGTAGGAAAACCGGTACCCGTGGAAAGACTATCTTAATCATGATATGAGATACTCGTACTTTGACAAAACGAAAGAGGAATGGGAAGAACTGACACCAGAAGAAGTCAAAATGTGGGAAGCAGTTCAGGAATATATAAAATGGATGAAACATATACGGAAATTAGCGAACAGGAATAGACAAGTGGAAGGAAACATCAAACAAAAGGCAACCCGAAAAGATCCAGAATATTTATAACACATAATATAATATAATTGTATGGTAAAATATAATAGTCATATAATATAGTACAGTACACTAACTGCCTTTCGGCAGATAGTGAAATCTTGAGAAGTAGGAGATAGGCTTGATATGATCGAATCTTTAATTAAATTCATTGAAATATAAAATACGTCTAATCCTTTACATGTTGTTTCGAAAACTAGACATTCTGGTAAGAGGTATACTCAACCCGATATTGCTATAGCAAGCGACAACAGAAATGTATGAGAGCGCCCCTTTAGTTTTGTCTTTATTAATGAACCATTGCACCAACTGTTTTTAAATTTGTATGGAAAAGATCTGGCGATACAAATTTGCCGAGTAGATTCACCGACCTCGGGGCAAGATATTCAAAGCGGCAGTGGAAGTTGTGGTTTTTCTTAGTTCAATATATTACTCTCTTTAAGCTGGTCTTGATTTTTTTATTGGCAATTAACATTACATTTTTGTCAGTTTTAAATATAGAGCTGTCTGCTTTCAAACAGAATATTTGCATAATATCTGAAAAATTAGCATCGATAAATAGAGCGTTTGAGGGATACATTCTTGATTTTCCTATAATAACCCTTACTATTGAGTTCAAGTGTGTATTAGTGCATGCTCCCTACTTAAGGATATCATATATAAGCATATGCTCCGAAAATGTCGCTAAGACTGTCTCGGCAGGTTTTCCCGGTAATTTTCCGTTTCGTATTTAATTCGATCGTCTCTTTTCGCTCTCCGCAATTTAACAATGACAACAAAAAAGCAGCGGGCGCCTGCCGCAACAGAGCCCACAATTTGCCTTTTCTCTGCGTATAATATGTACCAGTTGTTAATGCGAGCGAGCGAATTTATCTGATATTACGTTCAGCAACACTTTCTCCACTCGAAAGCAAAAGTGCTGGTAGCCGGCTACTGACTGCGCCGACCGGGCAGACAAGGATGACATATTGAGCGACATATTCTAGCACTGGACCGGCATAGCATAGCATACCCGTTTGCCTATATGCCGGAATGCAGGATGCTTGATCACGCGGGCTAGACTGGCAATGTACGAGACTATCTATCACAGATTGCTTAGTTAAACTTTCAGCTATCAATAAATAACACTAATTATATTTATTTATTTATCATAGGTATATAACTTCTCTTAAAGATCGACGCACAGTGGCTGATATGGTACAGTTACACAAAGTCATCCACAATACTATAGCTAAAAACTTGTGCTTTTTCGTACAATCTGGTTCGCCATTCTCGTACGTTTGAGGTCTCTCGCGCGAACACGAACTACGGGAAACCTTACAAAAGTTATAGGTAAACTTTTATAAAAACATCATACGAGAATCAGAATTCCATTTCGTCTTTCTCAAAGCAATGACCCTTTACCTCGTTGTAATCTGGCTCTCTGTATCGTTTCCATAAAACTAAATAAAAATTAAATATATTTAAAAGAAAAAAAACATGACCGCCGTGACAGAAAGTGAACTATTGTATTTATAATTATTTTTATTACTGTTTTTGTAATGATTTTCATGAAATATTTTTGGTTTATGTGTTCATCCATATAGATAGATTTATATTTACGGAATGTACTCAATCAAACCTTGCATTTGACATTAAACTCGATATATTTGTTTTAATTTATTGACATTGGACGTTAAGACAAGTATTTTTTGACATTTGGACAGTTTAGGTACCCTATGACACTCGGTATGACGTAACGATTCTAACAATATCACACACTTCTAAATCGGTTGAAGCGCTTGGAAGTTATGGTGGAATAAAAAATCAGGGTTTCATCATTAAACACACATGATTTATTTTCGATTACAATTGTGTAGTTTTATAATTTTCCAAAATGTTGGATTGGAATAAATTCGTAAAAACCCAAAACGGATATTAAAAAATCGGTAATATTTTGTCGGTAATATGAATATACTTAGTATATTTTATTTTGCTAAATTAATATTCCAAGTATTTCTCTTCGTTACTTGGCCCACAGGATCTATTCCTGACGACCGCGAAGAGGAAGAACGAAAAAATCTAAACTAACAAAAGATCGTAACTCGATGCGAACACGCACCGCGTAACACGGCGATTTATTTTAAAGACGCTGCTTTCTCCTTATATGAGAGCAAGGGCTCGCGGCTCGTGCCCTAGGACACTCGGGAGGACAAACTATTCCAACACACTTCTAAATCGGTTCATGGGTTTAGAAGTTATGGTGGAATAAAGAAATGAATCATTAACACATAACACTCCTTTTTTTGGGCAGTCGTATAAAAATAACAAGAGTCGCCATCATCCCGTTTAAAATAACATTTATACGCGATCGACCTTATTTGATGCATAATAATAAAATAAATTTTATTAAAATAAAATAAATTTAACAACATTTTATAAATGTTATATTAAAATAATTTTAACAAAATAGCAAAAACGATGTGCCACATTTTAGCTTATACACTGCATCGTAGTCTTTTTCTGCGTCACGTGTCGTCCGCTTCTGAATCGCTCTCACTTTCCACGGGAACAATTGACAATAGGCCCCGACTCGTACTTGCTGGCAATACGCGATTCCCATTAGTTTTAAATTTACACATAATAATACGAACACCTGACACGTTTTCCTTGCTAATTGCGATTGTCTCCAATTCATTTAAGCAATATTTATTTAATGAGATTAATGGAGGTTTTTCAGGGATATACATTTCTCTAAACTCTACTAAGTCGCGAAACCTGGAAAAAGACTATACGCTAAAACCATCGGCGAGGTTACTGAATTTACTGTTGAAACAAGACTAATTTCGACAAGAAATTGTATGCCTATTGGTGATTCTGCTGTTTTAATCAAATACTGCATTTATACAGATAACACGAGTCCTAAAATTCTAAAAAAAATTAGGAATGGCTTCATGATCAGTAATAGTCGTTATGTCGAAAAAACTATTATGTTCGCAATAAAAATCTCAAATTTGTTAAATTCACAGAGTGAAACGATAATTCAAAATTTGGTTAAACTTTAAAAGTTTTTACAAATATGACTGAGGTCAATAAATATGTATTTTTTACCCTTATTTTTTATTATTTTGCTATAACTATCAGGTAACAAAATTCATGTATATCCAGGCCTAGAGGAGGGCCCTCTTCTGGGTCAAGCTAAGATCATACCAAACACAATAAGAGTTCCACAAAATTATATATTATTTGAGATAACCAAGCTAGGAGTTATATTATTTGTCAAATGCATTTATTAGGTTACTGACATATCGATACATTTCAAGAATCAAAGACGTGTGGAACCAGTATCCAAATGGAGAGATAGACTAATAGTAGAACAGCCGACGACTGATTGAAACGAAAGATGGTAAACAAGTGGTACCTATTCGGTGTATCCTTTCATCAGCAATATCTTCTGTTATGTCTTTAATTTGGAGTGGAACTAATCAATATCGATACCCATAAGCAGCGTTGGCGTAATCTAGCCCTCGTTCGTGTAATCTTGTATACAGATGGGTGCAATTCCGAGGAAGATCCCATACACGGTTAGTTGTGTAACCCAGATTGCTTAGAAGCAAGCACGAAATATAAACATTCGTTAGCCGTAGGGTGCCAGCCAATAGAGATACAATATGCTTGTAAACTCACTATCATTATCTTACGATTACTCGTATTTTAGTTACAAATAACATAATGAGGTAAGTCAATCACAATAATTATTATATCATTTTACAAAAATGATGAGATAATCGATCAGAGAAAATGATACGCCGATTATCGATACTCTCTCTTTTTAATATTCCTTCATTACATATATTCTTTCTTATAGTTCTTCAATATCAATATATATTATATATTAAAAACGGGAGAACGTCATTGGTAACGATGGACAATACTTTGATTATTAAGTGCATTCATTTTTTTATGTAAATATTAGCCCACTAAAAAAAAACGCTTTTTTAAAGGGTCTGAGTCTGGTTTAGAAAGCCAAAATAATGTTTTTCATGTTTTTTTTTACTCAATGTCGAAATCTGATCATGAATCTTTTATATCAGTTTGTTTAAATAAAATAACATTAATGTTACTGGTTATTAACATTAATTAAAAACATTAATTATTAATAAATAAATAAATAATAAATAATTGATAGCATTTATTAAGTAGTTAATTAATTAATTATTAATTACATGAATAATTAATAACATTACATTAATATGTTACAAAATAACATTAATAACATTAAAATTAATAACATTAATAACATTAATAATATTTGTTAACATTTGAAAGATAAAATTATTTTTTGTAATAGTAAAAAAAAACTATTTTTGAGATATTGAATTGCAAATGTTTCTACCGCTGCAGAAATGACGCAATCTGCTTGCGCCGACCGGTAAAAGCGAACGTAATTTTGCCTGAAACCAAAAAAAACTAAGATAATAATTTTTACTTATGTATTTTGTAGAGGAACTAAAGAAATTTACTAAAAGTTAGCATTTTTACAATTTTTCAGGGATTTAAAGAAATAAAATCGATTTCGCCCTAAAATTTTTGTGTTTAACTAGTAAAAAATATATAGTAATATATAAACATTGTTTCCGATTTTTTTGATTCATATAAAAGAGAATTTAAGAATCTTGATTTTTTTTGGAACAACTTGATCCTTCAAGTACTTTTTTATCACCGGCGCAATAAAAATACGGTTTTGACAAAAAAAGGGATTAAAATTGTCATTAAAGAAAAGTAGTAAGTTACAGCAATCTGACACTATCAGCTATTCCAGAGGTAAAAGATTCTTGAATAGATTTAAACTTTAAGTTTTAAAAAAAACGTGTTTTTTAACTGCCTAAATCAGACTCCTCCCTTAATGGAAACACCTGACCTGTCCGTAGTTATTTGATCTTCTCTATACTTATGCCACTTGACGGCTGAAGCGTAAATAAAACAGCTTCCTTTAACAAATGACATATTCACCGATATGTCAATACTGATAAGGTACATAAGTACAGACTGGCAAACGTCCATAAAATAGTTTATTACACGAAATGCGTGTGAGTTTACTGATCTAAAACATGTTTGTATAGCGAAGCGGCCTCAAGAGACACGAAGATGCGCCCAGCATCTATTGGTGAAGCATTTCAAACCCTACCATGCACGGGTGCGGAGCGAATCACTTTCTATTTTAATGAGTCTGGCCGAATTGGTCTTCTGGGGGATTTATACAATACTAACATATTATTATTTATACAGGGTAAGTATTAATTACCCGGCATCCTTGCAGTGGGTGAATCAGTACGAGCAAATAAGCAATATTTGATAAAAAGCCTAATTTTTAGAAAAATATTATAAAAAGCGTGGAGCACGATGCGCTATCTATCGGGAGGTAAAATATCACGAATATTGTTTATCGGAAATATTTTACCTACCGCTAGATGGCGCAGCGAGCTCAAACTCTTGTCAAAATTTTATTTAACAGTCAAGTAAAATTTTAAAAAAAAAACTTTTTAGTTTTTCCCAATTTTTTTAATAAAAGTTGCCTAATTGCTCGTACTAATTCACCTCCTTGAAGGATGCCATTTAATTAAAACATCCTGTAGAGAATAATAATAAATTAAATTTATAATACTTTCTTTTATTCAGGAAAAGACCGTGTACAACAATAAGTAGACAAACCTATACCGTTCTAGAGAAAAAATATTTTTATGATAACAATTTAAAATATAATGAATTACAGCAGCGAGGCCAGGAGTACAATACACTGTTAGGTTAGTATTGCCACCAAATATTGGATTGCTTCTTACAATACAACTTTATATTACGGTTTTTTATAGAATAACGATGTTTTAAAAGTATTTTTTTATTTACATTGAATTTTCTTGAAACTCCATTACTCGATTACATTTCTCAACATTTCTCTTACGGTTAATACGGAAATAACAGTATACTGATTATGATATGTGTCTGAATATAACCGTACGTATATATATCATACGAGATATGATTTATGTGTCCTAACATAACCGTACGTATACTACTAACATGGCTACATGCTGCTATGTTAGAATCGAGATCTATTAATGAAATAACATTATCTTTTAACATTACGACTCGGTAACTGCCATCGCGCCAACACCGTTACGCATCATGTAAATTCATACGTATGGACCACGCGTTATATACATAATCCTTGTTGAAACATGCGTATTTCCGCATATTACGTCGTTATATTTTTCTCAGTGTAGAAAGTGAAGAACCAAGTAGGGAATGAAAGATACCCACAGTAACAGACTCTTATATATATTACACGATGAATACTGATATGTCTGATAGGTACATTCATAGACATAAAAAATATGATACATAGAAATATCATAGAGATACATATTACTTACATGGGATATCAAATATAATTACATAGAATAGAAAATATGATAAGACATATTAACATTATCTTAATATCGCCCTCTTCAACCTTCTGTAATAAAGAAGAAAATCAAGATACTTACTCCTATCTAACCATAATGCATTGGTAAATCAAATCAAATCGTTTTTGTTGTCTTAAAAACTAATATCATTAGTATCACTGCGAGTATTAATTACATTACATTTACATTACACTGCGAGTATTAAATAAATTCTTAAATTCTTTTACCAAGAATGCTAATAATCATAAAAATGCGAATGAATGCGAATCTAAAGTACATCGTAAAAAGTATCTAAAGTACATGGGTATTATTGTAGAATCAAATCAAGTCTCAACATTTAGTTCTATAATATTTAATTGATATAAATATTATTATTGTCAGATCGATAAAATGCAGAGTAAGATATGTAGTTAAAAATTAACTCATTGTGTTGCGATTATATTATTTTTAAAAATATATAATGAATAATAAATGAATAATGTAATGAGGTAGTAGTCCTTACCAATTAAAACAAAGGTACGATTGAAATTTCTTTAAGGAGTCATAATCTTGGTCTAGAATTGCAAGAAAGATTTCTTCGCTCGTTCAAGAAACAATTAAATGAAGATATTTGTAGCTAATTAATATACCGCAACTTGCTTTATATTACATTTAAAAAAAATAATTATTGCACTATGCCAGTTTATGCTTAACTCGCCAACCTAATTTCACTGCACCCCATGTACTCCTGTCCCTGTAGTAGAGTCCCGTAAAAAAATCAGTACTGATTTATCTAACAAACAGAATCGTGTGAAGTAGATATAGGAGAGTCAGAAAAACTTGGATAGACATCACCATATTCTTGACCGGCTGTTTTAGAAGTTATTTTCCAAAATGGCCGGCACTGTTTTTATTTTGTGTATATTTCTGATCCTGTGACACTGATACTCATCATTTAGGTGACTGAATATACATTTTTAAGGACAAGGAATCGATTAAGAAGGTTGCCTGACTGTTATTTACTAACCTTCCGTGCGCCTGGTGGGGTCTATTACACCCCAGCGAAGTAATATCTGTTGCATTTTTTTTGGAACCCAAATGTAGTTTTTTATGAATTTCAAAAACTTTTACAATCACTAGAAGAAATTTAATAGTGATTGAGCTATAGTCCGAAATGTTTAGGTACTGGGAAACATTTCTTTACCTTGTAAACTTGTTAAAGTGTCTTATATGCGCTGACAGAAATGGCGATTGGGATAGTTACTTTAAATATATCCAGGAAGTTCTACCTGACGGTATAAGATATTTACGATATGAATCATAGAACCTGGAAATAATGAGATGGTTAGAGGAAGAGCACCCATAAGTGTATCAGAAATTTAAAACAGGTTATTTCGTAGTTAGACAAACCAAACGACCACTTATTAAATTATAACAACGATCTTAAAAGAGTTCTAAGGGATAATAGGACAAACAATACAACAAATGTACGTGACGGAATGGGAGTTAGTGTTTTGTAAATAAAACTTATCACGAAGGTAAAACTCCCAACAATGTATAGGAAAACAATAATTCCAACTGTTACATCAAAGACAACTCTAGCTTCCCAAAAAATAGTCTTTCTGCAGCTGATTTAAGTATTCATATAGCTAAAGCAAGAGGACAAACTATGAAAGGTATTTTGAAATATCATTTGTTGCCAACTAGTATGTTGTTTGATAGTACTGACTACATAAATAACCCGGTAAAGCATGTACTATTGACTGAAATAGACATTGACGTCTGATCGAAAAGAAACTCAATCAGACGCAATACTGTTTTCAACAGTGTGATGTCATGGATACTGCTGTCAAAGTTGATTTTATGTCACAAATTCGAAATTACAAAACTAAGGATATAGAGATAACTAAGGATAAGGATATGCTAACTTTAAAAATATATTTGATGCACTGTGAACTAAAACAAGTTACTACAAGATAATAAAACGAGTAGACTTTACTGACAGTTATATTGAGCAGTCACTTGAAGGTGAAAGAAAAGACGGAGAAATGCTGATCCAATCGAACTGATAAAAATCAAGCAGGTGATTCTAATTCCTGTTAAGATGGACTGATGATGGTCTTCAGGTTGAAACAAATAGATGCTGCAATTGGCTGCTGCTACTAGTTTTATTAAAAAGTTATAAATGACTAACTTAACTACAGTGTTAAGTGAAAACATCACAGGAGACAATGGCAGCAGCGATGCAGTAGCGAACAAAGAAGTTCAAACTTGCTCGGAACTTCGAACCTTTGTTGAAGAAGTAGATAGCAGAATTATAATTCATAACATACATTCATAACATACATACATAACATAACATACATAGTGCTATCAAATGACACTGATGCCGTCGTTATCATCCTTCGATATATATTTGAACTATTCAGTAACGGATTGCAAGAATTGTGGATCAAAGTAGGAAGGGGTGATAAAATGCGTTATGTATTTATGTATGCGCTACCCACTTGAGAGCCAACTGGGAGCTGCACTTTACACTGTTGTGATGTGATAAAAAGAAAGATGTGATAAAAAGAAAGATTTCAACAAAACCATGGCCACCTAAAAGCTTCGCCAGAAAATTACCTATATCGATTTGCAGAATATAGTACTTAATCTGAAAAAAATACCTGAGAAAGCAGAGGAATACCATGTTTAAATTTTACATCCACCATCAAAGTGTAAGACATATGATGAACTTCGTTATTCTAGCTACCACCCTCATACTTTTCAATAAGAAATGGATATATCCAAAGATGCTTTTTTATTTTACGGGAATCCTTAAACCAATCACAAAATACCCAGGGAAGTCTGTTATTGGGGCCCCCTTCGCCATAGGTAAGAAAATCATCAGAAACTGCTTGGAACAGGAACATCGGGCACCTTAGAAACAGAGCCAAGGATGTCGCCAGACAAAGGCCACGATGGAGCAACCACCTTCTAAGAAAACCGAGGCCCTACTTGATATGCACAAGAAGAACCTTAGAACCACCATCGGTCTTTTCACCGGACACATCGGACGAAACCGGTTGGGTTCCATTGCGATGCTTCGGGCGACGCGGTTCGTTTCTCGGCTAGCCTCGAACGGCTCGGCATTATTATTTAATTTAAATATTATTAGTGTAGCTTGTATGTATATGAGGTATTCCAAGTAAAATTACAAAATGTGATTTCGGCCCAACGAGACACATATGTACCAAATTTTAGGTCCCTAAGTCCTATATTTCGGGATTGATGTATTACTAAGGCGCTTTTTGGTGGACCGATTTTAACCACAACCATTTAAACTCTTGCCATAACCAATAAATGATACCTGCATGCCAAATTTTAGCTCAATCGGATTACGCGTTTTAGGCGCTATCGTGGAGGAATACATACACAGACACACACACACACACACACACACACACACACACACACACACACACACACACACACCTCACTGATACACACACTGACACACAGAGAGACTACCGTCTTGAAATGGTCTTAATCGTCTCGAAGAAGCTCAAATCACATATTTCCGTCATCATTTCGAAAAAAATCTAGCGCGTTCACAATACTTTCCCTCCTGGTCGGTTGGTGGGCCGGGAAAATAAAATAGCCCTATCTCGGTCCCCGCACATAGTAACATATTCCAGAGCGTTCAGTCCCCCCTCCCCCTTCCCCCGGTCACATCCCAAATTATAATTACCTACAAATTCGCACATCCAATGAACATCCACAATAACATCCAAAATATAAAACTTACTTTACTCTCCATTTCGTTTTACAGCGATGCAAACGTAATAATTTTAGGTTCGTAATTCAGCGCAGTTACGAAGTTTGTAGAAGTGAAGAGGTTACGGTTTGTAGGAGGCAAAGGTTCCCGCGGCTAGTCACGAACTGGTCGCGTCCGTGTCCGAGGTAAGCGTTTTGGTTGCGAAAATCGGCCGCTGCTATTTAGCGCCGAGCATCGCGACTCGCGAGTCGCACGCTCTTCTTCCAAACAAGTAGATGATGCTTACTCTAGGATTGGGGAAGATCGCGGTAATGCTGCGAAAAAAGATTCTCACAAACAAGTAAATATACTGAAAAGAACAAAAAATACGAGTGCCGTTACAGAAAGTGTAGTATTTATATTATAATTAGTATCGACACTATGACACTAGGGATGATAAAACGATTCTAACAACATAACACACTTCTAGATCGGTTCAAGCATTTAGAAGTTATGGTCAAATAAAAAACGGAAAACATACATAGAAGAACCCTGAACACATTATACTCCTTTTTTGTTGGGCAGTCGTGTAAAAATGCGATGATGCTGGTGGAATAACGCCGAAAAATAGGAATAAAAAATGTCGGGAGGCAGCCAGTACGTTCCAAGGCCGTAGTCCTTGGCGATGGCCTAGTTTCAAGGCCGCAGTCAGATAAAATGGGATTTGATTTTCTATGAATAATAAAACTTCCTTACATCAGAAATAAAATATCCACTCTATTACCTAAAAATACATAGGTATCTACTTTTATGTATAAAATTAGTGAAATTGATAGGACAATAAAAAAAAACTTTGACGAGAAGTAGCCGAGGACTGATTACACCTCAATATTACTTTCATAAATAAAATCTTTGAGCGCCCTCTCTCGGCCGGAGGACGAACTCAGTGGTGTTCCATAGCGAAGCCTCAGGCGGTGCGGTTGAATTCTCGGTAAAGGACGGTTTGGGCCAAGCGCTAACAGATAGCGGTTAATATTTTATTGAAGTATATGGCGGAATTTAAATATTATTAAAGTGAACTACTTTAATATTTTATTGAAATATATGCCGGAATTTAAATATTATTATTATATTGTATCTGAGATATTCCAACCAAATTTCACAATGTGATTTTTGACCAAAATGGGATTCGACATCATGTGATTTGTTTTGGTAAATACAAAACGCTTCTCGCTAGCCTTGTGTTGCGGGGTCTAGCTGAAGCTAGCGTGATAATATTGAACCATAAACTGCTGGAAATAGTCCAGCTGACAAAATAAGTTTTACATGACCATATATACTCCCATTTAATTATGAATAGGAAGAAAACAAATTTACCGGGTGAATTTTGTAGCACCTGACGTTTCGGCAATGTTGCAACGGACATTGTCCATAGTAGACAAATAACGGCGATTGGAACATCGCTGAAACGCTTCGGGTGCTACAAACTTCAGGCGGTAAATTCGTTTTTATCCTATTTTGTATACATAGGCCCAACCGGGCGTATTTAATTTATCCCACGAGATTTGGTTCACATCCAAGATATGAAAATACATAAGGCAATGTGTTTAATTTTGAACCTACTCTACCATGCTTCTGCTTTTTTTCCATTCAACGATCTAAAATAAATATGTGGTAATTATATTTATTCCTATTACTTTCTCCGTGCGATGCACAATAAAAGTTCTTTTCATTCGCGCTAACTATGGGTATTAAAAACCCATTGTGTGTCGGCTATTAATGAGAAAAAACTTTTAAATAGGCGGTCTGCAACTGTCACAGAATTGAAGCAATTCCGCGTAATTACCAGTGAGTATAGAGCTGTAGTAAAGACAAACGAAACATACTAAAAATCTCAAATAGACAAATTCTCAAATAAAATTCTCATCACGAGAGACATAATAGCGACATTATAGCTATTTATTACGTTATTGTTATAAGTGACATTATATTCTATGAGAAGGAAAGTTTGTCCATGTCTTCGCATATGAACATCATACAATCCTTTTATATAACCACGACTGAAAATTTTAAACAATCTATAATAAATAATACATTTTGAAAACGAAAACTACTAACGGTTTTACAAAGTCGGGAGACACCTAGCACCCGCTTCATGAACTACTTTCAATGAATAATACAAATGATACAAATGATTGTAGATGATGCCTCGCGTTGTTTAAATAATTGTTATAGCAACCTCCAATATACACAGCAGCCATTGTCTGTTTTGTTGTTGTGTAACTAATGATGTAAAATAAAGGGTTTTTTAAATAGTTTTGTGCGAGTAACATTATTATAATTTGTTGTTTTATGATGGAAACTAACACAAATGATCCAATGTCTATAATCAATGAGGTTATTAATAAACCTAATTTTAAATGATCACCCAAGAAGTATAGTATGAGCGGTTAATAGATTGGTGCAATATTAATGAGAGAGAGACAAATGACAAATGAGAGAGACATTTCTAGCAATTATAACTTGAGTACATTCAATTTTGGAAAATAGAAATTGTTTCAAAATAATAAAACTATTGCGATCAAAATTCTGGCAACAAATACAAAACAACACTCTTAAGTATGTCTTCTCAGGGATTTGGCACTTCTAATTGTTCATAATGTCTTATAAATAGTCTCGACTATTCTATAGTCAAATAAATACTAGTGAAATAAAATGAAGGGTTACGTGAAAGAACGATCAATGTCCATTTTGTTTTTTAGGATAAGATACTTTTTCATGGGGTATAAATTTAAGAAAAGTCTTTTTTTAGACTCAACTGTATTTGATTTACAGGAAAAATATAGTTTTTCTTACTCAAACTTAGCCTGGCTATAAACTAAGCCTGTTCGTATTTTAGGTTAGTAGTTTTTTAAATGGAATTACCAAAAAAGAATTAAATATGACGTTGATACACATGGGAGAAAGGGATGAACACGTAACCCTTCAAATTAAATTTTTGACGATGGCGGTGTGCATTAAAAAGCAATGTTTTAAGAGTCGTTGTAGAAAATACTTTTTGATCGGAAAAACTATTAAAAAACGACAATAGCAGGAAGATTCTGACTTCATTCAGATAAAAACAGATGAAGTCGTGGTCGGTTCGGTCGGTCGCCAAAATATCTACGTTTGTTTGATGTGGCAAACATCCAAGACGGCCGCTGTAACGGCTCCTTAACAATTGAGAGCGCTCATTGTTGCAATCAGACGGGAGATTGATTGTTCATTTGCATCGATAATTGAATTGTAACGAGCGATCAAAATTCTGTCATTTTCATTATGGCAGACAAGGAAGTGTAGAACGAAGCGCAGCCAATGGAAATAATAACTAATCAGTGCTTCTTCTTTTTCTTCTTAGCGTGTTTTTTTTCTATTCTTGATTGTTGTCTTCTATCTTTGTTACGCTGAAAATAATACTATTGGAAACAAATCTTATGTTATAAGCATGTAATAATCTCTAAACTATTCATAACTATCGACGTATGTGTAAAATATACAGATCAAAGTACATTTTAATCTATTGCAAGATTTAAAAATATATATTATGTATGGTATAGCCGACAGGTTAGCCAGAAATGACTTCAGGGAGTTATTAACGTTAATTATATTTGACTATATAGTGTGCGCTTTACATATTTGTATGCAACATATTGTTATTAACAAGCAACTACCTGAAGTCACAAAAAACCCAATGCAATCACTTTTTTGTTAAAGAATATCCATTTAGAAGGTGTTACGTGATATTAATGCGTATCCTGTCCTGTCATGGTTTAATCCGATTATTTTGAGATAACGGAATTAAAAAGTTATTGCAATCGTGACAGCTTTGACCTTTGACCTGTTCCTCTATAAAAAAAATGACTTACAATAGAACAACTCTGAGGTAATGGCAAAAGCAACATCCTTTAAAATACCGGTTATCCGGATTTCGCGGCAGTCATGCCTATCGGCGGTGGATTTGAAAGGCAAGTGCCTGGCTTATAGTATGCTGGCTGACTGTCTGACTGGCTGTTTACATTACAAGGTAACCCAAGGTCGTTTACGTTCGCAACGCTGCTGTGTTGTACTTTTAAGCAGCTGGCCTTTGCATTTTTAAATGATTTTCTTTCGTTACCATTCGTTGGTATCTCATGGCGGCGACGCGATGTGTATATCGGTAATAAATTCGATTTTCTCAGTCTTTCCTGAGTATTGTGTGAGCAGCCTTGCCAGGGTGTAAAAGCATGGCATTGACACAGTGGTAATATCTATAGATATAACAATTTGGTTGCCCGGAACACACACATTCATATTATTAGGAATTTGATATAATTTTTGTAAATTCCTAAAAGAATAATTGAGGAGAATCAAAAAAAAAAATAAGAATAATAATAATAAAAGTTACCTACATGGCAAAGAAGGAGTCTTAAGTTCAGATTTGGGATTGCTTATCATGTTTCATGAATATGAGTGAGTGTATCATAGCTGAAATATAGGGGCCTAATGGGGTTTCTCCCATTTTCAAAAAAAAAATATTTAAAAAGAAAATGTGCATACTAAAACTAAAAATAAAATAACTAACGGAGTGGATTTGCTATTAATAATATTTCTTATATTACTTATATTAGTACTTATGTTCCTATATTATAGTTAGCAGTAATAAATCTCATAACTTTGAAATTCCCAGCATGAAAGGGGAGATAAAAATTTGGCCAATGTAAAGAGATTCTTCAAAAAAAATGACTGTGCTCAAACAATTTGAAATCTATTAGAGTTTTGTAATATTTCGTGTCTACAAAATGTTACTTACTATTTAACGTTACCTCATATCAGAAAGTATAACTATTGGGGTTTGTTGTTGACCCTAATGTTTTATATATGCTTGCGATATTTACATAGAATAAAAACAATTAAAAATAGGGGTATACACCCCTCAATCATTTCATATTTCATATTCTTCTATCATATTCCAAGCAATACGTTCTGCTAAAACTTCTACACTGTTGCCAAATTTTTGATTTCTCCTTATACTCATTACATTTAACAATTCTGACATTTAACCACTTTTTACTGCGAGTATAGTAGTTTTTAAAATAACTACTACTATTAATCTTTGATCCACCCTTTATCAGTTTGAATAGATGAGAGTAATTTTAATGTGATATAAAAACACTACTTAATGGATATCACACTGGTTTTATAAAAAAGACAATTTATTCACAATGCCGGACTTATCGCTATAACGATATCTTACAATCAACTGATAGTTAAGAGTCAGTTTGAGTCAGTTTCCGAAATTTTGGAGTACGTATGTTCTGTGTAAACGTATCTTTTAATAAAATTGGCAGAAATTAAGCCCTAGAAATTGCCCCTTTAACGGTATTTGGAGGAAATTGTTTGGAATGTCAAAAAATAGGACGAAAACTAAGTCTGTGACGATAATTTTTAACCATTACACAATCTTGCTCAAACAAAATTATCCCGTGCACCGATTAATCTTGAGCGTTATCTTTGATTTCTCTAATTTTCTTTAAAAATGTAGTAATCTCGACGGAACGTTATTTATATACTAACCTTGGTACAGGCAGAGCCTAGTTGTGTTAAAACATAGATTAATAAGCAGTAAATGTAAACTTTCATTAAAAAAAAAAAACGGAAACAAGAGATAAATTCTTCTCTTCCCGCTATCATAATTTTACCGCTATGCAATTCGCGCCGCTCCGTAATAATTACCGAATGCCACATATCGCGTGACACCGAGAATAACAGCGCTTCTTACAACTATTTGATTGTTCAAATTGCGGAACTTACATGATTATCGGCTCTCGTTTCAACGAAAGCGAAAACCGTTGCATCTTGTCATCGCGATAATAACGTTTGTGTCAATAATACATATTAAATCTACATACATAATAGATACAAATGAATCAAATGAGCATTACGTAAATCTTTCTTTATTAGGTAATTGTCATGTCTTTGATATCTGTTAGAACATATTATTTCAATACGCTTTTCTCTATTCGTTTGAAAGGTGATCCGCCAAGTAATCCGTTTCTCAAGAGCAAGATGGCTAAACCATGCTAACCGAAAACTTTCCTTGTCCATAAACTGGGTTACTTCCGTTACCCGTAATAAGACCGTTATCAAAATAGTTGCTACACCTACTTACTAAATTAAACTTCCAATAAAGTACATCGTAATGTTTAAAATGCTATTAAAAAGGCAGGTAATATAAATGAAGTCACCTTTTCATCTTATAAATAGTAACGTTACATAAAAACCATTCGTTGTTCAATCAATAATACCTACGATAAACGTAAAACACATTGGAATAACTAAAACGGCTAAAAAGTCAATTAAATGAATTGTTTTAAGAAGGCGTTTTGGGAGGTTTGCATAATGAATCGATTATTAGATTCATTAGTCTGAACGTTAACATAAAAATGAATCACGAGTAAGACCAAAATAACGTTTTAAGTGCCTGAAAATAAGTAAAAATTGAAAGCAGACAATTTCCAAAAAATACTAATAAGGATAATACTAATAAAGGTACTCCAGGCGATTAATTCAAAAAGAATACTCAACTTATATAACAATATCACGAGGGCCGCACCACATCATGGATAAAATATGTAGGTCGTTACTAGATTCTGTAAGATAGTTATTATAATCGATGTCATTAATTTCCAAAGTTTGACATAATTTATAGGGAAAGTTAGAAACTAAGTCATCGCATTTTAAATTGCGTAAACAACATTAATCTTGTTACATCATACCTGTGTTTAATCATAAGAATGAGTAACGATATGGTGAAATTATTGTAAATAAGATAAATATTTTGTAGAGACCGATTGGATTTAGAGTCAGAATGTGAAAAAGCCTGTTTTTATAACGTTTAAGTTTTAGTTTGGGAAACTTTTTACGATTTTTCAGTCCTTATAGTAGGTATCGATCAGTTGTGTATTTCCTTGCGAAGTATCTGACTTTTAATTTCCACATTCAAGTTAGTGCTAATGCTTTTATTAAGCTTATCTTGATAATAGATGGCTCCTGTGAGGTGCTTTTGACCTTAGAAATGTGTCTGTTTAACCCTTAAATAGACCTTAAAAATTAGTTAATCCTACTCTGCTGATATTATCTCTTCGTATACTGTATTTAATACAGCATTTGTTCAGATCAGGATAATACTTTGTTTACCTCCCAAAACTTATTTAGTTACCTCCTTCCTCTACGCCTGCCTTTCCACAACCTCTCACCCTTCGATTTGTAAATGTTGTTTTTTTTGCCTCTTTTTTTATTATTGTACATATTTTTCTGCTCTTTCTGTTACTGTCACTTAAACATATTTATAACTGAAATTGGGGTAGTCTGTAAGATATTATATGTTTAGTCAGTCTGCCTAATAAACTAACAGTAATTATTTAGTGTAATAAAGACGATGCATTCATTGATTTACTCAGCATTTGAATTTTTTGCAACATTTATATACTTATTGCTTAATATCATATAATTTATAAAGGACTATTGAGAAGAAATATCAATTTAGATATCATTCCTAATCCAGTAATAAATCATACGTAATTTATTTAGAAGAAATATTTTTTATTCAGATATTTTTTCTGAAATACGGAGAAAAAATATTTAAAACTGAGTGTTTTTATATAATTTTTATTTATAAATGTAATGAGAATATAATAATAACAACCAATTTTATAGACAACCAATGCATCATAGTCTTATGGTACACAATATTTAGTAGCACAATGGCTATCTTTGTCGACATCATTGTCAGAAAAGTCTTCAAATCTTGTTGTGAACTAGCTGTAAAAAAGATTAGAAATGAAAACATTTCCAAACATTTCAAAGTCTAACTATTCGCTTTTGCAGAATGATTCCCCCATATTTGGCTACTAGTCAGCGTTTGACTGATTATAGATATTAATTATAATCTATTACAATACGTCTACTTCATTTTTTTCGTGTGCTTCCATATTATAAAGCCCGTTTCACACTACCGTTATTCAACAACCGAATCAGTACGATCTTATAGAAAGCGAGTCTCAGCTGCTAATTATGTGACGGTTATGTCACATTACACGATCGATTAATAAGCGGGCGGGACGGGAAAATTAGATTATTCGTGATGATAGGCGCCTCGTGATTCGTGACGTCATGGTAGAGGACGATTTTTCTAAGCTGGCGATCGTGTTGCGACGGAGGGTGCGTGTCTCTAGCTATTGTGAACCCGGCCGTTCACCGCTGTTTTAATACCACAGCGGCTTCAGACCTTCTAGTATTTTATTTGGATGTACTATAATTAGAGTAATGTAGAATATGGAAATGTGGGAGTAATCAAGTGATTTCAAAACATATTGTTTGTCTTCTGAATATGAACGTAATAGTTGCCTGCAAGTAGGTAGGTAATTGTAGGTAGTTGTCGAAACCTCTTGATTATAGAGACATTTAACGGTCATTTAGAGGTGCCATATATGAAACCCTAAAATCCGAAACCCAGAAATCCGGATCTATACACCATGATCAATGCCAGCAAACCCTTTCGTAAATTTGGGTAATGATTCGTGAGATTAATAGCAACAAAAACTTTCCCATATTTAGGGTTTTATCAAAAGTTTAATAAGAATAATCTCCTTTTCTCTATTTACCTTAGGCACAGTATACCAACCAGTATGTTTACTCTCGAGCTACAAGGCAATGCGGGAAGAGGGTGTTAGGAATGTGGACATAGGGGTACGTCTCGTCGAACGCGAACATTTAGCATTACGGCCAAGTAAAGGCTGGCGCCCTTTTCGAGCAGTCGGACATCTGCGTAGGCCGAGTAGCAAAACATCTGGCGAGCATAGGCGAGCCCTTACGACTCGTGACGTATTCGCTTTGATTTCAATTTTGTTCTAAGAGGAGCTACTGTCTGGGGTATACTGTGCCTTAGGTATCTAGCATCTATGGATTGTGAGTAACGGCGGCCGTGTTGTTTGGCCGACGACCATTTGGAATATATAATAATTATTTAATCCAAGCTTCCGCCTTTAGATGACAGTTGGCAGGAAAGATATCTAGCTAACAGCTATATGATTCTATTGTAGCTACGAAACCCAAAATCTAATCAGATATTCTTATTGACGAAAAAAGCCTATTGAAAAAACAATTTTTGAAATCGAACAACGCGTTCTTGAGTTATCGTACGCGCAAACATTTCAAAGGGGCAGTTTATATGGCAGCTCTGATTTCTGTCATAGGTACGAAACCCTTAATTTAATCATCTATTCCCATTGACAAATAAAACCTGTTGACGAAAGAAATTTTGAAATTGGACTTCGCATTCTCGAGTTATCGTGCGCACAGACAAACATTCGCAAAACGAATTTTGCCCCTGTCTTCGCAAAGCTTCGCTTTGTTCTGCCAAAAAAATATAAAACACTTGTTTTTTTTTTCTAGCATGAGGATATAAGGATCTTCATTTGGATTACGAATAACTGCATTCACTTCCAAGCGACTTCTAGAAATCGAGTTATACAACGTGCATAACTCGAATGTTATTGAAGTGGATTGTCTTATCACGATATCATGAAATCTAGGAGTTTAAATGCGTCTACTATCCGTAGGCGTATGTTCTCGTTCTCGCTAAAGTTTAACTGCGAATCAAAATTAACTCCCGAAGCCTTGATTTCAGCTCTCTAGGCAGCACACGCCCAGCAAATAATTTAAAATCAAATTAAATAAAAATTTAAAATATTCATTAATAAACAATATTATTTTTTTTGTACGTATAATCTCTTAGCGGACATCATTCTAAGTAATTTAATAATATATTTAAAAGAACAAAAAAATCGGTTGTGTCACCCGAAGACTTTCCATGTAAGCAGACAAGCCCCCCTCCTCTCCCGCACGACAACCCCTAACCCCCATCCCCTCAGCCCCCTGATATTGATTGTGTCAAGTAATTATGATCGGTCAAGTGATTATGATCGCGAATATAGTACTTTTGTAGTATTTCCGTGGTTATTAAAATAGCTGTTTTCCAATATGATGAAGTATTTTTTTAAATACGGCGGAATTTCAAAATTACTTGTGTCATTTGTATAACAGATATTCCAACCAAAATTTCACAATGTGGTTTCGGTTCGGGGTTGGCGCGCTCGAGGGGAGGGGGGCTAGTCTGCTTGTCGGGAAAGTCTTGGGGTGACACAACCCATTTTTATGAATGACTTATATTGGTAATATTATTACGTAGAAATTATATAATTATTTTATTTAGATATAATATACTATAATAATAATAGAAATAGAAATAGAAATAGAAATATATTTATTGCCCGAAATTGTGGTGGTACATTTATGTTACGATATGATATAATATAGGAAATATATCAAATCTTTAAAAAATGTTTTTGCATACCTACTCCCTTCCATTTGAGATAATCCAAAGTTTTAGTTGAGGTTTAAATATGTTTAGATTTACATCACTTTTATGTTTTATGACATAGTATTGTAAATTTTTGTGTCCTGAAATATAAAATGGTTTTAGCCAAATGATAATACCAAGTGGGAGTGGGAGTGTAAGAGTGGGAGTGTGAGTGGGAGGGGAGTGGGAGTGTAAGAGATTGATTGTCATATGACAATAAACCCGCCCATTGTGACATTTCACAATAAAGAGTATAAACAAACAAACAAACAAATGGGATGGAGAAAACGTCACAGAGAAAGACGCCCTTATCAGTTATTTTTTTTGTGGGAGAGGATGAAGATTTCCTTTCCCAAATAATATATAGTCATTATTTGTTTTAAGCAGTGCTGATTTACTTCCAGGTACTTATATCCACAAAAAACGTATATTAGGTGCACATACGACCTCGTAACCACTGAAAATGTATTGATATTATGTAAATTGCAGATATTGAGCTTGCCTCCAGGCACAACTATTCTCACCTACGATGCCAACCGCTATATAATTAAAATTTAATTATGGGCATTATTAGTCTAATATTACGCAAGTCACAACGTTGTATCCAGAGAGTGCAAAAAGTTAATGGTTCAGATAACTTGCGAATAAGGCTCGATCGGGCAAGTCGCATATAAAAATATAGCAAAAGTGAAAACGTTGTGTAACTTTCAACTCATAGCGACTCATGGCGACTCCGCTACCGTCGAAGCGGGTGACGAGAGATTTAAATAGCTTTCCTCGTTGAAATAGAAAACGCAGCATGACCTCGAAGCATATCAATAATGAATCACAGTAATACGAGAATTTATATCGTCTGAATACAAATCAACAGTATGACAGAGGGAATAATCACGTATTAGTACGAGACAGAATATGCGATGTCATTTTAATATTACAGGTTTGGGAGTACGGGACCCTTGCAGATACTTGAACCATTAGGTTTTAAGTATGTATGTGATTTTATTACGTAACTTCTAACTTTTATATATAACGATATGGTTGTATTGCTAATTTATTTTATTATATAGGTACCTATTTTTTGTAAAATAAAAAAAAGGTTTAATTCGGAACTCCCGCGTATTGGGTCGCGATTGTTGTGAATTAAAATTCAAATTCTTAATTTCTCAAAAATCATAATAATAGATACAAATTAATTAAACCTAACCTAACTGGATCGCACGAGACTCTTTCTGTTACTGTCACTTAAACATATTTATAACTGAAATTGGGGTAGTCTGTAAGATATTATATGTTTAGTCAGTCTGCCTAATAAACTAACAGTAATTATTTAGTGTAATAAAGACGATGCATTCATTGATTTACTCAGCATTTGAATTTTTTGCAACATTTATATACTTATTGCTTAATATCATATAATTTATAAAGGACTATTGAGAAGAAATATCAATTTAGATATCATTCCTAATCCAGTAATAAATCATACGTAATTTATTTAGAAGAAATATTTTTTATTCAGATATTTTTTCTGAAATACGGAGAAAAAATATTTAAAACTGAGTGTTTTTATATAATTTTTATTTATAAATGTAATGAGAATATAATAATAACAACCAATTTTATAGACAACCAATGCATCATAGTCTTATGGTACACAATATTTAGTAGCACAATGGCTATCTTTGTCGACATCATTGTCAGAAAAGTCTTCAAATCTTGTTGTGAACTAGCTGTAAAAAAGATTAGAAATGAAAACATTTCCAAACATTTCAAAGTCTAACTATTCGCTTTTGCAGAATGATTCCCCCATATTTGGCTACTAGTCAGCGTTTGACTGATTATAGATATTAATTATAATCTATTACAATACGTCTACTTCATTTTTTTCGTGTGCTTCCATATTATAAAGCCCGTTTCACACTACCGTTATTCAACAACCGAATCAGTACGATCTTATAGAAAGCGAGTCTCAGCTGCTAATTATGTGACGGTTATGTCACATTACACGATCGATTAATAAGCGGGCGGGACGGGAAAATTAGATTATTCGTGATGATAGGCGCCTCGTGATTCGTGACGTCATGGTAGAGGACGATTTTTCTAAGCTGGCGATCGTGTTGCGACGGAGGGTGCGTGTCTCTAGCTATTGTGAACCCGGCCGTTCACCGCTGTTTTAATACCACAGCGGCTTCAGACCTTCTAGTATTTTATTTGGATGTACTATAATTAGAGTAATGTAGAATATGGAAATGTGGGAGTAATCAAGTGATTTCAAAACATATTGTTTGTCTTCTGAATATGAACGTAATAGTTGCCTGCAAGTAGGTAGGTAATTGTAGGTAGTTGTCGAAACCTCTTGATTATAGAGACATTTAACGGTCATTTAGAGGTGCCATATATGAAACCCTAAAATCCGAAACCCAGAAATCCGGATCTATACACCATGATCAATGCCAGCAAACCCTTTCGTAAATTTGGGTAATGATTCGTGAGATTAATAGCAACAAAAACTTTCCCATATTTAGGGTTTTATCAAAAGTTTAATAAGAATAATCTCCTTTTCTCTATTTACCTTAGGCACAGTATACCAACCAGTATGTTTACTCTCGAGCTACAAGGCAATGCGGGAAGAGGGTGTTAGGAATGTGGACATAGGGGTACGTCTCGTCGAACGCGAACATTTAGCATTACGGCCAAGTAAAGGCTGGCGCCCTTTTCGAGCAGTCGGACATCTGCGTAGGCCGAGTAGCAAAACATCTGGCGAGCATAGGCGAGCCCTTACGACTCGTGACGTATTCGCTTTGATTTCAATTTTGTTCTAAGAGGAGCTACTGTCTGGGGTATACTGTGCCTTAGGTATCTAGCATCTATGGATTGTGAGTAACGGCGGCCGTGTTGTTTGGCCGACGACCATTTGGAATATATAATAATTATTTAATCCAAGCTTCCGCCTTTAGATGACAGTTGGCAGGAAAGATATCTAGCTAACAGCTATATGATTCTATTGTAGCTACGAAACCCAAAATCTAATCAGATATTCTTATTGACGAAAAAAGCCTATTGAAAAAACAATTTTTGAAATCGAACAACGCGTTCTTGAGTTATCGTACGCGCAAACATTTCAAAGGGGCAGTTTATATGGCAGCTCTGATTTCTGTCATAGGTACGAAACCCTTAATTTAATCATCTATTCCCATTGACAAATAAAACCTGTTGACGAAAGAAATTTTGAAATTGGACTTCGCATTCTCGAGTTATCGTGCGCACAGACAAACATTCGCAAAACGAATTTTGCCCCTGTCTTCGCAAAGCTTCGCTTTGTTCTGCCAAAAAAATATAAAACACTTGTTTTTTTTTTCTAGCATGAGGATATAAGGATCTTCATTTGGATTACGAATAACTGCATTCACTTCCAAGCGACTTCTAGAAATCGAGTTATACAACGTGCATAACTCGAATGTTATTGAAGTGGATTGTCTTATCACGATATCATGAAATCTAGGAGTTTAAATGCGTCTACTATCCGTAGGCGTATGTTCTCGTTCTCGCTAAAGTTTAACTGCGAATCAAAATTAACTCCCGAAGCCTTGATTTCAGCTCTCTAGGCAGCACACGCCCAGCAAATAATTTAAAATCAAATTAAATAAAAATTTAAAATATTCATTAATAAACAATATTATTTTTTTTGTACGTATAATCTCTTAGCGGACATCATTCTAAGTAATTTAATAATATATTTAAAAGAACAAAAAAATCGGTTGTGTCACCCGAAGACTTTCCATGTAAGCAGACAAGCCCCCCTCCTCTCCCGCACGACAACCCCTAACCCCCATCCCCTCAGCCCCCTGATATTGATTGTGTCAAGTAATTATGATCGGTCAAGTGATTATGATCGCGAATATAGTACTTTTGTAGTATTTCCGTGGTTATTAAAATAGCTGTTTTCCAATATGATGAAGTATTTTTTTAAATACGGCGGAATTTCAAAATTACTTGTGTCATTTGTATAACAGATATTCCAACCAAAATTTCACAATGTGGTTTCGGTTCGGGGTTGGCGCGCTCGAGGGGAGGGGGGCTAGTCTGCTTGTCGGGAAAGTCTTGGGGTGACACAACCCATTTTTATGAATGACTTATATTGGTAATATTATTACGTAGAAATTATATAATTATTTTATTTAGATATAATATACTATAATAATAATAGAAATAGAAATAGAAATAGAAATATATTTATTGCCCGAAATTGTGGTGGTACATTTATGTTACGATATGATATAATATAGGAAATATATCAAATCTTTAAAAAATGTTTTTGCATACCTACTCCCTTCCATTTGAGATAATCCAAAGTTTTAGTTGAGGTTTAAATATGTTTAGATTTACATCACTTTTATGTTTTATGACATAGTATTGTAAATTTTTGTGTCCTGAAATATAAAATGGTTTTAGCCAAATGATAATACCAAGTGGGAGTGGGAGTGTAAGAGTGGGAGTGTGAGTGGGAGGGGAGTGGGAGTGTAAGAGATTGATTGTCATATGACAATAAACCCGCCCATTGTGACATTTCACAATAAAGAGTATAAACAAACAAACAAACAAATGGGATGGAGAAAACGTCACAGAGAAAGACGCCCTTATCAGTTATTTTTTTTGTGGGAGAGGATGAAGATTTCCTTTCCCAAATAATATATAGTCATTATTTGTTTTAAGCAGTGCTGATTTACTTCCAGGTACTTATATCCACAAAAAACGTATATTAGGTGCACATACGACCTCGTAACCACTGAAAATGTATTGATATTATGTAAATTGCAGATATTGAGCTTGCCTCCAGGCACAACTATTCTCACCTACGATGCCAACCGCTATATAATTAAAATTTAATTATGGGCATTATTAGTCTAATATTACGCAAGTCACAACGTTGTATCCAGAGAGTGCAAAAAGTTAATGGTTCAGATAACTTGCGAATAAGGCTCGATCGGGCAAGTCGCATATAAAAATATAGCAAAAGTGAAAACGTTGTGTAACTTTCAACTCATAGCGACTCATGGCGACTCCGCTACCGTCGAAGCGGGTGACGAGAGATTTAAATAGCTTTCCTCGTTGAAATAGAAAACGCAGCATGACCTCGAAGCATATCAATAATGAATCACAGTAATACGAGAATTTATATCGTCTGAATACAAATCAACAGTATGACAGAGGGAATAATCACGTATTAGTACGAGACAGAATATGCGATGTCATTTTAATATTACAGGTTTGGGAGTACGGGACCCTTGCAGATACTTGAACCATTAGGTTTTAAGTATGTATGTGATTTTATTACGTAACTTCTAACTTTTATATATAACGATATGGTTGTATTGCTAATTTATTTTATTATATAGGTACCTATTTTTTGTAAAATAAAAAAAAGGTTTAATTCGGAACTCCCGCGTATTGGGTCGCGATTGTTGTGAATTAAAATTCAAATTCTTAATTTCTCAAAAATCATAATAATAGATACAAATTAATTAAACCTAACCTAACTGGATCGCACGAGACGTTTGTACTAGGGTATGTTCAGATACGTTTAATTAAATACTGCCTAATGATAAATAAAATAATAGATTTAGCAATAAAATCGCAATAAAATGAATTGAAAATTAATCAAAATCATAAGAAGGAAGCCATATTTTAAATCAATTTAAAAGATTCACAAAACCTAGAATTAAGCAAATTAGTAAACTGATACAAGCTATTTTAAAACTATTCAGTAGAAAAAAATATGGAAATAAAATAAAATAAAATAAAACAAAATTCAAACAAGTAGACGCTAATTTGATTTGGCCCCATTTAAAAACTAGCTATATTAGAATATAGCTGAATTGCACTAAAATCATTAAATTTTATGTATTTTACTGATATTTTAAATTTTGAAAGACTCTCCAAAAAATATCCGGTCCTCGAGGTAATTCCTTTCCGACCTGTTCTTTGTCTATTGTGTTATGGCTTGGTTTCCTGGCAGCGTTTGGTGAGAGATTGTACGGCTCAACGCGAGCGTTTTATAATTTTAGCTATTTTGACTTGCGACTTGCCTTGTTTATTTAATAATTGGATTGGTTAGCGTTGATGCATACTTAGTTCCTTTTTTTTAGACATTTTGTCTTCTTCAAACTTCAAAATGATATAAAAAAACACTTGTTTAGAACGAGCAAAGACGGCAAACTGAGGTCTTGCGAAATAACAACGATTAACGAATTTGTGTCGACCTGGTCTTTTAAAGTCCAATAAAATCTTGCCTCTTATTTAAATTATTCTCAAAAATACCTACGTAAAAACAGGTAGTTCCAAGGGATAATTGCCGAATAATATGTGTGTGTGTAAATTTGTAATACCTGCTCTTTTAAAATGTAACCTTAAGAATCATTTACCTATGTTGGCAGTTAATTTTTAAAAACGTTTTTCGAAGTGTGTCCTGTCCCCTACAATTTATTTCTCAGAATCCATTGCGTTGCGCAATCACCCGGTTATCCGCACTGATTATATATTATTCATCCGAACTTCTGATTAGCCAAGTGACCCGCGACCGCACGGCCTTGATCCAAATAACTGCCACATTTATAACAGCGCAAACGGAGGTGTTAAAAAGTGCTTGCTCTTTTCCCACCGTTCGGAAAGGTCGTCTAATGCAGCCCATTGTGTCAAAACTTGTTGGTATTGCCCTGTGAAACTGAGATACGCGTCCATTTATTGTTTTTCTTGGGAATGACGAATTGCGAGAAATGGCTGATTAAACACTGGCTCTTGGAAATAATGTGATGTGGATGTGCCCCTGGATTTGGCAACGTTCACGTCCGCTGACTTTGTGACCTACAATCGTTGGACAGTATGTCTGTCGCATATTATATCTAATTACGTTCGATGTATTGATTGCTATTGCTTGAAACGTATTGCAGAACAACAAACCACCTCACGGTGATTAGTGGTTAGGTAGCCTGATCTTACATTGTAAGGTTCCGGGTTCGATTCCCGGCTGCGTCACCATTTTCCGTTGAAATAAAAAAAATAAAAATTAATTAATTAATTAATCAACATAGTTACAAAGCATATTTGTGTTACTAATATTCATATCCATTAATAATTATTACATTACATAAAAAAAGTAATAACATGACCGATATAAGCATAGGTGTACTGCTGCCGCCCAACTACACGTTCCAAGACTTGTTCCAAGGCAGTAAGCTCTTTAGTTTTTTATTTACCTATATTCTGCAAGTGAAACAAAAATAATACAGTACCATAATCGTTACAAATAAGTTATAATTAATAAAAGCTAGCTAATATTATCGATAGGAAATAATTAAAATAGAATACGAAAATAGATAATCGTGTGAAATTAAATAAAATTTTGAATAGTCATGTTAATATTGTTAAAATGTTAAAAATCAAAGTTAAGTAATAGGAAATAGTCACAAGAATAGTCAAACATAATAATAAAAAGAGTGATGGACTATTATTAATAATAGAAACTGTCAGGCAAGTATATTTTTATTTCTTCATCTAGCATATTGAAAATCCTGGGGGCTATTACCCGAATTGTACTTGAATTCTGTCGATGGAATGCAATAACAAGACATACATTTATAAACATGTTACGCTTTCGTTCTTTGTAAGAGATTGTCGCATAAAAATATACATATATTATGAATTTCATGAAGAGTAGTACCTAACAAAACCATGTAAATAGTACATAAGTAGTACCTAACATAATATAACAAAAGGAGGGATTACTAAAGGCACGTATGGCAACCCTGTGCTGATACCTCAGACAACCTCTTTCCCAGACTGTTACGTAACGGAATCAGGTTCGGCTTTCCGCAAATCACGAATCAGATTCCGTCTGCACCGATCATATCAAGACTCGCGATTCGGCCTTGTCTTTAAATTGAGCTGCCAGCGCGCTGCGTAAGTTTTTGAAAGAAGATTTATCGCGGCTGATACGCCGACTTGACCCGCGATTCGATTGATAAAACGGCCTTTCAGCGGGGTTGCCATACTTCGTCGACCGGTTATGATAGCCACAATGGCTTTTATATATTCGATTGACATCTTTTTCTCTCGGGAAAATATCTAAAGGTGAAATTACTTTAATGATTTTATCTATTCAAACAGGATTCTTGAATATGTACCTATGTATATTATTTAAACGCGAACGAGTGGGTATTTCTTTTATTTTATTTCTGATGTGAGGCTTTTATGAGGTGAGCTTTTATAAGGCTTTATGAGCCTTGTAACACTGCGACCATTGCTGATCTATTGTGTTCGCCACCTACTATAGTTCTGCGCTAAGCCTCGTGTCATTTAAGAACCGTAACACGCTTTTGACGCCAGATTGTTTTACCTCCTCAGGTTGGAGGTAATGGCCACACAAGTGGGTGTATCTTTTACGCATCAGCGGGCCACACTCGCACATGAGGTGCTGGGGAGTAACGAGTGGGTAATGAGAGGCACACATTTTAGAATGGATATTTTGATATATATTACCCAAATATGAATAAAATTTATTAAAAAATCTAATTAAATACATTTAATTATCAATACAATATTGAGATATGCAATCAATATCCTCCTGTAATCGTTCACAGTACGATATACCCCCGACCGAAGAGTAAACTTTGATATCATCGCAGAACGCAGTGAGATATCCGGAAATATTGCGGTATGTCATGTACATATATGTTACCGGCCAAACCCGATTTCAGGCCAAACTAGTTTTTCCTAGGCCAAATCGGTTTATCCTAGGCGTGTCAGGATATACTAGTTTAGCCCAGGATAATCTAGTTTGGCCACATTTTTTATTTAGGCCCAAAATAATTACAATAAATTATAAGTTACGCTAACTAGGCTTTGAGTTACAATAAACTAAGTTACGCTAAATATGCTTTACCATTAACACCCTTATACCACCACTGCGGAAAGACAGTTCTGTGCTAGCGCTACGATCAAACGTTTAGTACGCGCCCGGTAGCCGGTGCAAGCGGACGTGGAATCGTGCCTGACGCTTCGTCAACGCCGGATTTTTATTGGCCAAACCTTACAGCGGTGACCCCGCCTATTTTTTGCGGGTTGCCAATTACAAATATTTTTCTCAGGTAGTATGTCGCCTTAAGGCACATCGGATGGCACACTGGTATATATAATTCGACCTATATCCCCCAATACTTCCGCCTGGTGAAGATTTTTTAAGTATGATGAAATCCACCTGAGCAAGTCCCTGCGAATAAGAAAGCACTCCGCTAACCACAACAAGAATACTGTGTTGCATCATAACATTTCATATTATAGCAATATTCCGGAATTAGTCTCGTTTTCCTCATATAACTTATAATAATCTCATTAGATACTTAACCTACAAAGTCAATCAGTTATTTGAGATGAAAGAAAGCATAATAATATTGACTATTATTATTATTACTGATTTGTTTGTATTTGTGTTTGTTCTTTAAAACATCTTCCCGTATGATACTTTGTGAAATTATCCAATATTTGTTGATTATTTAGTACTATTGTCCACATGAAAATTCTACGAAACAGTGTAAGAATTTTGATTGAAAATATTGGAAAATTTTGTTTCCTCTATATAACTTAGAAAATCTACGATTGAATGTTCAACGTTCATACCTTGCAATACCGACGTTCATACCTTATACCTTACTAGGTATATATTTAAATATTATGCTTGTTATTTTTGTTAGTTTTTGACATAACCAAGTTTAGGAATTCCTATCCCAGGGTTTTAAATTAAAAATAAAAAATACAAAGACTAACTTGCTTTAGAACATTTTTCGTAAGGTTGATTGACGTAAAGAAAACATACAAATACTAACTTGCTTTAGAACATTTTTACGTGAGAATTATCAATTAAGTTGTCATGAAATACAAAATAATAAGGTACTACAAATACAAAATACAATTGACTATCGGAGAGAAAATACAATATTTAAAATAATATAATAATCAATAAAATAGTAAACATTTCAAGCTAACTAAGAAAACCAAAATGTAGATCAGTTTAGTTTAGTTCGCTAGATTTCAAAAATCTTTACAGATTGTAGAAACTTATATACTAGGCATTATTGATATAGAGACATTTCCATAACCTCTCTTATAAAAGAACAGAATCGGCTATTTGACATTTCGGTTTTTCTCAGTAGCTATGCGACGTTCTTGTGTTTAGTAATAAATTCTAAATATTAAATTGCAATAAATTATGGTCTTGCTATAAACAAGTACGAGTGCCAATCTAAGAATTGTTTAATTTTAATAATCTATAATCAAAAAAAATATTTTGAATCAATTAAAAATACAAATTTTACCTAATTTTATTTAATATTAAGTGTCATAATTAAAATTCGTTGATATCATATTATTCAATTATTTCTCAATGAGGTAGCCTTTTATTTGGATTCCATGGTCCGAAGTATCTGTGACAATACACTCTTTTTTATTATTAACAGTGTTAATTGCTTACAATTATTTCTCAAATATTCTGATTGTAATGTCAATACTTACCTACCTCCCACTGAAGTTACCTTTTTCCCTCATTACTGGTTGTAGTTTAAAAGTACGGCAATTACGGGAACGTTTTCATTATGTGTTAAGGCGTTATGTGTTAATCTGGCAGTGTGTACATTTCGAAGTATGTCGTAAGATATTCAATTGACTCCGATTGTGTTGTACGTTGTTGTGTGCGGCGTGGATCGATTAAATTACACGTTTCGGACGCGTTGCACGCGGTGAGATACGGCTATAACACTTTCGCGGTGCTTTTTTTGCCGAGGGAGCAGCTCACCAACGACGGCCGCGGGTAATGACCGTAATTACGTGAGTCATTGACCCAAATACCCGGCGATATTGTCTTACCGGGACGGGCGGACGTACGAGGTACAGCTCCGATCACAACACTGTACACAGTACACACCCATCGCCACCTTCAGCATTTCATTTGCGTGTCAGAACAAGGCAATAAACTGCCACTTTTGTGTGCTAACGATAAGCAACGGCAATTCAAATTTCATAATAATTGCTTTTAGTTTTGCATAGTAGAAAAACAACGATCCATGTGCAATTACTGCTATAGATATATAGCAAAATCTTCCTGAAATGAAATTATTAACTTATAAGGGTTGGATCATTGACACACCCCCGGGCGAGTGTAGTACAATCGCGAAGGGAACTTACCATTTTTGACATATTGGGATCGATTGCGTGTCTTTGTTAACTAAAATCGGAATTAGTTCATGTCTGCGAAACAGGGCATTACTTTGGACCGTTATATAAAATTAACGGTTGTAACTTTTCTAGCATAAAACTACCAATTAAACTTATGTTATACAAGGCCCGGTGGCATAGTGGTTAGGTCGCCTGATCTTACAATTACAATTACAATTACAATTTAGTTCTGCTCCAGTAGGTAGGCTTTCCTACACTTGGATGCGTCTTTGCCTCTAAAATTTTAAATAATGTAATCAATTAAAGAATATCAACTATAATGATATAGTTGTGGAAATATAAATTAATTTTAGTAAATTATAATTGGTTTGAAAACCATTGATAAATAGAAAATAATCTAATAATCAAAATTGCTGATCAAAAAAAGAGCTCAATATCTGTAGTCATAATTATCAAGGCAATAATATGATGGTCATGAAAATAGATAAGGGTATACTAAAAATATCTAAATTTAAATTAATTGTCAAATCTAGCAATATAGCCGTCGTCGATAAAAATAAAAATAAAAATTACGCTCTTTGGCAAAGTTGATTATCATGAATTTTCCGTTATTTTACGTTAGGATGCTCTTGGAATAAGAATTCAGCATTATCCAAATCGCTTAAGTCATATACTGGATTCTTGACTAGGCCATTAAATAAGATTTTTTTGAATTGGTTCTCTACAAGACTTCTAATATGTGTTGGGACCTTGTTATAATAACACAGGCTTTGGTGAAGGAAACTGTTGCGCACTTTACTAAGCCTGTGCCGATTTAGATGTAGATCAAATTTATTTCTTGTATTGTGTTGATGGAAATCGCTATTCGCCGGGACATCCGATATGTGCTTACGAGCGAACATACATTGTAAGGTCCCGGGTTCGATTCCCGGCTGGGTCACCATTTTCCGTTGGGATCAAATTAACGGAATTGCATTTTCAATTCTGTCAATCGAATGCAATAACAAGACACACACTTACAGACATGTTACACGCACACATAGGTACATATAACACGTCATAGTAGGGTTGGTTGTAAGAGATTGTCATATGACAATAAACCCGCCCATTTTGACATTTTCACAATAAAGAGTGTAAACAAACAAACAAACATGTTATAATCCGTTATGTTAAACCGGCATAATCTAAGACCGGGCAAAATGCTTTTAAACTAATTCAGATGGTTTTATACTCGGCAGGTAGTTTATGCGCGGGAAAAGATACGATCGTTAATGTTCTATTTTGCGATGTTAGTTCATAAGAAAACGCAATAAAACCTATTGCAGGCCTTTTTTGATAATTCGTAAAAAAAAATGCTTCGGAGATAACCGAGACTGAATAATTCGTTTGGTCAAACAATTTACTTTGTCAATTGCTGCGGGCGAACCTGCCGTCTCAGGATGTAATAATGATCTTGTCGTCTCGTTCCATGAGATACGCCGCAATCCCTTCTACCGATTCAGTTCCGCCATGGCTCAAAAAGGCCTTCCTCAAACAGCGAGGGCACTAATAAGCAAGTGGGTCTCTCTCGCTCCCTGTTTACTAGTTTTGAATCTATATCGTTTAACGTTATTATACCATTTTTTTAATGAATATTTTGATTGATTTTTTAAACTACAACAATTTTGTTCTCTGCAAACTATAACAGTTTTTTTACTACTCAGTTATTTTACTATAACAATTTTGATCTCAGTTTATGAAACCAATAGATTAGAAAACATAGTTCTATAATTTGTTTTTACTCTTTATTGTGAAAATGTCACAATGGGCGGGTTTATTGTCATATGACAATCTCTTACAACCAACCCTACTATGACGTGTTATATGTATGTGTGGGTGTAACATGTCTGGAGTGTGTGTCTTGTTATTGCATTCGATCGACAAAATTGAAAATGCAATTCCGTTAATTTGATCCTAAAGGAAAATGGTGACTCAGCCGGGAATCGAACCCGGGATCTTACAATGTAAGATCAGACGACCTAACCACTATTCCACCGGGCCGTAATTAAATTTTAAAAATTAATTCCTATTATATAAAATTATAAACTTCCTTGGAACAGGCGCTGCCTAGTTAAGACTGACGCAGAATCAATATGTTTGAATAATCGTTGTATATTTTGTTCAATAAATAAATAAATAAAAAATAAAAAAGTATCGTTTTACCCTCCGTATACCAGGTGACTAAATCTCTCATGCCATACTAGGTGGGGTTTGACATACCCCGAAAATAAAATCAACAAATTAACACTTTGTGACAGTTATTATTAGAAAATTTATTATAATAACTAATAATGAATAGGTTTAAGTAAAACTCATATTTATTTAAACATTTTAATAAACTTTTATTTAAAAACAAACTCTACTTTTTCTTCAACTTATAATCTGTTGTCTTCTCTTAGAAACTCATAGATGGGGGGTGTAAGTAAAGCGCACTTTACTCACGTGTCGCGCGCTCTGAAGCTGATGCCGGATTGAATGAATTACACTAATCTTAACGGAAACGTCGTATTTGCAGCTACTGAGAAAATGAACTCGCGCATCATTATAGCTTAAGAATTATTACGAGATTTTAACTGCTGGGGTGTGTTATACACTCGTACACGAAGGGTTAAGAGGGCGCCAGTCGCCGCTCGACATATACAAGCGTTGTTTTCAAATTATCTGTATTTGTAATTACTCTAATTACTATTATATATTGGTACAGTTTCTCTAACATAAATACGAGTAACTACTACCAGTCTCAGAGCAAATTCTGTTAGGAAATCCTCGAGTTCAATTTGCGTTCTTTGCTTTCTGGCTCACAGCCAATAGCTATGTGACATAACATCTTATTCGTTTAACTTTATATTGCGACGATATAAATGTTAGGCACGGAGCACGTAGAAAGTTGCGCGTGTTCCAGATCTGATAAGAGAGCAGTAGATCGAGTCATGGATATGTTTAAAATCCAGTTAAACCTGTAATATTTACATGAGCGGTTTTAATTTCGGCATGCACAACGGCTATTACGTTGGGTGTCATCAATTTCCATGCGATTATATTTATTTTATTTTACCGGCCCACCAACCGACGAGGGGGGAGAGAATTGTTAACGTGGTAAAAAAAATCGAGGTGAAGACGGAAATATCCATTTTGAGCGCCCCTGACACGATTAAGACCATTTCCAGAAGTCTGTCTGTGTGTCTGTACGTGTCTCCACGATTTTGCCCAAACTCTTAACGCTTAGAGAGCCAGCCATGAGAATGAAAATCACGACGGCATGTTTTCAACCCCCGAAAATTTGTTTGTAGGGGGTGTTAGTGCGCGTATACTATCCCATACTAATATAAAATGGTAGCTTATTCAATGAAGGCGATTTTAACAACATATAATTGCATAATTGCATAAATAAGGAGATTAGCCGGCTGCGAATTGCACAGGAAAACCACCGATCAGTGATATTGGCACTCCAGCGGTTAATAAGTTTGCAAGGGTTGAAAAAAATGTGGTTAAAATCGCAAGGGTTGAAAAAAATTGTGGTCGGAAATCGGCCCACCTACTAGTTATACGGCGTACTAGTTATATATCAGACTCGAAATATTGAATTTAGATACTTAAAATTTGGTACACAGATGCTTTGTTGGGTCGAAATCACATTGTGATATTTTTGCTTGGAATATCTTAATACATGCTACACTAATAATATTAGAATTCCGCCATACAATTTAATTGAATAATAACGCCATCTGTTGGCGGTTGGCCCAAACCAGCCTTAAACCGATAAACAAACATCGTCGCCTGAGGCGTCGCAATGGAACCCAACCGGATTCTTCCGTTTGCTCATCGATTTTATTTATGAAATCAATATTCTGATGAAAACAGTCATTGACTAGTTGCCGGGAAAGTCTTGGGTGACACAAACGATTTTTTGCATAATTTATGTCAAACAACAGTGATTTCATATTATAGACTGCAAGCGAACACTATGATGTATGATGGCACTACTAGCATTTGTTTAGTTATATTATATTATTTCACTATGCTAGACCACATCGATATGATTGGAAATCCACTACTTTGGAATAAACTATTACGAGAAAATATACTGGGAAGTCAGCACTGGTTGTTAATTATACAAACGAATTGCACGAAAAAAACGTATATAGTTAGGCAACGCAACAGTTAGAAGTTGACGAGTTGTCAGAGAAAATGGAACTGACGCAAGAAAATATTCGCTCCATATTTATAGATTGTTTATTTATTTGCTAATTTGTATATACAATACTATTTACCTATTTACATATTTAACGCTTATTTTTTGAGATTAAATGAGGGAGCTGAATGAATGGGAAAAAGTATAAATAAATAAAATTGAAGTCTCAGTGTTTCAAATACTATCACCCCAGAACAGATATACAACCTAGTAAAGTGATAAAATTCACACGAATGACATATTATCTGCTTCTCAAAAAAATATGTTGTAAAAATATTATTAATAATGCTTTTGTTTTTTTCCAAAATCTACTTTTACATTGGATATTTATAAAAAATAAGTAATAAAAATAATGAAATCAAAACATATTTTATCACCAATTTCGAATGGAATAATCGCAAAAACAATTTCTCCTTGAGCTTATTTCTATTGAATTTGTGTATGCGAATTCCCCCCCTCTAGCCACTTATATAAGCCCCCCGATCTCATATTTGCCATCAGGAAGGACGTTAGTTGTTAGTTAGTTAGACTGCTAGGTTTATTTACACTATATATACATGCCATTTAATATGATCAATTTTGCTACGTTGGTCTAGGGTATGACGTTGACAAAAATATACTTAATCGATAAAGCTTTAATATTAGAATTGATTATATAGGGGTATAAGATTGCTCAATGCCATACTACGTTTTGGCAACTCTTCTGCGCAGGCGACATGCAGATGGTACTGATAGCATTGTCCTGCGAAACTAATAGAAATTTGCAAATATTTCGCCATCTACATAAACATTGATAATGAATGTTTTTATTAAAGACTGATTGATTATTAATACTCATTATTTAAAAAACGATAACAATAACAACGTTACGTTATTATTGTTATCGTCATTAATTTAGGTAAAAACAGTCATATACATTTGTGTGAAAATAATACATAATACAAATAGACCTATATTACCATTAATTAATACAAAACATTATAAATAGTAGCAAAGGGAAAATTACAATCAAAATTACACTAATAACTTATTAAACGAAGCAACCAAACCAACTAATGCAACCAAAAAACAAAAAGTTTTACTTAATAAAACAAATTAAACTATAAGCTAATGCAACAACAAATCGCCATTTTTTTCCTAAAACTAACCAACGTGTCGGTAAATATGTCGAGGTCATTCGAAACTTTATTATAATGTAAACATGACCGTTTGAAAAATATAATAATATTATAATTTATTTATTTATTTATTTATTTATTTATAACGTACAAGAACAAAATAATACAAGGACATGCATACTGTTGTACATGAGGAATAATTAAGAACAAACATTATAATAGCGAAAAACATAGCTCTATGGATATAAATATGCTAGCATATCCGAATGAGGCGAAATCGCACAACCAACTAGACCTAGAAGGTCTGTCTCTGGCTGTGCTGTGTTATACCAACTGTATTTTTGTAACTCGCGAACTGACGAAGGTGATCAATTTTAAATATTTCTAAATCTAACAAATGTGTTGTTTACACAAATTAAAGTAAAATTTAAAGTAGAAAAAAAATAATATATATGTATGCAATTAAGGGCTAAAAATAAAGTAAACTTTACATTATATACAATAAATTTAAGTGGAAAATAAGTAATAATATATACAAATATATGAATAAACACTACATTCTAGTATATATGTTTAAGAAAATGATATGTAAGAGTTATGATTTTAAATTCTTTTGTTATTATATTATTTTGAGATAGGATACTGTATATGCGTGTTTAGAACGCCACCTATTGGGCTAACGAACATAAGAGAAGATTAATCAATGTTGATTAATCTGTCAATGTCGATGTTGATGCAACTATGAGTGCCTACACGACGCGTTTCATAGTAAAATCCCAGCTGCCAAAACGTAGTACGCGCTTGAGCAATCTAATAATCTATTTAATAAATTATCTTAGTTTTTACCTATTAATGTTAATACAGCTATTGTTTTATTCCCTTTTGTGTATATTAAAGTTTAAGGTCCACCTATTTCATCCATTCACACCATCACTCAAGAAGCAAGCAAGGTGAAAACATTGAACACGACACTTAAGGGCACTCCGGCCAAGCAAATCGCAGCGGCGCACTCCGACTTTAAACTGCCAAAATAAAGTCAGTTGCGAAATGTCGGTCGTGCATTACTTTTGTAATGTTTTTATTTAGCGGTCTTTTTATGCGCTGTCGGAATTGTTATCAGCCTCCATTGTGTGGTGCGGCCATTTGCACAATACGTGAAGGCGTTCGACTGGCCCGGTGTGTTACCCACTCGTTCATACTCGTGTATGCCGATGACGAAGCGATCTTACACATCTCATTCCGATGAGAAATTAGCTCGCATTTCAGGACGCACGCTCATTGGTGCACATAGCGAAAAAACCTAATTAATCATGAATGATTTGCACATAAATAGTAGGTTCCAAAGGCGACTTCTTTATCCAACCCTAATTTTAGTTTTATATTTTATAGGAAGTGTCAAAATATTTGTGTTAGGTAGTAAGTCCCTTTACTACTTAAAGAGTAAGTCAGAGTAAGTAAAGGACAACAAAGTTATGAAGAATTTAACTATTGTGGTACATTCTATTGTGACAACTCTGTGGTACATTCTAATAGGACAGAGGCAGCGACAAAATAGTGCAAGAGTTTTGTAAAAGCTGATACTTTCAGATCAGACAGTAATTTGACCATTAAATGCCGGGGTAGAGTCAGCAGGCTAGATTCCGGCACCTGGCGTTGGCGTACTAGGAAAGTTGTGATTTTAATGAGTAGCCCCAAAGTGTTTTGGTACACCTGAAAATTCATCAGTTGACAGTGGATGCAATAAAGAACTCGAAACAAATGGTTAGACTGCTTAACCAATAAACGCGTGGCGTCAGCATTACTCCATACATGTCACAAAAACAAAGACATTACAAATATTCCGGTACGTATTTGTCGGTAACTATTACGCATCGGTCCAATATGTTAAGCAATAAAATATGCTTCATTTTTGTGACTTGTATAGAGTAATGGTAGCGCCACGCATTCTATTGTTAAGCAGTATGACAGATTGCTACGACTGTCTGTATTGCATCTACTGTCTACCGATAGATTTTCAGCTTTTTTAAAACACTTTGGGGGTACCTACTAATTAAAATTACACCTTTCCTAGTACGCCCGAGCCAGATGTCCCGGAATCTGGCCTGCTGACTCTACCCCGGCATTCTATGGTCCAACTGTATAATCAAAGTATCAGTTTTTTACAAAACTCTTCAACTTCTTTGTCGCTGCCTCTTGAACTATTAGAATGAACCACAGAGTTGTCACAATAGAATGTACCACAATAGTTAAATTCTTCACAACTTTGTATGTCAAATACTTAACTTAAGCTTACTCTTATATACTATTTGAGTAGTAATGAGGCTTACTACCTAGCACAAATATTTTGACACTTTCAAAAACGGTTTGATAATGTCAATTGGACGCGACGAAAATATAATACAATATAATAGGTCACGATAATAAAATATAAATATCAAGATAAAGGGTCATTGTCACTCCCAGATCTTACACGACTGCCCAAAAAGAAAGAGTGTTTTCAGGGTTCATGTTTATATACATGTTATACGTTTCTTTATTACACCATATTTTCTTAATGCTTGAACCGATTAAGAAGCATATGGTATTGTAAGAATCATGATATCATCCCGGGTAACATAGAGTACTAAACGGCCCAAATCTTAAATAAATAAAGGTTCAAATGATTAAGATAAATACAACGGGTTTAGTATCAAATCCAAGGTCCTATTGAGGTATCTATGTTTGTTTGTTTGTTTGTTTGTTTGTTTATAATCTTTATTGTGAAAATGTCACAACGGGCGGGTTTATTGTCATATGACAATATCTTCTCTCTGACAACAACCCTACTATGACGTGTTATATGTACGTGTGCGTGTAACATGTCTGTAAGTGTGTGTCTTGTTATTGCATTCGATCGGCGGAATTGAAAACGCAATTCCGTTAATTTGATCCCAACGGAAAATGGTGACCCAGCCGGGAATCGAACCCGAGACCTTATGTGTGGATAAATAAATAGATAGATAGTGGATGAGTAATTTTATAGACCTATGTATATGGATATATAAATAAGACAAATATTCAACGGCAACTTTATTTGTGAGAACCTAATATAAATGTTGCAATGTCCCAGAGAATTTGTATTGCCTCTACGAAAGCCGCAATCATTTTAACTAGATTGTAACACATACTTATATTAGTATGCTCTTACTATCTTAATAGACACCATTAAATGGAAAAATTATTCCTTTATCTCTTTAATTTTCAGAAACCGTAATTTAGTAATTTCACTCTATGAGCTTTGTTGCTGAACGGTATCAATATCGTCTCCTCCAATTAGATAAGGTATGCTATACAGTATGCTATCTGGAATTGTTTAGTAATCCAACAATCAACGTACGATTAACGCATTCCATATATCATACCATAATAATGTATGAGATTAGTGCTTAATGACCTTTTGGTTTAAGCGAAAGCTGATTAGATATACGCCGAAAAGGAACTCATTCTGTCAAGGCTAAGTCGT
>OX155953.1:17269421-17400821 GCA_944548615.1 Micropterix aruncella
AAAAGTCTTCCCGCACCGGCGAAACTTCGATGTGCTTCGACATCGGTGCGTTTCCCATTCATTTTAATATCAGACTGAGCCACAGCGAAGCGTGGACGGGTTTAGCTAGTACGCAATACATCAATATGTGAAATTAAATAGTTCAATCATTTTTATTTGAATAATAATATTATTTATCTACATTAATAAACCGTTATTGGACGATTGTATTATTATTATAAAATATATTTTGTATGACCACTACCTATGGTTTGCAAAGGGACCTTTTTGTAAATGGAGGTATATGAATATTATGTAAATGGATATTTACAGAATTTCGACATATCGTGGAGGTGGTAGTTGGAATATATAGATTAAAATATAAGTTTCAAATATGTTAAAAACACTAAAATATAATGGGATTTGGAAGGACACGACCCGGAAATCAGTATATATTTAAAGTTTGTAACCTAAATAATGATTTTTATTTATGTAATAAGTGTGTTATAGGTATCTAGAAGAAATGTTATAATTAATCTTCTAGGTTGATTTCCATTTCATGGAATTCAAATAACTGATTATTTCTGAACCACGGCATATCTAATCTTTTCTAGTTTCGAATGTTATTATTTAGACCAACGTCCTGTTCTTAAAACATGCATCCATAGGCGTCGGCCAAATGGGCACAAATAGGAACGCGCCCACATTGAATTTCATGAGCCGGATCTTGGGAGCCATCCCAAGATTTTTCTCAGAATATAACATCGTGTAGAAAAAGTTAAAACAGTGGTTATTATGATCAACGAGACACAATATGCCTACAAGAGCTATTACTGAAGGACGTGGCCTTATTTGCGAGATAAAATCGTTCGATTTCACTACCGACATAAGCCCGCTTACATACGAAAGCAAAATGTCTCCACTATGCAATTCCACTTTCAAGCCAGTAAAGTACTCGTATTTAAAGTATATAAACCTGAACCTCATCACATGGACTGACATGGTTGAAATATGACCTTCTGCAATAAAAGGAGTTGGAATATATAAAGAAATGGTTGGGTCCCCCCAAGTGGCCAAGGACTGATGTCATCTGAATATAAAATTCATAAATGAAATCGACGAGCCTCTCCGGCCGGAGCTCTCGGCCGGCGGATGAACCCGGTTGGGGTCCATTGCGACACGTCGGCACGTCGGGGGGTGTGGTTCGTTTTTTGGCTAAGGGCGGGGTTGGATCAAGCGCCAACCCCGCCCTTAGCCGATTTACGGAATTTCAATATTATTAGTGTAGCTGATGACCATATATGAGATGTTCCAACCACCAACCAACTTCCAACCAACCAACCCAACCAACTTCCACAATGTGCAATATGACTAGTGTACCCCTGGTGGTTTATCTACGTGCATTTTTTTAGGCATGTGTTTTCAAATAAGATACACGTATAGGGCTTCCATCCGTTCCGATATATCTGGACTGTCACCTATATTCAGCCCTCTTTTCCGACGTCCCGAAAAACACTAAAATGTCCCGATACTACGCAAATCGCACGATGAATAAATGAATGAAAAGTGGTCTCTCTCATTTAATAAATTTGAAATTTGAATTGGATGACGCTACTTGAAATCCCAGAACAGTCAAAGATTGAAAAATCTATTTTATACCTTCTTAATTAAAATGGTGTGTAGATTTTGGGCGACAGATGCTTTCGAGAATATCTGAAAAACTTTTGTTGTTAGTCTGAACGTAGTTCTAAAGAGTGGAAATCGAAGAAGTCTGTGGAAGAGAGATAAATTTACTGTTTTTAATAAAACGGAAAATCCAGAATAAAAATTCCAAACGCTGAAACTAATTTATGAAAATATTTGTTTTAAATTCCAACCCGCATGCTATACTAGAAAGGTTGTTTCCTAATGTCGGCTCAGTTGATCATTGAAAGGAATTTTCTGCTGCCAAAAACTGGGGAGCCAATATTACAGTATCAGATAAACTATATGACAATCACAGAGTTTTATAATTATGGGAAAGGGAATTGTACACTGCTGAAACAAAAACCTCAGAAAGTATTATATAATACGCCAAGTAATTATTTCGCTACAACTACGTAAATTAAATTGAAGGCGTATCTATATGTATATATTATATATAAGCGATTTTAATTTGTTTTAACATAGGGTATTTTTTATTCCCAGTTTCAGAGCGTCCCGATAAGACACTAGCAAAAATGGCAGCTCTATTTTTTTATATTTTTCAAATTAGCCAGTTGGTAGGGATCCCTACTTTTGGTGTGGTCAAATTGATTTTATATAATTTTGTGGTATTAAGGCTTATGTGGTATAACATTTTTTTTTAATATTGTCAATTTTTTTAATTGCTCAACAACAGATAATTAAATTTATAATAAATATTGTTTTTTTTAATAATTTGAGCTGCTAAAATACTGCAGATAGTCAAAATATAAAAATGAAGAGTCAGTTATAAAATCGTCAAATTAAAAATATTACAAATATAAGATTACAACAATAACAATGGCGCAATAGAAATTGTCAAAATATTTTTTTTGTAATATAATTCATCTTCCTAAACACGTAAAGCAATGACTCTTATCACCAGATAGTATACTTATCTCATTTACGAACCCTACAACATCAAGTTTTGCAACCTACCCCATGCACAGCTACAGTGTGCGCCGCGGTGCCTCGCTCACACTGAAGACGAGAGAGTCAGAAAGCAGATGAGCAATAAAACTGAATAGAAACTGCCCGTCATATTGTAACGCAACTGGCGAAACTTGTTTATATGAGAGAATATGGCGAGCGGCAAGTTCAATGTCGTGATTCTGCGGCCGCGAGATGAACGCCTCGGTGTGTTTACACTCCACACACGTTACCGTTATTCGAGTGGCCGGTAGCCCGCGACGGGTAATCAAGCTACTCTCGATCACTCGATTACGAGAAACTGCTTGACGGACGGAAAAGTGGTGTTTGGGCCGGGCGCAGACGGCCGGAATGGGAATCCTGATAGAGTAAATTGGAGAAGATATGGGTATTCGGGGGCGAATAGATATGGGCACGCATTATATGCTTAAATTATCATTCTGTGGTCAGAGGTTGCACAACACTACAGTTTGTTTTTATAAATGTCAATTTCAATAATTACAGGAGATCAAATAGTAACAATCCATGACAACTTTTCACATCAACATTTTTCCGTTTTTTTCCGTGAACACCTTCAATTGTCATAAATAAAATCCAGTCAGGCTTAATGCTTACCATCTGGAAAGCAAAGTGTGTAACCTACGATGCAGCGCTCTTTGATTGTGTTAGTGAAATGTACCTATCTTAGCACTTTTCGTCGTTTGGCTGCATCATATTAATATGTTACACTTGTTGCAAGTTCAACATAGGTGGCATAGTGGCTACGTCGTCTGATCTTACATTGTAGGGATTCGGGTTCGATTCCCGGCTGGATCACCCTTTTCCGTTAGGATAAAATTATCACAATCATATTCTTTACATGCGGTACAAACTAACTTGCACTCGCACTCAGTGCTAGTGGCACACACTGATGATAATGAGCAATATAAAATATACCTCTTCAGATTCCGTTTCGTAGGACAACACTTACGGAATTCGGAAGAATACTTTCTTCAAGTTCACAGTATCAGAAAATGCAAGGTCACCATTCCAATTCGGGTGAAACAAAGATGCATGGTTTTAAAACTCAGCGTAACAGTATAATGGCATTAAGATACGAACTTGTGTCAAATACTAACAAAGACTGACGGCTGTCTGAGATGAGATACCTACGTTTATAACATTTCATAATCAACAGTCTGTTAATGCTGATAGAGGCATTCTCTAATTTTAATATAGGAAGTCTGTTTTTTTTCTATCACCCTCTAACATGATTGATATTAATATGACCTTGTGCGCGCATACTTATTTGTGTCCTTAGTAAACGCCGATCGGTGGCCCCTGCCTGAACCCCACTGATTAACAAATTTTAAAATGCTTCTTTTCTTCTCTTTTCAGTGCGCGCTGATACTGCTCCTAGCGTTATCGGCTTCAGGACAAAGGCAAGGCGGACGCCTAAGGTTTCGCCCGCGCACCCTCACAGCGGAAGACGCCGAAGAACAAGCAGGCATCCAGTACGCCTACAATGCCGACGATAGATCGTCCGGCGACCAGGTAGTCCTGGTATCGTCGGCGGACTACAACGGCCTGTACGGGCAGCAGGCGGCTACCGCTCGCTCCGACGACGACTACACCCCGCCGGCCAGGTCACACCCGCAGCCGCAGCGAAGCCTCGTGCGGACGAAAGACCAGCAGCCGAAAGCCCCGCCAGTTCAAACGATACGAAACTACAACAAAGTGAACGATGATGGCTCCTTCACCTTCGGTTACGAAGCTGCTGATGGTAGCTTCAAGGAAGAGACGAGGGGCACCGACTGCGTGGTGCGCGGGAAGTACGGCTACGTCGATCCCGACGGCAACAAGCGAGAGTTCACTTACGTGAGCGGAAACCCTTGCGACCCGAACGCGCCCGACGAAGAAGAAGAGCCCGCGGGCGACACGAACGACGCCAACGAACCGGCGAACTACCCGAGCCGACCGGCGAGACCGCTGCAGACCACGCCGCGCACTCCTACCACGTTCTTCCAAAATAATTACAGACACCACGATCAGGAAGAGGCGGACGAGGAAGCCGTCGAAGAGCCACTGCAACAGATCCGTCAGCGCGTGATACCGCAACCGCGACCCAACCCCGTCCGCATCGCTTATAAACAAGCCACTCCGCAATACCAAACCACCCCACACCAGTTGCTGAGCTCGCCGGTAGCGATCACCCCGAGACCGCTGCCGCCGGCGACTACGTACAGACCGCAGCTCATCCAAGCGACGCCGAAGCCTCGCCCGCAGCTGAGCTATTCGACGTCCCTCCCGACTCCGCCGGCGCCGCCGCCGCCGTCCTATCAATCTACCGCGCGTCCGGTCCATATCGATTTCGCCGCGGAATTCGCGAAGTTCCAAAGAGAAAACGCAATTTCATCCACGCCAAAAACTCAAGCGAAAACGAGCGAACCGCTAGGCTTGACGGGCAATCCGATCTATTCGACACAATTGATCTTCGATCCTTCGTCGGGCCAGTACAACACGCAGCTCTTCCAGACGCTTCCGTCTACTAAAGGAGAGCTGAACTTGAGTCAGAGGCTGCAGCCGTTCGTCGCCCAGCCGCCGCCTCGTCCGTTCCAATCGTCCCTTTCCCTCGGACCTCCGCCGTCGCTGGGATCCACGCCGTCGCCGCTGTACCGCCACCAGATCCAGCACGAGGCGCCGGCGCTGCGCAGCCCGCAGGAGCTGTACCAGCGGCAGCAGGCGGAGCTGCAGTACCAGAACTCGGCGCAGCTCTTCGCCCAGCAGCAGCAGCTGCAGCAGAGCCAGCTACACCGAGACCGAGCCGCGGCGCGAGCCCAGGCCCAAAAGCTCGGCCTACTCGGCGCCTCGCCGTCCACGCAGCAGCCGCACTACTACTACGTCTCCCCGCAGAGGCCGGACGCCGGGGGTCAGATCGACGCCTTCCTCAAAGGCCACGGCATACAGTTTTAAATCGCGCTGTGTATAGTGACTAGACATTATTCGAACTGAACAGCCATCGTTAAGAGACTGCAATTTAATTTTTAGTCATGTCAAATATAGTTATAATCCGCATCAGCAATATTACTAATTTATTCGTACTTTCCGAGCATTATTACATTACTCCTATTTTTATTATTATAGCGGTTATTTGTAAATCGTATAATGAATATACATATGTAAAAAAATGTACAGCACGTCGCCGGCGCTGCGGCTTTTGTTTGTTTTATTTATGATACCATTGTAATCTTAATAAATTAATTTTTTTTTCAATAAATGTTGTCATTATAAAATATGTATAAAAATACTGGCAACATGGCCTTCTCAACGAGTACTTACGTATTCTATATTACTGTAACAGATTAAAAACTTGCAGATAAAAGATAGAAAACGACTTCGTCTCCTTACAATACAATCGAATGATGAAATAAAACGTCTGGAATGAAAAAGTTGACCATGGTTGAAGTCTGCTACTGCTACCAGAAACAATCAAATTAGTAAGTTTCAATTAAGTAATAATATTTATATACTTAATAATTGAAATAGAATACAGAGCTTACAATGAAAAAATAATTGTAACGAGATATTTAAAGAATACAGTAGCGTATGCAGAATCACTGAATAATCAAAAGCAAGCACCGATTAATCTTGGATTGACCCAAAGATGATCGCTGAGAAGTGTTTCATATTATTTATTATACTTAACCACTCTTTTTCGGCAGGCTGTATCAATTCAATCGTGCATTTCAGAATTTCATCTGGATTGGATCGTGTGTGTGTGTGTGTGTAGTTATTTTTCATATCCATTTTTCCTAAGGACATCGTTGATATTCACGACGTAATATCCGATTATAATTATATTATTATGGTATATAAAGGCGATAATCGTTTATTTCGTTTATGGACATATGCTTTCAAGTTATCTTTTTTCGATGATCATACATGTAACATTATTCCCTAGCAGTAGACAAGGTAAAATCAAAATTGACAAGTATATGGAGCTGGGCCCACACTCAATAGATTGAGTTATATAAGAGAATGGATATGATGCATGCCTATTATATTATATTGGATTTTTATGGCGACAATAGCATCTTAATGGCTTATCTGAATTACTATTATATTTCACAATAATACATAGCAATAAAATAGGTTTTTTTCGGGATTTTCAGCATTTTTTCTCAGTATCAAAATCCTCTAAAAAAAATTCCATTTTCGAATCAGTTTTTAATGTATAATACTGCCACATGAAACAAATCCTAATGTCCAAAAACATAATAAAAAGAAAGTACTTATTGTTAAATTTATTACATAATTACCCCTTGAAATACTTGGTCTTACTGTGAGTTTATGTCCATGAATAAATCGATATACCAATATGTCCAATATTACCGTCGTTGATCAAATCGATATTCATGGAAAATAAGTTTCTGAATATTAGGAGATTCATCATCATCATTATCATTATTTATTGTTATTTATCAACATTTTCTACTGCGGAAAAAACTGAATATCCGAAAGTATAACATAAAAAATACTGTAGGAAGCTATACCTCGAAAATACAAATTTTATATAATTTATTTATAATACTCAGTAGCTGCCTCACTCATTTCATTCAGTTTTCATTTAATGGCACCTTCCCAATGCATAAATGCTCCCCAATGGGTGACTAAAAAAACACCCATTGTCCTTTATGATCCTTTTTTAAAGCCTAACGAATCATTCAAGAAAAATGGATTTTCTAGCCCTGCCAAAATATTAATGTCTTAAATCAATATCTAATGATACTTCATCCTGCGATATCTCGTACGACTTCTATGGAGAACTTCAGAACTGCATTGCATTTCTTAATACGGTTGAAAATGGCCGCCTCAGCTGAGAACATTAAATGAAAATGACTCGTATTCTCGTCGGCTTGCCAGTTTAACAGAGAGTGAAAGTTCATTCGGCCTCACACAACTTCACGTGCGAAGCGAAACATCTGTGGTTCCAAGTCTGTAGATCGGTGGAGCGGATCGTCGATTTGATACGTAAATTGCATTTTTTCAAAAATTTGATACGTAAATTAAATGTGCAAAATACAAGGTGACTTATTGTAACATTCTGTGATTTTTAGTCTATTCTGACACAAATCAAGTTTTCTGTCTATATCGCAACAGTTATCATTAATAAAGTATAGTTCAAAATGGGATAATTCGTCGAACTCTAAATCAAAATATCGGAGGGGGCAGAATCAAGAGAAAGTGCAGCTTGACTAAGTGAATTAATTCACTATGCTCACACAAGTTATATTTATTGTAGCAATACTTTTATACAGTGAACCCACCATTAATAACGGATTACGGCAAGGCGGATAGAGGACTAGGTTGACTAAGAAGTACTGATAACAAAATCAAACAAAATAAATCTTCAAACACTTCTTCTGGTGCCATGTCCGCTCCAGAACGTTGTTGGCTGCAGCTCGGGTGTGGTGGATTTCCGAAACCATTGTCAAAGATTCCAGAACCAGGATATTCTTCTTGATCCGGACCTATTTTATTATGCTATCTCGCCTTATGTAATGAGATACAGAATGCAATATATCGTTCTGGATATCTCATAATATGTGCAAAGTATTGTAGGCGTTTATTGTCCTCGATATTTTTGTGCTTCCTGAGCACTATTAAAAAGCTTTTTTTTTCAGCAATTTGTCTGTTATTGTCCAGCTTTCAACCCTGGCTATAGAGAATATGTAGCATTTAATAAGTCGGATGATGGGTCGTAGGCTGAGGTTTCTTCGGAATAATAACTTTTAGAAAAAGCGAAATAATAACTTTAAAGATAGCTGCTCTAACTTTTTCGATACGGATTTTTACCTCCTCATCCATTTCCCATGATTATGTAAATTGGAACAGCTGTCGAGTTAAATGATACGGTCGTTTTTCTCAAATATATCGTCGTAATCCGAGGCAGATGGAAAATTAGGTGAGTTGCCCTCATGCCGTTTCTCTATGTTTTATGATTTATAACCAATTTGACGTCATCTGTATGGGAGAAAAGGTCGAATTTCGACAACCTCTTCGTGGCGGGACGTCACTATATTTTCCTTTCAATTTGTAAAACTTCGGCGTTTTGTAAAAACATCCAGCCCAATCTCGCAAGTATTCTGGGTGTTCCATAGATTTATAAACTTCAGTTTCCTATATTTCTGTGTTAAGTCGAATATTTAACAATGACCTTTGCTGTATACACAAAAGAATGCTGATGAATTGCAATAAAACGGACCGGGATTGAATTGTGAATCATAAATTCGGACCCTTGTTAGACCGGCGATACTTTTAGATATTATATTTCAAGAACCAAAAGACGTATAGAATAGTAATAACACGGAAATTCAAGTATAAACAGATAACTCTTTGAAAAGAAATAAATAAATGAAGGCTTTATTTCTTCTCGAATTCTCTATTATGTTGGTCCTACACAGAGATATATTACTTTAAGAAGCGTTGGTTTGTTTGAGTCGTTGCTCTTCGAGGCCGACATTTGAGGACGAGCTGGAGTTTAGTTCGTGACCTGATCCGTGGACCTCTCGCTTCGTCTACCAGTGTTGCCACCTTCCGCATAATTGCTGAGGCAAGTTGCCAGCTGCTGTTGTTATCTTCCATAATTAATTTCTGTAACTGATTAACCCCTTGAGCGGCAAACGGGTCAATTGTCCCACAATTGAAATTACCGTAGAGCGGCAAAGGGGACATCTGTCCCAGCCGAGATCGGCGCCGATGTTTTCCAATTATTTACCCTTGATACCTCACATAAATCATACGGCCTGTGGTATTTGCGAAAAGAGGAGAAGATTCTCTGTCGTTAACTAGTTGGTTCATTATTTTTCATACAGTCGCCATTTTTTAATCTATGATTGAACCAAACCAAACCAAAAACTTCAATATTCATGTTGATTTTCAACACCGAATATTTTTTTATTTTTGTATGGGTATAAGTAAAACGAAGTCATAGGTTGAATGAAGCATATTATAATTATTATAAAAGTATGCACAATTTCTTGTATAGGGTGATTTATTTCCAGAAAAAACATAGAAATGTTGGACAAGGCAGTTTTTTTCTGTACCACAACTTTGACAGATAATTCTGAATAATGCTTATTGCTTTACAAAACGACGTTACACGTATCTAATAGGAAATTTCAACAGCAACATAAAACAGGTCTTCTTTATACGATCCGTATAGTAGTTTCGGAGTAATCGTCGTTTTCCTGAAACGCTATATTTTTGTTGTGATGTAATCTTCTTCTTCGCATTCTCTAAGAGAAACTACAATTCAAACGTCAGCGCTCGAGGGGTTAACAAATACCCAACCAAACTTTCTGGAAAATAAATTACATTTAAATAATGTATATGTCTTACTTCGATGATTGTGACGTGGTAACACCTCCTCATAACTTTTATTTATCAATAATGTTGCAGTTTTTATGATTTCCTAAGGACTTCCAGTACCAGTACAAATACTGTAGTTTTTTTCTGTTGTAAGACAAAGCTCCCGAGGTAACTGAGGTAAAATAACTGAGGTTTGTTTACAGTAGCACTTGTGCCTCATTTTTTTCCTATTGAGCTTATTGGAAGGTGCCTGGTCGGTTCTTTCTGATGCTGTGCGGAAACCAGGGTTCCAATCTTGCGTCGATTTTTACCTCAGTGGACAAAAGAGTAGAGAAACAAACATTAGTATTTATTATCAATTTAATTAATGTATACAGAGACGCTTATCAATGAGTCGTTTGAGTGAAGAGAGAGAGTGAATTTAATACATGAAAAATTGCGGTTTATATAGCCAACATTTTGACGTTGAAATGTTCAGAATGACGTCGGATTGCACATTCGTGTATTGAAAGAAACGTTTGATAAAAATGCTTATGGCGAAAGACGAGATACAAATTCTGGTTAATTATGTTGTTTAATGATGTCAGACCAAATTCGTGAGAAAAATGTTACATGTGTTAAATTAAAAGTAGTTGATAAGTTATGTGTGTTGCTAACCGTTACAAGCTATTGTACCTATGAATTACAGGACTCGTACAAGCTGACAAAATAGTTTCAGATCTTAGGTGATGGGTGGCTATTTTAATAATTAATCATCCGAGGAATATAGCAATTCTACCAGCAATACAATATAAGTAATGCAGTATTAATAAAATTCAGACACCTCTGGGGGTGGGATTGAGAGAAAAATTCAGGTTATTTTCACTACATATTGTAGAGTGGTGGTACATTGGCGGTCGACTGACAAGACTGGTGACTTCCTTTTCGAAAAACACATGTAACTTTTTTTTTTGGTTTTAGAAAAATGTACCGGTGAATGTGTCTTGTGGCATTTGAGAAACGGTGTCCAGGTGGGTAGTATACTTAATGTTCCATCATTACATAAATGAGGCCTCCTTGACATTGCCGCTGGGTGTAGGGCGTGGCCTACTTATCAAATAATTATACCATTTAAAAACAGCTATTTTAAATATATTCGTAAAAAATTACCCAGCGACAAGAATATGATGTAATACTGCATCGCGTCCAACATTTCTTCTTCTTGTTATATTTTAGACTCCCACTCTTACCGATATCTTTTAGACTCCCTATCTTCTTTAATCAGCTCTTCTAAATATGATCCATTGCTGTGGATTTTTAAACAGTGCCCGCTCATTGCAAGTTTCAACAACAACTTTTGTACAATAATATGTGTGGTTCGTTTTCGACCTCTGATCTGCGCTGTTGTGTTGTACTGTACCTATAGGCCGGCTGTATGCCACGGTGATGATTCAACAACATGTTAGGTCGCACGCCATCGCCTTTGGCATACTAACCACAGTGTAATTCAATCAACCTGGATACCTCACCCACAGCTGTGGTTTTATCAAATCTCACAGATACTGTCTCGACTTTAGATGTATACTTTATACCTTTCACCTGAATCGTTTTTTTTAATCGGCGACATATAATTTACCTGTATTGTGGTTGTTTATTTGTTAGTAAATTTGAAAAAATATATATTCTAAGTAGTGGGTGTCAAAAAGGAACGTCGTAAAATCTGATATTTGTATAGCTTGAAGAATGAAGACTAGTAACACATTAGCTACATAATATGTCCATAAATCAAATACTACGCATATTATTAACTGACCCTTGATATCCTTTTGCTATAAAAGTGTATTATCATTGATTTGTATAATCAAAGGTATTACTAAAGTTACTCGGTGCTGCCTCTACACAGCCCTAGACCCAATGAGGTGGTAAAATCAATGAACATGTGTTTTTTTCCTACGCCTAACAATCACTACTGGTAATAATAGATAAAATATCTTTGTAAGTGGAATGCAACGATAGGATAACGAAGGATAAGAGTGATAATATCACTCTTATCATTTATGATTCCAATTTATTCATTTCCTTTCGCGTTAACTTGCAACAAAGAAGACACACTGGTTTATTAAATTTTGCATTCCACTTACAAAGATATTTTATCTATTATTCCCAGTGGTGATTGTTAGGCTTAGGAAAAAAACACATGTTCATTGATTTTACTACCTCATTGGGTATAGGGCTGTGTAGAGGCAGCACCGAGTAACTGTAGTAATACCTTTGATTATACAAATCAATGATAATACACTTTTATAGCAAAAGGATATCAAGGGTCAGTTAATAATATGCGTATTTAAGGTTTAATACTTTATTCATTTATTGAATGCGCTTAAATGAAATTCACTCGATGGCACTAGATTTTGATATTTTTACCGCCAGCCCTCACTCGTTTAAATTGCAGGCTATTAGTTATTTATTTTTATATGATAGCTAGTATTAGAAGGGTCATTCTATTTGTATAGTTACGGTGATATCTCTATTAATTTTGCTTTTCCATGCCTTGGTTTTAATGTAATGTTCATTAGTAATAAGCGAATAAACAAAATAATAAAAAATAAAAAATTAGAGTGTAGGAATATGATGTCAGTGAATATGATGTTGAATAATATATGGCGCCACATTTATCTGTTTGGTGACTGTACCAATTAACAACCTAATTGCACTACACTAATTCGAAACTAATAAATAAAATATTGAGCCCGATTGCGTTTCTGACGCACTTAAACGTGCTACCCAGCGTGACCTCGTACCCTGACTTGATGTAGACGAATTTCTCCATCCTCCAGTCTGGGTAGATTCCACAGATTCGAAGTCGCTTGCGCGGCCTCTACCTGACGTTAGCGGTAATTCATAGGTCGATTTTTCGCGGATCCGTGTTGTCCTTTGCCCGTCAAGCTCACTCGGGATTGGGTATGCAACGGTCGTTTCTAAGGATAAGTGACGCCAGGTCAACAGCTACCCCCAGCTTCTTGGGAAACATACGTCTCCAGACTCCCTCGGTTATTCGTCTGATTGCGCAAGCGATTGGCTAACATAGCCCAGGGAGCAAACCGCCCAGTTCCGCCTGGGTTTTCCCCCGAATCCGCACTTCTGATTTCCAACTGTCTACGACTGCAGGTTACAGCCGCATGCAGAGTTCACAGCGGCTCTTCCAAGTCCCTATTTGACTAGGCTACCGGATGGGAGCTGAAGCTTTTGAGCTGTCATCTGCAACAGGCGAACCCAACACCACACGCTGTTATAACGATATAGGTCGTTCTTTCAGCCGTGAGATGAATTACACAGAAACTTTTGGACAACACAGTCCACAGTCTTTAGTTTTCAGCACAAGGGAGCTATTGGGCCCTTGCTGAGTTGGCAACGAAGACCCATTCTGTTCAGGGTTGGTCATACTCACTGGTCAATACCTATCCGGCGGCCTCCACGCATGAAGTGCGAGCCCGGGTAGGACTCTGGCCTTAGGGCTAGTTTCCCCTAGGAATCAACCTTCTGGCGCTCCTGGACGATCTGCGCACCGTGCGGCGTAAGCCAATCGACTGTGCACTCTGACTAACAGTCGGGGGAGTCTGGAAGCAGTACTGTTTCCTATAGAGCGGGGATGGTTACGGACCTTACGGCGACTGCTCTTGAAACGACCATCGGCTACCCGATCCTGGGTGAACAGCCGTGCAAAGGATGCCGTGGTCCGCGATAGATTCGGTAAACCGTTTCACCGCTTCGTAAGGGAGAGGACCGCGCAAACGACCTCGAACTCGTAACCAATCGAGAGACCGGAGTAATCTGGTCGCAATTGGAAGCTAGGGCGTGAGTGTAAGCCCGCTGGATAACATTCCTGGCTATCTCGCGGTTAAGGCGTTGGCCTCTTGCAGGCATGTGGCGGAGCTTGGCGGTGGATTGTTTTGTCCAAGTCTTCTGCGTTCACTTCACGGGAGAGAGAACGACTAATCGTTAAAACTTCCTGAGATGAAGGGTTCGCCGTTGTAGTTGACAACTCTATATAGTCCACAGTCTAGCTTCATCAACATGCCTGTAAGAAGCCGACGCCTTACCGCGACGCACTGGAATGTGACCCAAGCGGGCTACCTCACGCCGTTGCTACTATATTTGGCCAGATTCTCCGTCCCCTGGTCTGGTCACGGGCCCGAGGTCGCTTGAGCGGCCTCTACCTAACTTGAGTGGTTTTTCAGTTTGAATATTTAGCGGACCGCGACGTCCCTTTGCCCGCTATGGTCACGCGGGATCGGTTGGCCGACGGATTGATGCAAGGGTTGATGACGTCAGCTCATCTGCACAGCACAGTTATCCTGTGATGTCTTAGGAAACATACGTCTGCGCGCCCGTTTTTCCGCAAATCCAGATAGTGCTCCGACCGCTCAGTTCCGCTCGAGGTATTCCCAGAATCCGCGATCTTCTAATCCCAACCGTCTCCGACTGCAGGATTACAGACGTCACAGCAGCCCTCACAGGGTAAGCCCCTCTTCAAGGTGGCTACCAGATAGGAGTTGAGCTGTGAGTTTGGCAGGCCAGATGACACAAAGTGTTTTGGCCAACACCACCCAAGCTGCACGGAAGCTAGGAACCGGGGCTGAATCTTGAGCTAGGCCGACCTAAGGAAACACAAACGGGCCATCGGGTCCAAGCTGCACGGAACCATTAGGATCCCAACGATAACGACAGCCATGCCTAAGCAACTTGTCTATGAGTTAATTAATTCCTCTTCCTCGTCGCCTTGCTTCGAAAGTGAAACACTAATGTCCGCAGCGACGGCAACGAAATATTAACGAGATAACATGACGAAAGGAAATGCGTCCGCATGCAAAGCAAACCCACTGCGTGAATGGGAAGTAACGATTAGTGTTGCCGGCAGCACGAGCGAGGCGATTTATCGGCGGGGAAATCGAACGGTTTATCTCTCGATTAATCAAACAAGAGGTTAAGTGAAAAACAATTGCATCAAATCACGTATTTGTTTATTTGTTTAATTTTTTTATTGCGCACACAATAGAGTACAACCAGGTGAGCCTGTTGCTAAGTGGCAATATTTTACGACCATAACGTCAGGTTTATTGATTCTTTTTTTAAATTTACTTATTTATTTATTTGGTAATTGTCAATTATGTACAGTAAATGGACATATACAATTACAATGTCATAGCCGAGAATCCAGTATCAAAAAACTGATAGCATGTTATGCCAGAAACTGTTCACAGTGATCCTATTTTAATGTCGCCTAACTAGGCAATAGCCTGTTCTAAGGCGGACATTTGAATTGTTTTAAAATATTATGAACCAATATAAAAAACTAAGTAATGTAGAATATAGAACATTTACGTAGAATAAAGAAATTCTTACAAGCTAGAAAATTAAATATAAAATTGATAATATAAAAGAGAAATTGATAATATTAAATTGTTAACCTTAATATAATCATAAAAAAGATGACAATTACCTAGTATTTAGGTAATCATAATTATTTAAGAATATAGTGAGATAATCAAACCTATATAAAAAAATATCCATATAAAAAATAAACATTAGTAAAAAAAATAAATTAAATGGAAATTAAAATACAAGTGAAGATGAAAAATTTTTAATTGTTAACGATAGCATAATCATAATAAAAAATGATGTACAAATAAAAATTATGTAAGTTGTCATAATTTTGTTAGAAATACAGTAATATAATCAAACCTAATTATAGAAATAAAAATTTAGTAAAAAAATCTAAAAGACATTTAAATGACTACATATAGAAGTAAAATGTCTATGTTCCCAAATTTATATATAACAAGAGTATTTTACTTCACTGGCCCACCAATCCACAGTTACCACAATTCATAATGCCCAGGGAAACCTACATCGTTTGGACAACACCAGTATCAGAGATTGGGAGACCTTGTACAGAGATTAATGAATATTTTGTTTTTTATTTTATCTATGTTCAGGAAGCTGAATCAATACATTCGATACAAAATTAGGCAAAGCTAATTACAGTTAGTTAGTTAGTTAGTTATACTGGGCGTTCCTCCGCAAGTCGACATCCAGTGTGCCTATTTTGCGTGTAACGGGGGTAGCGCTATTCCACCCACCCCAGTTCCTCGACGAAAGCCAGCAGGGCTTTCAGGTTTCCTGCCGCCTCGCGCAGGGTGCCTGGGGTCCCAAGGTGTTTTGTCCTGTATACTTCTACCTGTTCACAATCTAGCAGAATGTGTTTTGTGGTTTCTTCCGCCTCCATGCATGCTCTGCACATAGGGCTATTCGTTCCGCCCATTTTGAAAAGGTGTTTGTTTAGTGTGTTGTGTCCTGTTATCAGTCCCACTAGTTTGCGTAGTTGGGGCCTTTTTGTCCTTAGAAGTGTTTTGGTAAGTTTGTGGTTGTATTCCATTACTATTTCTTTGGTTTGTCTGCAGGTGTCTATCTCTCTCCAATGTGTTTGATGTAGTTGTTTGTAGTGGTTGTCAAGTTGGTTGTTTATGTGCGAGTATGGTAGGGGCACGATAGGTTCGGGTCCGTATGCCGGTGTGTCTGAGCCCTTACGGGCTAGTTCATCCGCAGCATCGTTTCCTCTTGAGTTACTGTGTCCCTTGATCCATTGCAGTGTCACCTTATTGCCTTTTCCGCATACCTCGAGGAGGCTTTGATGACATTCGTATATAAGCCCGGATGTAAATCTATCGCTTCCCAGTGCCTGTAGCACTGACCTGCTGTCCGATAGAATACAAAGCTAATTACATGTTTCCACTTAAACATTTCCATTTTTTTAAACAAAAAATGCACATAGGGAGGTGGGAAGGACGGAGTATAAATAAGACGGAGGATAAATAAATAAAATTTTATGAGAATACACTATCCATACTACAATCATACAAAAATGTTATTTAAATTATTCCTGAATACATATTATTATTATTATATAATATATTGTGATTGATTGTACTCGTATTATGAAATGTAAAAAAACACTTCGATTTTTCAGGACTGATACCAGTGACTTTTAAAAAATGCCTTATTCAGTTGTTAATTAGTAAAAAAGAACCGAAACTGACAGTATAAATTACCTTTGCAATCGTACGTATACAAGAGTGAATTAATTTTTTTTATATTTATTACGTAATATTTCTATTAGGATTTATTTTATAATTATTTTCGACTAATTTTATTACATAGTGATAATTTAGTTGTTCAATGATTCCTATGTTTGTTTGTTTTTTTTTTAGTATGTTATATCTTTTTATTTTTTTTAATTATTTTTGATTAAATAGTTTAAACCAATATAGAAGAGAAAACCACATTTCACAAAATTACATTATAAATTGCTATAAAATTGGTATCTTTGTTGGAAAAATAATTTGTATAAATCATTATTATATATTTTGTTGAATAAATAAATAAATAAAAAGGAAATATACATATTGCACAACATGCTGGCAAAACATTTCACCTTTTTTGTCATTATCATAACGTGATGTCATCATACCGATGTCAGATTCTTTTCTCACGCTCGATTCTACTTGGGAGCTTACCGAAAAACTCAACGTAGATAAGTATAACAAGCAATACAATTTATTGACTGAAAAAAACACTTTTAAGTATTTTGAGAAATAACAGTTTCCGGGATCGACGACCATTAGAAGCATTTTGTGCACAAGAGTATATGTCGGTACCATGAAGTACCATCATGGTGATACAATCCTACCGCATTGTACCCGTATAGCATACTTGCACTAGATAACTGGCACATTTCGCCAACCGCCCTTCCTATTATTTTAAAGTTAAAAATTCATATTAAGTACGATGATTGCCGTGAATATTGACTCGCTTCCGCGGTCGTTCAATTCGATCACCTCTTTCTCTTATATCGGTCATTCTGGATTCAATTTTTGGCGCCAGAAGAACAGCAGATAAAATTTAAAATGTATTAAGGCCAAAGCTCACATACTGACAGCGATTATAAAAATAGATATGTTATATTAATGCACATGCCAGTAATGACAAATATATCTAAATAATACACTCCTAAAGTTCGGTAACAACGCCAGGGAAAGTGGTATGTCGTGGCGATCGACTTAGATAGGGAGTTGATTAAATTTCGAGTCGGAAGGCAGCCAGAATGATGGAGTGATGATCTACGTCAAATTGCTGATCCACAGTGAATGAAGAAGCCCGCTAGCATAGGAGAGTGGTGGTTACTTAGGGAAGCCTTCAACCATCTTTGGCAAACTACAACTACCGAAGATGAAGAAGAGCGATTTTTCATGTTATCATTTCTAATGGTTTTGAACAAACGGAACCCTATTGATAAGACTTCGCTATCTATGTCTGTATGTCCGTCTGTCTGTATGTCATCGTCGATTATCTCGGCCAGCTTTGAAGCTACTGAATTTGGATTGTTATAAAACTTGCTTAAGCACACCTAGCCCAAGACAGTCAAAGTGATTTTTTAATCTAGTTATTAAGAAGAGCAAAATAGGGATCGTTTTTTAACCAGTCGAATAAGTTCTGATTAAGCTCATTTCGTTGACTTCTATTTTGTTTTTTCTCATCCGTCCAAAATGAATTATCAAAAATGTACATTAAAAAGTATGTCCTTTTCCCTCTCCTTATCGAAAAAGTTAAAAAACTAGGTTGAAAATAAAATCAAGCAGCGTGATTTTACTTTGTGACTTCATTGACATGTGATATGGTGTGAATTGTGATATGATGTGACTTATAGCAAACATAATCTGATATATTTAATATATCGTGATGGCGATTTGACGTTTATGCACCACTAGCATGGTGCACGTGAAATGCCATCATTGACAGGAATGTTGTTATGAAAGCGTATAGAAATCTGAAAAACCATAGCTACCTATTTCAACACATTTCAGAATTTTTAAAGAAATAAAAGGGTGCGTCATTAATTTTGTACGATGTACAATCTTGTTGGTAGATCTTCCGATCTACCAACAAGACGTATTTCATATTTCCGGAATGTACTCAATCAGACCAACAAGAAGGTCTGATTGACTACATTCCGGAAATATACATGTATATTATATGGATATCTCTATGGATAAATATATGCATCAAAAATATTTCATAAAAACCTTAATATAAATACAAGAGTTCACTTTCTGTAACGGCAGTCGTGTTTTTTATTATTTTAATATATTTACTTCTTGGAAAACTGAATACATGGGTACTGCTGCTTTGGAGTGACATCGTACCCTGAATCCTGATTTGTATACTTCAATTTGCTTGCTGGAGGTTGTTGACGAACCCCGTAAAAGCAGCCGTAGGTGCTGCATCATCTTGCACCATGACAATTTAAGCTCTCACACGGCCAGACAGACAAACGATTTTTTAAATGCGAAAAACGTTGAACTCATGACGCATCCTCCACACAGTTCCGATTTAATACCTTCTGACTTACTCCTGTCCCTAAAAATTAGGAACCAATTACCCCCTCCTACTTGAGTAAACCATTCTTGGTTTGACGCTTACAAATGCTAAGACTTGAGCTAATCAATTTTGGTTAGCCAATATTTATTATTAATATAATAATAAATGTTTGTAATATTTATTCATTATTATCTTAATTGTTTTACGAGATAAGGTTATAATGTTTTAGATGTCAAATTTCAATGCGATCATTTTACAGTTATTCTTTTTGTGATCCGTATAGTGGTTTACAAGTTATAGTCGTTTTACTCAAGGTCATTGACTTGCGCCGAATTTACGCGCGAAAATGTCGCCGGCGTAGTGACTGAATGTTTACTTCGCGATTGCAAGTGTTAAGCGGTCAACGATTTTCTTCGCTAGAAGGGATTGTCGAATAATATGGACAATATGTTTCCCAGGTTACCACGGAGAAGTGGAATAAATGTTATAAAGATGAGTGTATTCGTATGAAAAAATGTTTTAACACTGACGAGGAATATTTTGAGAAACAATAAATTGATTTTGACAATTCATTGTATTTCTTTTTATTCATTCCGGAAAGTTTAAAAAGGGCCCTCGTATTATATTATGTACGCTATCGTACAAATTGCGTCACAATATAACGGTCATCTCTTGATTAGTAAGGACTCATAATAAATTCTGCAATCCGACTCTGCAATCCTGCAAACACTGAGAAAAAGATATAACACGCGGAAATACGCATGTTTTAACAATGATTTTGCGTATATAGCGCAGACTGTAGTCCATACGTATGAATTAACATGACGCCTATTGACGTGTTGGCGTGACGGTAGTTACCGTGTCGTAATGTTAAAATATTTCATTACGTCGCAACCTTGGGATCTCGCTTCTAATATGACAGCATTTAGTAGTATATGTATGATTATAGTCGGACACAAGAATCATGTTGAAACTACGATATACTGTTATTTTCGTATTAGCCGCAAGTAAAATGTTGATAGATATAATCGAGTAATTGAGTTTCTACAAAAATCCTTGTAATTCAATAAAACATTGAAACATCATTATTCTGTATAAAACCGTAGTAACAAAATGGTAATATAGGAAGCAATCCAATATTTTTCACAGTGTACTTTGTATGTAGCCAGGTATCGTTACGCCATATAACCAGAGACACATCCATAATCGAATGACACGCTCGAGTAGGTTGACGGTATTTCTGCGTCCTTTCGCTCCATATTAAAGCGATACGTCATTCGTCTAGAGTAGTCCTGACATTCTTAACCGACATTCCGCGCGTTGACCTTTTCACAAATAGATGTATAGTGCGAAAAATTCAACTCCATTTTAATCGTTTTCGCAATTAGTAATTTTTAAACTGGTTTTATAAGTTCTAGGAATTATAGTTGTGCTGCATGGATTATGTCAAGGTGAGAATAAAATTGTGTAAGGGAAGGAGAGAAAAAGGCGATGGGCACTTGTCTGTTTTCATGTTGTGTATCAGATATATCATCTGTCAGGGCCTAATTTTTCGATAGGGTTTGATGTCGAAATGAAAATAGAAACCAATCAAGGGCGAATTCGACTCGCGCGCTGAGAGTTCGGTAGGTTATTAATAAAGGGGTTTCTCAAGGAGTATGCAAAGGTGAGAAAGAGGTACTATGACATGGGGTTGTGTAAGGGAAGTATAAAGAAGACAATGGACACATGCCTATTTTCGCGTTGTGTATGACATGCATCATCTGTCAAGGTTAAACTTTTTGATAGTGGTTTGATGTCGAAATGAAAAAAAAACGATCAAAGTGGCGTTATTAAAGCGACATGATACCTGGGAACCAACATATCTGAAGAACTTTGTTTCACGATTTTTTTGAAAAATTTATTTTATTTTATTTTTATTTTATTAACTAAATGTATACAGCATATTCTTTATATAAAAAAAAAAAAACAAAATATATGCATTAATTAAAAAAGTTACTAAGCGAATCCTCTCCATAAGGAACTAATTTATAATTTAGACTCATAAAAGTTGCTCATTGCCTTGGACATTCAGGCTTTAAACTGATTTCGAAAACTTTAAGGCGCGATTACTCTTACAATGTAAGCTGTAAGTGTGTTTTATTTTAATTTAAATATATTGACTGGGTAATTCTCTAGCGACGCGATTAGCCACATTTTTTAATAAGGCCATACATTAATTATAATTAATTAAAACGTCAGAGCGCTCTGAGGGTTACGCTAAATATGCTTTACCATTAACACCCTTATACCACCACTGCGGAAAGACTGTTTTACTCTGCGAGCGCTGCGATCGAACGTTTAGTATCCACCCGCTCGCCGGCGCGCACGCACGTAGAATCTGTGCCCGTCGCTTCATCAACGCGGTGCGGTATTTTTATTGGTTAAACCCTACAAAAAAGAGCTCGCCTATTTCTTCGCGGGTCTGCCTATTTCAGATATTTTTCTCAGGTCTTGTGTCGCCTTAAGAAAGGGTTTCCTGTTATAGCACGTTTTCACATAAATTGACAAGGAAGAGGCTTTAGCCAAGGGCGTAACTAAGCCGGTGCAGTCGGTGCGGCACACCGGGGCCCAAGGTAGTTCTGGGGCCCAAAATGGAACTTCTGTCTATAATCCACGTTCCACCCAACTCTACTAAGAAGCTAAGGATGTCTCAAATCAAGACAACAACCATTCTAGAAATGTATATTTTCATATTTTTTAATAATACATCAAGTAGGTATTTTAATTATGTATATATTATATATGGAAAAAAAGGTTATATTTGTAATAATATTATATCGGCATTTTTTAGTTATACCAGTTTCGCACCTGGTATTTGTACTCCAAATCTTCTTCTTCTTATATATAAAAATGAATCACCGTGTGTTAGTCTCACAAGATCTCTAAAATGACTCGACCGATTTGAATTATTATTTTTTTGTTTTGTTTGCCTTGATTCAGGGGGGGTTTACAAAAAAAATATTTAGGAAAAATAAAAACTGTATTCTTTGACAGCTGCGCCCATCCATAACTGTTATTCATTCAGTGCGATTGTGTAAAATTTCAAAAAGTCGAATAAGTCAAAAAAGTCCAATAGGTCAAAAAAGTAAAAAAAGTCGAAAAAGTCGAAAAAGTAGAAAAAGTAGAAAAAGTCGGAAAAGTCGAAAAAGTCGAAAAAGTCGGAAAAGTCGAAAAGTCGAAAAAGTCCGTAAAGTCGGAAAAGTCGAAAAAGCATTTATATTTCATCATGTAAATTAAATACATTTAATTTATTATAATTACAAACGACTTTCATTTAATCACCAAACGAAACTCAAACCGTACATGATTCGGCCATATTATAGATTTCAATGAATTGGATTTGGAAGGTTGATTAGGATTAATAAACGCTTATGAAAAGTTACAATCAAATCATTTTTAGGTGGTCACAAGTTCACCGGGTCATCTAGTAAAGTAATAAAATCTGTTTTTTTTATTTCCTAATACCATTCAAATGGTATTAGAAAATTTCCAATAACATTTTTTTAATTTTCTAATGCCATAAAGGTTTTTTTTTAATTTCCTAATACCATTCAAAGCTGGGTAAATATAATTCAGTAATTAAATTGATAGTAAAGCGCCGCATTAATATAGGAACAAAAGTTTCGAACATTCTCCCACAACGATGTTTCTATGTGATCCCGCGTGTCCCGCTGAAGTTCTTGGGAACTTGTTCCGCAATATATTCGAGGTAATACCCCCAAATTAATACGCCGATCTATAATGTAGCTTCAATGCTAATATATAACGTAGCTAGATATTTAGTAATTACATCCTATAAACCATAATGAATGTAGGTAAGTAGAGGAGGGGCCTATTGTTCAATTTTGCACCAAGGCCCTTTTTTTTCTTACGTCAATGGCTAAGACTATTATGGGACCCTTATCCAAATCCTAATATGTTAATCCCATTTGGTAGCCAAAACGTACGAATCACGACTTCAACACGCGCTCGAGCATCAGCAGGCGTTAGCAAATATTTCCAATAATTAAGCAGCGAGTAAGCGCTCAATTAATGACGTCAGTATAACCTGCTACCGCATTCAGGTTAACCGCCATTTAATTTGTGAAAAACGAGAGTCTGTGCTTCGACGCTGAAATCCATTAGTGGCTGCTTCGATATTAATCTGACGATCTGGTATGTGCGGTGCAACATCACGAAGTTAATGTAAACATCGGATCGTCCGAAACACGATCATTTGAGATGCTACTTTGTATGTACGTAGAAAATAACCAACTCTAGCTAGATTACAATATTATTTAATATAATATTATTACTGTACAATTGAGAGTTGTCAACTAGCACGGCCGAACCCGCCACCCTAGCAAGTTATAACGATATTTGATCATTCTTTCAAACGTGGGGTGAACGCGGAGACTTACGGACATCACCGTCCACCGTCTAACTACGCCAACATGCCCGTGACAGACCAACGCCTTATATATACCGCGAGGCATTGGGAAGTGAATCCAGAGGTCAGACCTCGAAACCTCACTTCCAGATTCGACCGGATTTTTTCATCTTCCAATCTAGTATCGGATTCGAGGTCGCTTGCGCGGCCCCTACCTGACATAAGCGGTAATTCAGTTTGAATATATCGCGAACATAGGCGTCATTTACCTGTCATGGTCGCTCGAGATTGGGTGGCCAGCGGATCGTTTAAAGGATAGATGACGCCAGGTCGTCTAGCAAACCGGACAATTCCTATCTATTGGTTAAATCATTTTTTTAGATTGAATTGCATTCAATTAGTGTCAAGGCATCGCATAAGACTGGTCCTGTAGCTAGCTAGCTCTTCGTCGTAACGTCCAACAAGGAACATGAAATATTTTTGAAGTCTGTTTATGTTTAAATAGCGCAATTTAAGTCTCAAGATGTTGATGTTGGAATTTTGCCACCCAATACGAGAACACAAGAAACAAAAGAAGCCGGAAAATCTTGATGTATAACTAGAATGGTGGAACCCAGTACTGGAACGAGAGACAAGTAAATCTGCCTGCTACCTAGAATAAATGCATGCATCAGACACAGCGAATAACTGTGATTGACTCGCGAGCGCCACTATTGTTATCGAAATCATAAGTCACGCCGTAATAACGAGGTAAACTCTCAATTTCAGCGCTTGAGCAGCAGCTGGCACGTTGACGTTAGTTTCATTCTCAGCATCGTGGACAGATATCGATCGCTAGCACTGCATCTAAACTACGACTTTCGGAAACGGATGTTTCTTTATAATGCAGCGATTCTTCAACGGTTCTACTTTGAGAAATATTACTTATTTGAATTATTCTTTGGAAACGTCCTCTAGAGTACAAAAGCATGTGAAGCATCCTCAAGGCTGCGGAAATGTCTCCCGCGGAGTTCATTTATTATATTATTTTCGTAAATCGAAGAAATCACACGGACTGCGATAATTCTTGAATTTTTGTGGTCTTAAAAAAATCATTTTTGAAAATGGCCTTATGAGGTTGAGGCATATGACCTTGTCATTATGTAAAAGGAGAGGCTTAACTTTCAGAGCCACTGCAAACCCGATTCAAAATATCAGGAGTTCATGTTGCGCAAGGCGGTATCGATCCGACACCGAATTCAAATTTGGAACATCACCGTCTCTTTCACGATGCATAACATCGTCTCTCTCTTTCTCTCTCTCTGTCTCGCGTGATTCGCATGACGGCGCTGACGCCCGTACTGACCTCCTCTCGCAACATGAACTCCTAATGTCAACAAAATTTACTTGTCCATCCTAGACCTAAAAAACCTCATTAATAAAGTCAACTGTGCAAATAGTTAGTTACCATAGTAGCATTTGGATCTAGCGATTTTTTTTGGTGGAGATTTTTTCTGTTACAATACATTACTGCTACTCACAATAATTCTACAAAAGCAGCCTCCTTCGAGCAAAGGGTAGCTCCATTTGTTGATTGCCGCGGGCGAACCCGCTATCTCAGGATGTTATAACGGACTTGTGGTTTTGTCACTCTGATATGAGTCACAAAGACTTAAGGGATAAAATAATCTACTGATCAATTTCCATCAGGGCTCAACAGAGGCCTACCTCAAACAGGGGGTTATTAGGAATGTTGTCGTCTTGTCACGCTGAAATTAGTCGCAAGGACTTTAAGACTGGAGGCTGATCTATCTCCTCACAAGCCCGGCAGAGGCCAAGCCTCAAACCACGAAGCCCTGGGAAGCACTCTCAGTGGGTCCCTTCGCTCCCTGCCTGCCAAATTAAAATCCAATTACTTCGATGTGTAGTCTGGTTGCAAGTCGAAGTCACTTACGCGGAGCTCTATCTGTTGCGAGCAAACCATGTATCGTCGTGGACCCGTGGGAACCTTCGCTGGGTTAATCCACCAGGATCGGGCAGCCAGCGAATCATTTTTGAGGGTAGGTGACAACAGTTCAACGCCTAATCCACTTTTTAGGAAGCATACGTTTCCAGACTCACCAGGTAATTTTCCGGTTGCGCGGACTTAACTATGCCTGGCGTACGCAGCCGCCTGGAACCGCCCAAGTCAATTGCCCGGCGCACTGCAGATCTAAACTGCCTACAAAGTGCAGGATACAGCTGCAGACAGAAATAGTTCCCTATTCAAGAAAGCTACGGCTAAACTATGAGTTGGTCCGACCAATAATACAGTCAGCCAGCACGCCCAAGCTGCGTGGAATCGTTCGGCTGTAATGGTAGAAATGTAATGGTCGCAACATATAGCATATACATAAGTGCAAACAGGGATAATTGAGGCCATGCGGGGCAATTCATCTCTTTGAGGAGGCTGCCGGATGGGGCTGATCCACGATTTGGGCCGACCAACAACACAAACTGACCCAAGCTAAGTGGAACCGTTGGCCCCCGGAAGCGCACTTTGGAGCTGTCAACCACTAAGGGCGAACCCACCATCCCAGGAAGGTATAACGATATCTTGCGGTGTCAACTACAACGGGCGAGCCCGTCACCACAGGACGTTTTAACGATTAGTCGTTCTATCGCCCTGCAGTGAGCGTAGAAGACTTTGGACAATACAATCCAACGTCTAGCTACGTCACAACCAGTGAGAGTCCAACGCCTTACCGCGAATTAGCCAGGAATAAACCCGGCGGGCTCGAGATACTTGCGCCCTCACTTCCAATTGTGACCAGATTTCTCCGGTCTCTCGATTGGTTTCGAGTTCGAGGTCGCTTGCGCGGTCCTCTCCCTTACGAAGCGGTGAAACGGAGTATACCGAATCTATCGCGGACCAAGGCGTCCTTTGCCCGGCTGTTCACCCAGGATCGGATGGCCAATGGTCATTTCAAGAGCAGTCACCGTAAGGTAGGCAACCACCCCCGCTCTATAGGAAACAATACAGTTCCCAGACTCCCCCGACTGTTAGTCGGAGAGCACAATCGATTGGCTTGCGCCACTCGGTGCGCAGACCGTCCAGGAGCGCCAGAGGTTTGATTCCCAGGGGAGACTGGTTGACCCAGTGTCCTACCCAGGTTCGCACCCCGTGCGTGGAGGCCGTCGGATGGGTGTTGACCCGTGAGTGTGACCGACCCTGAACACATGGGTCATCGTGGCCACCTCATCATGGGCCCGTTAGCTCCCGACGATAACGATATGTAATAATTCTTTCAACCGTAATTCTTCCCCGCTCCTATAACGATATGTAATTCTTTCAACCGTAGGGTGGACTCAAAGACAGGGACAACACCGTCCACCGTCTAACTACGCCAACACGCCCGTGAGAGCCCAACGTCTTCCCGTGAGCCACTGGAAAGTAAAACCAGCTGGTCGATCTCGCGCCCTCTCACCACTTTCGGTCTGGTTACGGATTCGAGGTCTCTTGCGCATCCTCCCCGATGTAAGCTGTTATTCAGTTTGAATATATCGCGGACCGAGGCGCCCTTCATTCGCCATGGTCACTCGGGATCAGGTGGCCAACGGATCGATTCAAGGATAGATGACGTCAGGTCGACAACTAACCCCGCTGTTATAGTACACATACGTCTCCAGACCCCTCTGGTTATTCGCCGGAATGCGTAAACTTGGTTGACACAGCCTGGCACGCATGTTGCCCAGTTCCGTCCGAGGTATTCCCTCGGAACCACGATCTCCTGATCCCAACCGCATTCGTCTGCAAGATTACAGCCGTGGCAGAACCTCATAGTGGATCTGACAGGTTAAGTCTCTCAATGAGGAGGCTACCAGATAAGAGTTGAACTGTAAGTTGAGCAAGCCAGATGACAAAGAGTTTGGCCAGCACCACCCAGCTGCACGAAACGGTTACCACTGTACCATTAGGGACAATACACATGCACATTAATTGTATTTTATTTTTTTAAATTTTATTATGCTTTTACAAAATATTGGGTACAAAATTATTACATTTCAAAGATAATGCTAATAGCATGTTTCCATTTAACAGTTTTATATGAAGAATAAACTCACATAAGGGGAGGTAGGAATTGGGAAGGGGGAGTCATATAAGTAAATACAATTTTATGTGAATACACGTTCCATAATGTATACATATTATTGTCATACATATTATTTAAATATATTATTGATATATTCTTGAATATATATTATAATATATAGTGCGATTACAATGATATGTCAACACCGCCATTAATTATTGCTTTTTTAAGAGCGATAGATGACGAATTGAATACGTCAATATCGCCGAGCTGCGTATTATAAATTTTACATACTCTATAAATGAAACAGTTTTGTGGATAATTAGTGAACAACTCCATTTGGCGAAGGAGTCACGATGGCACACGAAAAGATACCATTCCAAGAAGATCCGAACAATCAATGTAGCCTGTCAGCAATTTATGGAAAAACACCACATCTGCACATTTTCTTCTTGATTGTTGTGGCTGAAGACATTGAAAGCTAGGTACTGCACTGTAATTGGGAAAGGACAAAAAGAAACGGTAATTCACATGTTTCAAGAACAAATTTTGAATACGTTCAATTCTCTGTACTTGAATATTATAGCTAGGAGACCATATTTGAGACATATATTCGAGGTGACTGCGGACGAATGCGTTGTATACGAGTAAGGGAGAATGTTTAACTGAGAACTGTTTTGAAGATCAAAGTACGAATCCTAACATTAAGGACAATACAGTCTCTCTCTCTCTCTCTCTCTCTCTTACTCTTAAGACCGTCACTCCAGCTTCAACGCCTTACCGCGTATATGTCATGATATTATACGCATCATATATCATCGTATCATTATACCTAACCTTACTGGGAAGAATGGCCTAAGTGAAAAGGAACAGTTAGCTGCCCAGGAGCAGAAGCGCAGCGCGGGTGCGAAAGCGGACGCACGGCTAACGGCATGTAACTACGTCCATGAAATAACTTCGATATAATATGTCTATCAAATCGATATTAAATGCGCTAGAAACACTTCACAAAATTTTAATATCTATGCATATGACTATATTGACCAGAATCTTCAGCCAGATGAATGCACAGTTATAGAAACTTTTTGCAACGTAAGGTTTATAACAACCATAACGATGAAAGTAAATTCACTCGGGCCAGTCATTAAACTGGGAGAAAATTCACCTTCACACATAATATGATATACGAGTACACTGACATGTATAACGAGACCACTGCCCACTTATTTAGTGTTTCGGTTTCTGCTTTCTTCGCATGAGCACGATAGACAGTTACACAGTTAAATTTACAATTAAACAATTAAATAATAAGATGCATATTACAAGAGATACCTATTACTATATAACATATTTACCATTCGCGAGAATCTTTCGACGTTCAGCATATGTATGTTGCTTAAAATAATTACGTTGATTATAAGAATTGATTCTGGTTCTGATTCGCCAAATATTACGATCGCACAAAGCAAATCAAATATAACACCAAATCAAACTGGGCACTACAAGTCTGGCCAGGCAATCATGGCACAAAGGGCACAGACAACATTTAGAATCCGCTGTGATGAACTTCAATCGAACTGATAAAATTTCTGTTGTACGGCCTAGTCTTTCTTATTTTTGTTGATTTTTCCATGAATATACGAAATTATTGCCGATTTTTAAATAACCGTTTTTGGTTCTTACGAATTTATTCCAATCCAACATTTTAGAAAATTATAAAACTACGTAATTGTACTCGGGAAAAATATGGTACGTATTAATGATGAAACCCTGATTTGTATTCCACCATAACTTCTAAGCGCTTGAACCGATTTAGAAGTGTGTGATATTGTTAGAATCGTTATGTCATCCGGAGTGTCATAGAATACCTAATCTGTCCAAATGCCAAAAAATACTTGTCTAAATGTCCAAATATCAATAAATTAAAATAAATACATCGTGTTTTGTGTCAAATGAAAGGTCTGATTGAGTACATTCCGGAAATATATATATATATATATATATATATATATATATATATATATATATATATATATATATATATATATATATATATATATATATATATATATATATATATATATATATATATATATATATATATATATATATATATATATATATATATATATATATATATATATATATATATATATATATATATATATATATATATATATATATATATATATATATATATATATATATATATATATATATATATATATATATATATATATATATATATATATATATATATATATATATATATATATATGGAAAAATGCATAAACCAGAAATACTTCATAACGAAACCATAATAAAAGTAATTATATAGTATAATGCAATAGTTCACTTACTGTGTTTTTTTTGGCGTGACGATATAATGCTGATTTATTAAGCCGAGTGGCGACTGCAGGGTTGCATCATCGAATGCTAAAGTATTTATTTATGCAGTCGCCGCCCAATCAGATGCCTGCTAATAGTCTCTATAAGTGAAAGTCAAAGGTCAAAGATAGTTGGTTTAAGACGCGAAGCGCGACAATCAATCACTGATGGTAGTTATTAAGTCGACAAAATGAAATCGATCGATTGATCGTCACTCCGAAACTAAATTAAATTTATCATCCAAATATTAGTTTCTTCGATTTCACTTGCATTAATTTATAGCAATACTTATATATAAGTAGAAGAAGTCGACATTTAATAGTTTTGATAGTTAATAAGTTAAATTCTCATAGCTTTCGAGAAACTATATTACAGATAACCATCGAAACTCATCTCATAGATTTTAAAGCGACCTTTGGTTCAGTTAACACTTGACTAAGCCAAGGTTTACAATGAGTAAAAAGCGCTAATGAGCTTGATTACGATTGGTCTAAAAACCTTTCATACGAATTATTTGATTATGATATATAAGCTAAACAAAATTAAAAGACTAAAGGTATATTATTCTATTTTCATTTGACTTTTAATTTTGAATTTACGGTAGCTGAATCGTAGACGGATAATGCGGGCTAATTTAAAGATTTGCGATACTATGGCCCCGAGATAATATTAACTTTTATGCTACAAAGGAACTGATAATTTGAAAAGTTAACACGGCGCTGTGTGGAAATTCACAAATGCAAAAAGCTAACAATAGCAAATGCAGTCCTCAAACAGACGATTGCGTAGGCTCTATCTGGCCGGATCGCACATTGGGCGTTATTGTTGCAACTCACAAACGGACACAACTATTGCATATAACAAGCCATATGTACCTATTTATAGAGCATTCGACCGACTGAGAATTATCAATAAACAGTGTTTACATCTTATATACAAGGTGTGGCCATTCAAAATGGGACTAAACGCCTTAAGGCGACCTCTCAGTCGCTTACTCCCCATACAAAACCAGTATCTAAATATCTCCCAAATGAAAGTTAAATGACGTTAGGTATTTGCTTGATGATGATGACGGTGGCTATTTCTTTTAAAGGATATTTCAAAAAAACGATTCAAACGCAATTACTTTATTAATGTATCGTCGCTTTGGAGGTAAACTGAGCTAACTCACCACACACCAACCTAATTTGGCATTTTAAGATTTGTTGATTAAATAAAAAAATACTTACGTTATTTCTTCCTTGTTTAGCGCAATTTTTCAATTAAATTTTCAGATTTACTACTTACCTGGCTACATATAAACCTGCTGAAGATTTTTTAAAGGACATACTTAGTTCTAAAGGTATTGATAATTTTTCACCATTTATAATTTACTCGAATGTTTTATCATTTCAGATAGAAAACCCGCCCATTGTGAACCTTCACAATAAAAAGTAATAACTATTGAAAGGACGAAACCCTTGACATGCGAGTAAAACTAGCATATGAACAGTTTTTAATATTTAATATTCCAGCAATAGGTTGGAACTCATCTGGGAGGAATAATACAGTGCGACACTATCGACCATTTATATTTTCTATGTAAACAATCAGTTTAGTTTCCTGGTTTAGACGTTTTTATTGGAATTTGGTTAGTAATAAGAGTAAGTAACTCCTCTAAGAATCTCTTGTAAGGGCATTGGTAAACCTCTCGTAACCATATTGGCAATATATAAATGCTATATATCATATCTTCGCGATTATAGTTTTTTTACTGGCGTTTTTTGCCGCTTTAAGTTTTGACTTAGTACCAATGAAATGAAATACAATAAATAGCGGTGTTAGTCAATGCCTTATTTAATTATTTTTAATTAAATTACCTGACATACGTAAATATTAATAATAACTGTCGGATTATGGTACCTACTCATTTACTGGGCCCAGACTTATCATGTACCTATTTATTTACAGGGCCCAGACTTGTTTTTGATTCTGCCAGTATTTATTTACTTATCATATGATGCCATTGACCGAGCGGAGAGAGGTCACTGTTTCAACTCGGCCAAAGACGATTGCATGTCATTTCGTGTGTTTGTTTGTGACGTAATTACGACCAAACACGTTATTCGATTTCTACGAATTTCTACGAATTTATCATGGATGCCCTTGGTGCCCTTGAAGTCATTAAAAACGATGTATGTGCAGTGATTTTTATTTTTTGATTCCATTTCAAGATGGTGGGTGTTTTAATGAGGGTGGAAAAATATTCACTTGAAATTAAAATAAAGAGGAGGTCTAGTAAAGAAAAAATATTGTTTTTTTCATAAAATATATACTAAATATGGAGGGGGAGGGGGTTAAACAATTAAAATATTTTGGATCTTATTAGTATTGAAAAATATATTAAAAAAGATAGGGACGAATTATTACTATTATTAATTTGATAGATAGATCTAGTTCAGTTGATATATTTTCTACGTTTGTGGAGGGACGTGTTATTGGGGCGTTTGTGGAGGGGGTGGTTAAAAATATTTCGCAATATGATCATGTGACATCAAAATAAAGAACTCGAGCCGACAATAAATTTATATTTTTGAAATATATCTATATGCATTATATAGGGGTGGGGGGAGTGAAAAATATTTTGGATCTTATAGTAATCTATTGAGATATTATTGTAATTTTTTGATTCTGTTTCGAGATGGTGGCTGTTTGAATGGTTCTACTATACGCGAAGTCTATTCAGAACAGTTCACAGAACTACTAGTATCAAAGTGCAAACACATAAATGTGTGGGATTCGATTAAATGAATGTCTTACTAACAGTATATACAAAGACACCAATGTCGGATGGTAGACCCTAATGACTTAAATTTTTAAAAATTCCGTATATTCCGTACATTTTTTAAAATCAACTTAACTTAAAATTAACTATTAAAATTTAACAAGACAGCTTTGGAACAGGCTACTATAGTCATCTAGCGGAGAAATACGAAACGATTACAACTCTCCGAAGCTTCGCCGCTTGGTGCGTAAACCGGCTCACGTAAATACGCCGAATGGCTAGTAGTAGCGCCAAAGTTGCGCCGCGAGCGTCTCGGCGCCCGACTTCATGAGAAACGAGTGCCGCGATTAAAGGATTGTCTAATGTTCAAATTATTCAGGTATAAAAGGGTAATTTAAAAATTCTGGGAAGAAACATTGATTTTATTTTAGGTAGCCCTAATTATATTGTCTTAATAAAGTGTATTTAGGCGAACAACGCCTAAATATGTAGTAGTAGTAGTAGTAGTAGATGGAGTGGGGGGCTTGTTTCCAGCCCTTGATGTCACCTAGATCTCTAAGGTCTTTTGTAACTACCCACTGTGTGGTTAGGTCAATTGTCAGCTAGTAGCCCGGTACTTCTTACCAGACTAAGTAGGTCACTGACCTTCAAGTTGGGCAGATCGCTGGGTTCGAGAAAGGCTCGTCCCAGTAAACTGTGTCTTTTGGCGGCGAGCCCTGGACAGCGGCCAGCAATGTGTATGCTGTCTTCAGGTTCCTCGCCACATATTCGGCAATCCTTGCTCTCAGTCAAGCCAAGGTTGAATAGATGAGCTCTAAGGGTCGTGTGTCCGGTGAGGAGACCGATAGCGGTTCTAAGGTTCTTCTTGCTCATGTCAAGTAGGGCCTTGGTTTTCTTCTGTAGTGGTTGCTCCATCATGGCTTTTGCCTGGCGACATCCCTGACTCTGTTTCCAGGAAGCCCGATGTTCCTGCTCCAAGCAGTCCCTGATGATTTTCTTACCTGTAGCGAAGGGGACCCCTACAGCTGGCTCCACTGGGCAATCCAGTGTGCCCAGTTTTGCCAGTCTATCGGCCTCTTCGTTTCCGGGTATGCCTTGGTGACCCGGTATCCACATTAGGGTGATTTTGTTGGATTTTCCCAATTTGTTGAGCTCCAGCATGCAGTCCCAGACCACAGAAGATTCTGTGGTGGCTTTAGCCAGAGCGTCCAGTGCTGCTCTGCTGTCAGAGCAGATGAGGATTTGTCTGTTTTTTACCTCAAGTCGACTTTGTAGTTTTATGCATTCCAATATGGCAAGTACCTCGGCTTGGAAAACCGTAGCGTATTGTCCAAGGGGGATGCTGATTCTGTGGTTGGTTTTGGGTCCGTACACGCCTGCCCCAAAACGTCCATTTGTTCCTGAGCCGTCGGTGAACCAGGCGTCTGCGTTGTGGCTTTGAAGCCACTGCGGATTTTTCCATTCTTCCCTGGTGGGGATTAGGATTTTATAGGATTTCTCTACCGAAAATTTTTTCCGTAGTCGATCCTGGGTCAGAGTGAATGGGCTTTTGTGGAGGAGGTTTAGCTCAGGATGATTGTGCCCTCCACGCTTCCACTCGCCCAAACACTTCAGTCTGTATGCTGTAAGTCTGGCGGAGTGGATGATGAGCTTGTCCAGAGGCGGGCAGCAGAGTGCCACCTCTAATCCCGCTGTTGGGGTGGTCTTCATGACGCCAGTTGCAGCCCTCAGGTAGTTACCTTGAAGGCTTTTAAGCATTTTTACTGTCTCAAGCTTTTTCACCCTGGACCACCAGACTATTGCAGCATAGGTTAGTCTAGGCAGCAGTACTGCCCTGTAGAGCCATAAGGCGACCCTGGGTTTGAACCCCCAGGTTTTTCCCATGACTCTTTTGCACGTCCACAACGAGGCAACGCCTAAATATGCTTTAATTAAAAAATATAATTTGGGCTACCTACAATAAAAACATTTTATTACTGAACTTTCATTAATATCCGATACCTTTATCATAGAGATTATGGCCTACTACTAGGTAATAGTAGCTTAAACAAGTTTGATTTATTAGTTATTTAAATGCACTTCGGGGAAGTAGGTACTCAAAGTTGTAGAGGGATTGCTATGGGGTCGCCAAGACTGCCGACGCTGTTTAAGTCCAAGGTCAGTCCAATCGGCTAGTGGCAGATGTATAAGGGGCTACCGCGTAAAAATAATCGAAAACGACCAATATTAATGTCAAATGCATAGTTGGGGCTCGCTGAGATGGGGTCGCCGAGATGTCCGATGACGCTCAAGTTCAGCCTTCATCGGCTATGGGGTGTTAAGGGTCACATAATCGAAAACGACTAATATTATTCTCGAATCCATACTATTGGGGATCATTGAGATGAATTGTGAGAATGAAATTAAAACGGAGGTGTATAAAAACCCTTTTAAAAATACACCGTACAATCTTCTAAACTCGAACCTCAATAGCCCCATATGATTTTCCGATTATTCAATTACTGTTACCTAACAATACTAACATTATTATTAAATCAAGTGTGATTACCGTGATAATAATAATTTTTTTTTTGTTTATTATTCGATATCTGATCGCCTTATTTTTGTTATTTCGTTTTGCTATTATTTTTATTATTTACTGTTTTCATAATTTGACTTTTAATTTGATTATAGACTATTTGATATTTGACCCAATAATATTATAATAATATTCTAGAAGTATTGTTATAATGGTTTATTATTAATATATTCTCTAATTATTAATTATTACTTGTGATTTTATTTTTTTCCTTTAAAATTGGTTTCACACATATAAAACTGGATTTCTTTAAAATTGGATTAAAAGTGAACACATGGTTAGGTTTATTATTATAGATATTTACCTAAAGGAAATATTCCTAGAGGGTTATCCCTAAAACAGGCTTCAATATTGTTACATTATTTAGGTAATATAATGTAAGATTATATTATACATTGTGTATGCTTAATTTAAAAAAAAAGAATAATCATTCATCCACGAAATACTTCTTTTGGCATGCCCTAATTCTACAAATGGCCTTCATTCTAGAATACTTACGAGGTTGAAAAAATAAATAAATGAGAAAACGAGTAAACTGAATTGAATGGGACATATTTCTTTTTGCATTATATATCTGATGCTAGAAACAAGACAGACAAATCTACAAACGGCCAAATTACAGATAAAATCAATCGCCACACGCTGCCAGCGAACAAGCTCATATTTCTACTATAATTTCCATCGCGTTAAACTTTATTAATTATAGTATAGAGCCACAAATTACAACTGTTCTGCGGCTAATAAAACCATTAATAACGACAGAAAGGTCAGAGTTTTGCAACGAGTTCAGGTCATATTCTTTTACTGCTATTAGGAAAGCATTGTTTTAACACGAAATGTTCATGGCCATGGGACTATTTTCTGATTGGAGTGCTAGAATTATTATTAAAGCGGCTACACGACGGACATACCATGCGAGTCGCTTTGTTACAAATTCTTGAATTAATTATTTCAGTTTTGAACCAACAAAGATCGCTAGCTTAAACAACGTTCAGCGCTGGTTAAAAATATACATACAATGGACTTCGACAACAAAAAGCAAAGCGCTAACTCAATGTAAACTTAAGTGCGAGTATGCGGGATTGTTAATTACACAAAAACGTGAGATATAATAACATAGATATATTGCTTACAGCAGAAAAACCCTTAGGTACTTTTCAAATCGAGTACACCAGTAGTGCTCGGTTGCTCCAGGTATAATATCGTGCTAATAGGACAGACATATTTTCGATTCTACTTTTTTGGGTCCCATGGAATCCTAAATAATTTAATCCACTGAAATCTCAGAGAACGCAAACTGACTTAAAGTTAACTGTACAACAACTAAGTCAACAAGTATCTACAAAATTGGCAATTCTCAATATTGTTAAACAAGGATCAGCCCGTGTCCGCACGGCACATATCAAGGGGGAGTGAATGGGTGGTAAGGTGTACGCTCATCGTGGCAAGACAGCTGTCCTAAACCTACCACAGCCGGTCTTTAGTCCGGAATCCACTGCTCACCCCCAGAAGTGTAATTACAATATATGATGGGCCCGACTTCGGTCGGTGAATTCCATGGTAGCTCCGTTTCTATTTTATTTATTTATATTAGGTACATATGCAGGAAAGATCGATCTACTTCAGCACAATCCTCCTGAGACTAAATGTTAACTTTTTATGAATCGCACTCCATAGCTCACCCCTCAAGAGTCTATATTTTTCCAAGTCAATAGGTTAAGCCCTTTAACCAGGAGGTCGGTGAACATAGAGATATAGAAACCCAAAGTGATTATATTGATATTCAAATTCTATATAATTTCTCAGTACTTGTAGCTATTTATTGAAATATATTACTACATATAGCCGCGTTTATCCTTGCCGCATTTACAGTCACATTTTGAATAAGCAACTATTTAAAAATTAATAAATAATTAATTTAGTTCACAAAATCACATAAAGAAGTTTTGTTGGAAGAATGACTGGAAGTTATAGTAGCAAAAACTCTTCGGTGCATTCCAATTTCTCTGGTGAAACTATAGACCGTAGGAACAGAATTTCATATGAGTGGATCGGTTTGCGATCGCCTTTTTGTCGAGCGTCTTTTCGTCGTTTTCCTAATTTCTTCAGCCCCGCCAGCACAAGGAATACTCGCCAGCACAAGGAATACCGTCAGCACAAGGATCAGATGATACATACTTGCTGGAACTAAGTTCGAGTGGTAGTGCACTCTCTATTTCTTTTAGTTTGGTATATGGGTGAAACTCTTGATCTTGCCTTTTGTTCCCAGTCTTCTCTGGTTGGGATGTCGTGCTGAAGGTGTGTTGGAACTTATATTCATATAGCATGTTATAGTAGTGTATCTGTGTTAGATTTCCGATTTCCGTGTTACTCTTTATTTTTACATGTCTCGTGACATACAATTCCCGGCTCCACGTTTATTTGTTTATTTATTACTTATACACACATTGAAATGCAAGAGCACAAAAGAAAAATAATTTACAATTACCGTTATATGCTTCTAAATTTACGTATACATCTGTCTGAGCCCAGGTTAAATAGCGCATAAATAAAATTTAAATGTTTGTTTTCTAATATACCAAGTAAAATTCAACCGAGCCCGCCATGCTAAGCACTACTGTGATAGAGCGAGCTCACTTCCTGTGTCTTATTGGAGTGCCACGGTTGTGTCAGAAAAAAATACGTGTTGCACTCGGGGACTGCCGCGGTAAAGCTATTGCATAGCATTTTTAACAACTTATGCAATTATAATTATTTATTTATTTTATTTTTTCTGATATCAGATAACTGCGCTCTATCGGAAAACGTTGAAATTATTCCGAATCATTTGCGGCTGCGGTAGCAAATGATTCGGAATAATTTAAACTTCTTCCGATAGAGCGCCGCGCACGAATTTTTTATTCGATAAAGCAAAAAAAACGGATTATTCGAAAAAAATCGTAGATAAAAAGATAGATAATTAAATTATCTTTAAAATGGTGCAGGTTTCATAATAATACGCCTGATAGTATTTGCGTAGTAGTCGTTTTTGTGTTCGGTTAGACCTAATTTCACAAATTGATTACACTTTGTAATATAACGAAAATCTAAAATATTCAAAGCTAAGAATATTATGAAAATGTTCTTGTTTAACATATATTTTTTTCGAATCGTAAGCAGTACTCGTTTAGACGTAATTATCAGTTTAAAATCATTAATTTTCGTTAAGAAATTTCTTCATTCGGTCGCCGCGCTGGCCTAGGCCCGCGATAAAAGCTATGCAATAGCTTAAAAATATATTTACACACAGATTTACTGCACTATCGGCTCATGGAGACCCGCTGAGATCAAAAGATAACCTGCTACTCTCTATCCACAGTCACAGCAGTGACTTCTTCTCATTCTCTTTCACCGTGCATGGAGTCCGTCTTTGGAATGCTTTGCCGAAAAATGACAGAAACGCGCCAAGCATAACAAGTTTTGCAAACAGACTAAGAGATCATTTGAAATCTTCCACATACATTACCTTTCCCTTCCCATTCTCCTCCTTTCTAAACCTTAGCGTCCTTATAGGTGTTAAATTATTTTGGTTCTGGCACATTCTGTGCCCACAAAGAGTTAATATATATTTCTTTCTGTCCCCTTTTTTAAGCTATTGCATAGCTTTTATTGCGGCCTAGTAGGCCAGCGCGGCGACCGAATGAAGAAATTTCTTAACGAAAATTAATGATTTTAAACTGATAATTACGTCTAAACGAGTACTGCTTACGATTCGAAAAAAAAATATGTTAAACAAGAACATTTTCCTAATATTCTTAGCATTGAATATTATAGATTTTGTATATATTACATAGTGTTATTAATTTGTGAAATTAGATCTAACCGAACACAAAAACGACTACTACGCAAATACTATCGGGCGTATTATTATGAAACCTGCACCATTTTAAAGATAATTTAATTATCTATCTTTTTATCTACGAATTTTTCGAATAATCCGTTTTTTTGCTTTATCGAATAAAACATTCGTGCGCGGTGCTCTATCGGAAGACGTTTAAATTATTCCGAATCATTTGCTTCCGCGCAGATGATTCGGAATAATTTCAACGTTTTCCGATAGAGCGCAGTTATCTGATATCAGAAAAAATAAAATAAATAAATAATTTTAATTGCATAAGTTGTTGAAAATGCTATGCAATAGCTTTACCGCGGCAGTCCCCGAGTGCCACAAGTATTTTTTTTTTGTATCAGTCTCTTTATATAGGTTAAGTTATGTAGCATCTACTCGCAAATAATGTTGTTACAATAGTATAGGTTAGCTCTAAAATATTTCCTGCAGGCAATAAGCTCGCCTTTTATTACGAATAAAGCATTTTATTATTATTATTATTATTAAATATTTTAACCGCAGATTGTGACAGATAGTTCTTACTAGAGTTCTTCTCTGTTTCATTCTCCTATTTCGAGGAATATGCGAAACTATTTCCGTAGTCACCACGGCTGAGAGGAATAAATGTTATAAAAATTAGTTGAATAAGTGAGTTAACCATTTTTGGTTAGACGCTTACAAATCCTAAAATTGTATCTAACCAATATTGGTTAGGGCGCTCCGCGCTGCGTAAAGTGCCAACTTGTTTAATATTTATTCATTATTATCTTAATTGTTTGACGAGATAATGTTATAATATTTTATATTTCAAATTTCAATGCGATCATTTTACAGTTTTTATTTTTACGATCCGTATAGTAGTTTAAAAGTTATGGTCGTTTTTCTCAAGGCCATCGACATCACGCGCAAATCTGTCCCGGGCAGAAGTGACGACTAAATTTTTACCCCGCTATAAGAAGGGTTGAACAAGTAAGCAGTTGAGTTAGTTTCGTATGAAAAGGTGAATTACCGCTCACGGCGAATATATTGAAAACAATAAATTGATTTTTGGTCATTCATTGTATTTTTTCCTATTTAGTGTGGCCCTCGTATTAATGGCAAAGGCCACTCCGAAAGTTCCCAGAATGAATAGTAAAAATTTACAATGAATGGCCAAAAATCAATTTATTGTTTCCTAAAACTGGTCGCCATAAAGTGGTTGGATAGAAAACAGGAAATGCAATGGAGGGACGCGCCAGGAATGATACAATCTAAAGGAGGCCTTTAGATTGTCCCTACCAATATGCCACCAAGGTGAATTTTAAACCACCTTTAGGGACTAACTTCGTACAAAAATTTCATGTTTTTTTTTACGGAGTAAATATTAAAATCACGTAAGGCTCACATTTATGGTAAAGTAATTTTTTTTAAATTGTTAGAAAATATTTCCACTCCATTTTGAATATAGAATTAAAAGAGTAACGCGTTTGCAAAAATCTTTCTTTAAGAGTGTTCTTTTTTATTTTATTTTATTTATATATTTTTATTAAGGTAACATATACACAGATATTAGGGGATTCATTTATTATTTATTTATTTATTTATTTATTTACTTAATAAACCAGTGACAGGATTGGCCAAAACAAAATAAGCCAAAATGAATACTCGGATATGATTAAAAACCAGAATTACAACATTAATCAAAATTACTACCCAAATATGTACAAAAATAACTACATTATAAGGTATACATACAAGAAGGTTGAACAATCAAGCGCAGATATTCTGCGCTCCATATAACAAACCAACAATTTCACAAATTATCATATGTACCTACTATCGTGATATCGTACTATTGTACATATCGTGCCAATAATCAAACAGAATTATTTGATAATTTCACAAATTATAGTAATTAAAATGGTAATAAAAGAAACACACATATAGACAAATAAGTAATGATAATAATAATATACTAAATGTCACTTTTAGAATAATGCCATAAATATTCATATCTTACTATATTATAATATAATTACATTGCTTATGTTTATCATTAGCAAACCGAAAAAAAAATATATCAACCACGACAAAAGACTTATCTTAACGAGAGATGCCTACTGATACTATAGTCGTTCCATCCAGCCGGGCAGCATAGGTACTATGTAAGGGTTGAGGAATTTTCTCGTCAAACTAACGACTGACAATCGAAGACCAACAGGAAACTAACGTTGAATATAAAAAGTAGTAACTCAAAAATATGATAATAAAAAGGTAAACTATGAAATAAAAATGAATTAAATGCTACCTGCTGAAATATTTACAACTCGCCTAAAAATCGTCTACTCGGCTACTCTAGAGTCAATGCCACTGGCCAATCGCTGGAAAAGTTACTAAACGTTCCTCCATTATATAAACAACGATGAATTTAGAGTAGGTTTCCCACACTCATGTAATCCTTATAGAATAGAGAAATCTAAATTTTAAAATATATGAACGTTCAGCCCGCGAGCATAATGCAAGCTAATATATCTCTAACTCATTATCTTAAGATCAACTTACTTTAATTGCTTGTTTATGCAAATGGCATTTTATGGTAGCCCTACATACAGTTGTATAGTGATCTACTAGTTTAGTGCTTCCGGGTTAACCCCTAGAGCCCCAATTGGCCGATATGGCCAAAACACGATTCAACATGACTGCCCCGTTTTAATTTAATTTGTTTTAATTTACTATGTTTTATGATGTTAATATGTTTTATTTTAATTATGGGTACAGTGGTTTGGCAGTAATTAATGTTTTGGTGAGACAGTGTTATAATTCAATTTTTTTACTAATTTTTAATAAAAATTTTTTGGGACATCAACTTGTCAATCGGCTGAGAGGCCGAGGCCTGAAGGGTTAAGCGTTTAGCTTGATTTAAGATTTTGATTGTATAATACATATGTATGGAGTAAAACTCAGTATGTTTTATTTTAATTCTTTTACTCTTAAAGTTGGTACACAAAATCGCCGTTATTTTATGCCAGGCGTTCTCCCGTGCCAAATATATTATATTTTACTTAATCTTAATGGTTTAACATAGGGACATAATGAGCATATAAAGTGTTTTTCCAAATGTATAAGTCATTTGTTCCTTTACCCTACGACGTGCTTTTCGTTTTAATAAAAAAAAAATACGTGTGGCACTCGGGGACTGCCATGGTAAAGCTATTGCATAGCATTTTTAAAAACTTATGCAATTATAATTATTAATTTATTTTATTTTTTTCTGATATCAGATAACTGCGCTCTATCGGAAAACGTTGAAATTATTCCGAATCATTTGCGGCTGCGAAAGCAAATGATTCGGAATAATTTAAACGTCTCCCGATAGAGCGCCGCACACGAATTTGTATTCGATAAAGCAAAAAAAACGGATTATTCAAAGAAAATCGTAGATAAAAAGATAGATAATTAAATTATCTTTAAAATGGTGCAGGTTTCATAATAATACGCCAGATAGTATTTGCGTAGTAGTCGTTTTTGCGTTCGGTTAGACCTAATTTCACAAATTAATTACACTATGTAATATAAACAAAATCTAAAATATTCAAAGCTAAGAATATTAGGAAAATGTTTTTGTTTAACATATATTTTTTTCGAATCGTAAGCAGTAGACGTTTAGACGTAATTATCAGTTTAAAATCATTAATTTTCGTTAAGAAATTTCTTCATTCGGTCGCCGCGCTGGCCAAGGCCCGCGATAAAAGCTATGCAATAGCTTAAAATACAAAAGAAGTTATAATATTTATTAGTAAGTATATTTAATAAGTAATTTACTTCAATAACAAATGACGAGAACGAATATAAATGTATTGATATGATAATTTAAATGATACAAAGAAAATAACCAAGGTACATTTAATAATTATGAAGTTTCGCTTACAAGCTTTGCAACACATTGTTAACATTGGGGATGATAGATTGTTTTAAATTCTAGAATTTCTTTTAAAAGTGTCTATAAATAGTTTGCAAAAATTGTTTTCTTCAACTGGATATCAGTTTGACGTGATTAGTATACTCGTATTTTAACGGTGACATAATTATCCCTTGAGCCACCTATGCAATCAAGTGAAATTGAATCGAATAACCCTTTAAACAACAAAAATATTGTAAGCATTTTTTAAAACCTTTATACCTCTTACGGTAACGGCCTACCTATACGGTACGGTCGTTACGGTAACGGCTAACGACAACTACCTGTACGCAACGCTCGTTATGTAAAGGATAGCGGCAATTATCTTACAGGCGGCAGGATTTTATAACATCACGTGGTAGCTACTGATTTTACTATGGCTTTACCATGAGGATGACAGTTACAATGTTTCCTTATTTAAATAAGTAGTAGCGATAGGCGTTCGAATTGATCGGTCGCCAGGTTGTAAACTAGGCCTACAATTTTGGGGACTATTTGAGCTATCTTATTGATAGGCGTCTTTTAATGTTATCGCTAACGTCAAAACGTAGAATCACACGCGCGGAAGTGTAATTCGATTAAGGCGAACTGTTTCTAAATTTTAAAGTTTATTTTTAGGAAAACTACAAAGTAAAAGGATCCAATATTTGCACGCTCCGAGCCCGGCCCCCCACCACCGTTATAACCTACGCGGTAGCGGCAGCGGTATGCGGCCTACCCGCAAAACAACGGATTGACAGCTCTTTCAGTCTACCCTGGACAACGGCGGCTGCAACGTCACCGAAACGTCGGGTGCTACAAATTTCACGCGGTAAATTCGTTTCTATCCTATTTATAATGTCAATCAACCGCGATAGTCTTCGATTTTATAAAAGGATCCAATGCAACATTCGCCAATCATATAAGGAGGACATTAACAGTAGAAAAATAAGAATAAATTAAATTAGCATTTCTCTATTTTGCGCTCATACAGAATAAAAATGTGTGATGTCTTGAAAAGTCGCCTTTCAAAAATCGTTAAAGCCATTGCCCAATCCATTACGAGAGTTTGTAATTTATTTCAAAAAGGACGTGGCGCTATTCAACTAGGGGATATCTTATATTTACTTCTATTATTTGTATCTACTATATTATTTTTATCAAAAAGGACGTGGCGCTATTCAATGAGGGGATGCCTAATCTTTCCTTATATTATTTGTATCAATCTTACGGACGTATTACCCTCTTATTTACTCTATTTTGTGTGCTAAACTGATTATAATCATTAAACTTTCTCAAGTTATAATAGTCAACTTGTAACATCTATAACAGAAATAAATTTGATCTAAACCTAATATGAGTTTTTTACACCAAAACCTCTCTTTTTATAATAAGGTCCCTGCACTTGCGCATATGAGAAGTTTGACAGAAAATCAATTCAAAAAAATAACAATCCATATCTAAGCCATAATAAAAATAAAATCAAATTTATGACTTAATAGGAGTAGGTATCATGCTGTAAAATAAAGGGAAATATCTTGATAGTTGACATTTGCCAAAGAGCATATTTTTTTTATCGACGATGGTAGTATTACTGAATCTGGTCATCTTAAATTTTCATTCATTCATTAAAATTTTCAATTTCAATTTTTATTCTTTAAAGTTCAGTTATTCTTTATATTTTGCCATTTTTAGTACACGATTATCTATTTTCATGACTATCATATTATTACTATGATAATTGTAGTTATAGGCATTGTTATGTTTATTTAACGATTCTCATACCGATTATAAATTACTTAATTTACTCTTCTTTTTCTTCTTCTTCAGCGCGCATTCGCCCACCGTTGGGCATACGCCTCTCCAATCACTCTCCATCCGGATCGGTTGTCCGTTTCCCTCATCCAGACTGGTCCAGCTGTCTCCTTTTAATGTCATCGGACCATCGGGCCGGTGGTCTGCCCACAACGCGCTTGCTCCACCGTTCGTCGTGACGTCGGGCCACGTGGCCGGCCCAAGCCCATATCAGCTTGGCCACTCTTTGACCCACGTCGACCACCTTCGTGCGCTGTCTGATTTTTTATTTTATTCAGGAAACAGACAGTACAAAAAACATATTTACTTAATCAAAATATAACAAACCTAAACCATTTATATGTTTCCAACAATTAAACGGTCATATAGTGCGTTATTCTATATAAAAGAAAAGTTTAAAATATAGAAGCATTTTTTTATGTGAAATTATTAGGGTTTTTGAAATAAACGTCGATGAGCTCGTTTCGGACTCGATCGCGCAACGATATGCCGAGCATGACTCGCTCCATGTTACGCTACACCACCTTAAGCTCGTGGATCATCCCAGCAGTCAGTGTCCATGTCTCACAAGAATACGTCATAGCCGGTAACACGCACTGATTAAACACCTTTGTCTTGAGCAATTGGGGAATTCTGGACTTCAGCACGAAGCTCAGCTTCCCGAAGGCTGCTAATTTATTCTATATAGTCACAACTATCAGGATAGTTAATTTTCAACAATTAATAATTTTACTTTTTGAAAATTGGCTACTTTCTAGAGTAGAATATCATTGTATTGTATTCACTTTACCTCAATTGCACACCTATCAATTTCAAAATCACCAGATACATACTCGTAGTTATATGAAATTCGTCGAACCCAACTTTAATACTCCGTGTTTCACCATTGTTATTTTTCTCCATCACACGCACCACAGCCCAAAGCACTCTAAAATGAAATCGTTATCCGAAACAATAGTTACGACAAACAAATAGACTCACGGAATGTCAAAATTGGATAAAGCGGCTGCGACAGTTTTGGGTGAAATTTAATTGAAGCGTTTCTAAAGCAATCAGAATCGCAGTATGTCCATGATATCATTATAGGTACTTCTTGTTTCTTATTGGTTATTTAAAATAAATGCCACTATTAATACCATACATGCGTATTGAATAGGTACTTACTTAAGAACAATAAGGTTAATATATTTGATTAAAACCAGAGGCGTGCGCCCCTGGTGGAGCGACTTCCACTACAACTACGTACCTTTTCAACTCTTGCATGACCAAATGACAAACTTGCATGCCAAATTTCAGCTCAATCGGATTAATCGTTTGGGCGCTATTGTGGAAGATTACACACAAATATACAGACACACAAACAGACAGACACACAGACACATAGACACATAGACAGATTCCACCTGGCAATAGTCCTAACCATCGCAGAGGGTTAGAAATGAGTCTTCCTGTCAAAAAAATGGTGCTTTCACAATATCTTCCCTCCTCCTCGGTTAGCGAGCCGAGAAAGTAAAAGAAGGGAAAAATAAACATGAAAATGAAAGAAACATAAACATGACTGAACCGACAAATTGTGCCGAGTGAAACGATAAACCGAATGCACCAGAAGACATATTTTGAAGGTTCGGGTAACCTTCCTTTAAAGAAGGGAAAGAAAGGTAAATCAATCTACAGCAGACATTAAAAAATAGGAGGGTAAGGATCTAGGATTGTGAGGGCAGTAACTAGTAATTATCGTCTTTGCGTCCTATCTTTCTCAATTCTTTCGTACATATTTAGTATGTTCTGAATCTTGTTGTTTCTTTGTATATCGGCGGCCCACTTGTCTATTCCTCTTTGCTTGTTTCCGTACCTATTCTTTCCATTTTATATACATCCTGCACTGCTTTCCATATTTTGACTTTGTCTTGCGCAAATTTTTACCATTCCTCTTTCGTTTTGTCGAAGTATCACATGTCATGAATAAGATATTGTTTAATGTTTATATATACCTATTTTACGATTGCCTGCTGGTATCTCCATAAGACTGTACATTTATGCAGTAAAATTCTGTAAAGGATGTGATCGCAATAATTCATCCTGTAGGCCTTAATCTTTTTTGTGATCGTCGATCCTTCCAGAAGCTTGAATATTTTTGTTCTGAACTTTTATCTAGATAATTCCAGCATTTTTTATGGAATGCCATAACATAACTAACCCTGAGAGGGGTAACCTAAATCAGAAGGGGTGGGGTGGGGTATCATCTTCTTCATCCTTTCAATTTATTTTTATTTTTTTTCTTCTCGTCCTTTTTTACTTATTTGCAGTGAATCGCCTTGAATAATGAGGCTTAGAACCTAACTTGAGCATGTCCTTAACGTCCAGATGCTAAGCGCTGTTCTCAAGTTATTAGGTAAAGTATTTCTGAGTCGTGCAGCTTGCATGGAGAGTAGTAGTAAAGGTCGCTGGTGACCAAGTATGGTTAGCAAGTGATGCTCTCCGGACCTGGAAGACGGCTGAGCGCTGATAGAGCGAAGGACCTTTCCGCGGGATAAAGCAACAAGGCATGTTAAAGCTTCTTTAAAGGGATAGCTCTTCATACAAAATTCCAATACAAATTATTCTCGCAATTTAAGGCTGCTAATAGTAGTAAAGGATGGTGATAGAGTAGTATGCTGAAAACATGTTTAAACTAATGTTTTTTTTTTTTTAAGTAATATGAAAATCTTGATATTAATATAACTTTTGCAACCACCATTTTTTCAACAATTTACTCTATCAGATTCCTCTACTCTACTATGATCTAACGCATGTATGGGCAACAACTGGCCCGCGGGCCGGATCCGGCCCGCTGTAAGATATGATCCGTAAAATTTTTTAAAATTTAATTTTGTTATTTTAATAAATTGTACTATAATAAATAACATTGTTATATTATTTCATGTCTGATATCTATCGCAAAAAATATTATCACTACTTTAAAATGCACTAAGTACTTTTAAACGCGGCCCGCGAACGTATTTGCACGCTAAACTTTGGCCCTCAACATGTCAAAGGTTGCCCATACCTGATCTAACGCTATGCTTAGTTTCATAACTCTATTATATGAATTCCAACAGTAATTTGTATTGGCGTTTTGTATCAAGAAGTATCCCTTAAGCGGGCTTCTAAGGATTGTATAGAGAAAACGGAGAATTCTAAATGATCTCCTCTCCCTGATAGTAATATATTATTGATGACTTGAATACTCCGTGGTATGCTCATAGTATCTGAGGCGCTAAATAAAGCTGACACAGAAGTACTGTAACCTTTCTACTTTGAGGCCAGCTCTACTGTCAAATTGAGGATAGGGTCATCAACACCAGGTTCTTCACCTGCATGCTATACGAAACCTTTTCCATCTCAATGCATATTTACGGAATACATTTCATGTCGATCGTTGATTTATATAAGTTCCTACCGATGCTGATAGCTAGTGTTTTAGAGGGATTTAGAAGCGAGCCGTGGTATTTGGATCACCTCGATAGTGTCAGATCAGCGTGTATTGCAGCGATAGCGTTCTCGATATCATTTGGCTGAAAGGGAGAATAGATCTTAAAAATAAGAGCACTAGAAAAGGAATTGATTAGAAAAGGAAGAGAGAATACAACAGTAGCAGTGTGTTTAGTTGCTACTTTGTGGAACACCGACGACTTATGGTAGAAGGTTAGATAGTTGGTCATTACGCTTCACACACTGGTGTCGACCTTAAATTAAACGATCTGAAACAGTTGACCACAGGGAGAGAAAAATATGAGTATTTTAAACGTATTTTACTGATCGGCCAATAAGTATTTTAGAATCCACAGGATTAAAGGCGCTACTAAAATCTAAAATAACGTGAAGAGTTCGTTTAGAAGAGTGTTGTTTATCCACAGCTTGGCGAACATAATCAATAACTAGGACTAGAGCAGTAGTCGTGCGAAATACGGATGTTTTAAAATAAGACTCTTGTCGATAACATAACCAAAAACTTGGTTATAAACCAGCCGCTCTCTCACTTAGAGAATGGATTGGATTGGCCGATAATTTTGTGGAGCCTTTTGGGAATAGTAACCACAAGTGTACTCTTCCATATTAAGGGCACTGACCCCGTATTAATAAATTGAAAACGTATGTCATTACATTTGAAAATCTTTCAAAACCAATATTATTAATTGGAGACTAATTTCGTCATAACCCACCGCTCTCGATTTCATGCTAAATATGGCTTTCATCACCTCGAGGACCGACATGACACAGAAATCAAAGGGATTATAATTACTAGGTATATAATTACAAGGCAGCGTACTATTGCATATACTGCATGAGTGTGACACTTTGTATGACATCATCTAATTTAATACGAGAAGATTGATTTCGAAAAATGGTGATTGAGAAAATCGCTATCCTCATTAGAAAGAAGAACGTTTATCGTTTTACCAATGGCTAAAAAACGAAAGAACATTTTGTTAGGAGAGGAAGTTCGGTAAAATTGCATAAAATGTATAATTTTTTGGTATTTTGACGCCGCTGGTTACATTCATCGTACTATAGTATGTAGTCATTTTTTAATAATATTTTATAATAAATATTAATTGTACTTTCAGGTTTATTATATAATGTTAAAATTTATTATTTAACTTTGAAGTTTATTATTTAAAGCTATCGTAATAAAATTATGTGGATATTTCGGACTAGTATTTTAATAGTATTCTTTAATGTTAATATTTAATTTTGAAGTTTGTTATTTAAATTTGAGGTTTATTATTTAAAGCTATCGTAATAAAATTAGGTTGATATTTCGGACTAGTATTTTAATAAAATTACCAGAGATTATTTACTTTTATTACATCACGAACTTCTATAAAGCGTTGCATTAAAATGTCATTTTTAATTTTATTATTATAAACTAAAAATGCAAATATCCCGGGACAGAATTTTTACAATCCGATGACGCATGTTTGATTTATGGTCGCTTAAAGCTATCACTGTAACTTAATAACGCATAGTCCAAACGCATAGCTCAAAATGTGGACAATATGTTTTATTCATCCATGGTAGTCATCGGGCGACTGAGAGATCACGCTTTCATCCGTACGGTCGCAAACTTTTTATTAGCTATCCACTGGTAATAAAAAAAGTCATATTGTGTGTTCTTGAGTTACCAAATTTAAAGCTAAGTGACTGAAGGTGACATGATACCTAGGAACCACCTCATCTGAGGAATTTTAGTTTTATGATTTTTAAAAAAATATAAGCAATAATTTTAAAAAAGTTTCTAAGCAAATCCCTCGATAAGGAACCAATCTACAATTCGGATTCAAAAAAGTTGCCCATTTGCCTTGAACACACGGAGCAGCTTAATGCTCATTGCTTGGACATTAAGGCTTTAAACTCATTTTGAAAACTTTCATGCGCGATTACTCCTACAATGTAAGCGGTGAGTGTGTTTTCTTTAATTTCATTATATAGACTGCGATAGAAAGTTTAGTATGCGCCCGGTCGCCGGCGCGAGCGGTCGTGGAATTGTGCCCGACGCTTAGTCAACCCTGGGTTTTTATTGGTCGAACCCTACAAAACTGCCCCGCCTATTTCTTTGCGTGTCCGCCCGTTTCGGATATTTTTCTGAGGTCTTATGTCGCCTTAAGAGGACTAATCTTTTATAAGAATTTTCTGGCTTCAAAATTTTTATCGCCAGTGAGATTTATTCGTTGTATTTATGAGCTGATTAGAACTACCACGATGAAACAAAACCGAGCTAAGCGTTTTCAAAACACGTTTCATCTGGTTCTAAAAGTATACGTATATTTTACTGTTCCCCATAAAATCCACTTGAAATATTAATTTTGATTAATTTTCATCTGAGCACAATTTTCTTCTTCTTGAACAATTGTTTAATCAATATTATCCTTAACAATGACGAATAAAACAAAAACAAATGTTTTTCAATTATAGTAAAATTGTTGTTTAAAAAAAATATTAAGAAAAAAACAATCTTTTTTCGCCGAAATTCTTTCTTCTCGAAGTGCCTCTCCATTACTAGAGGTTGGCCGTTAGCTCTGAATACTTTTGTCGGTCTTCCGCCATCCGGAAAAGCTGTACCGTACTGGCGATCCTAGTTCAGTTTTCCACCCGGGGATTCTTAGCACCCCTGACCCATTATAGGGCCGCCGGGCACTCGGGGCCATGGCTATTTTTGACTTTTCTATTGCTAACTACTAGAGATATATAGTGCAGTGGTCTCCCGTTGCCTTCTGCACCAGACATTTTAGGTCTATTTAGGACCTTAGGCCGCTGAGACCTCTTCAACCGGTTGCCCAGTTGGGAATGGTTATACCGCCTATATACTTTTGATTCCCATTATAATTAGACCGATATGCAAACGGCGATCGAGTACATTCGGGACGCATCCTGTGTCTACCGCAGGTAAATCTAGACTGCATAATTGCACTTTATTCACTACATTTAATAATTATAATTAATATTTATTGTTGATTTTTTTTTAAATATGCTGTCACTATGAATTTAAATTTGGAAAATTTAAATTCATAATAATAAATTTACATTCATTTTCGCCGAAATAATAAGGCATATTTTGGTATCTGCGAGCACTTCAGAAATTTGTATATGCTTATGTTATGATTTCTAAAATAATGTAGTATTACAAAACATCATCTGTTGTTGCTCAAATAATTATTCTAATAGCGCTTAATACAAAAGAATAGCGGATTCCACAAATTCAAGTGTCGTTTTCATTCTGCTGCTGTTTATCATTGCGTGTTGTTGTCGGTCTGTTGTGGCGGGTTTAGCGGTCGGCGCCGCGACGTCCGTGAAGTTAAAGGACCCAAATCGAAGATGACATTTTCTCTATGCATATTTTTTTATTTATATTGGTTTAGCTATTTTTTCCTCGTTTAATTACCTGTCTAGGTCGTTTCGTTTATTGGGCATCCCTGAATCTACTATTTTTCCGAGCCGGAGCAAAAAACTTCGTTCCTTGCCTCCAGCATTTGAAAGTTCAAGTTCAAGTTCTTTATTATGTGAATTATTTAAAAATCATACAATGTTTAAGTAGCAAACTGCCCAGAGAGCATACAACAGTTCGTTTTAGAAGAAACTTCATAAAGTAGAAGCTATATAAGGCGCAATCAACAAGCAGTAAAACTAAAACCATCAACAATTAAAATAATCAATATCAGAAATGATCAAACAAATAATAAATGATCAAACAATGAAATAAATGAATTAAAACATAGCTCACAAAACAAATAGACTGGGCGGATTTTTCTGTGACTGGGGAATAATAATAGACAAAACTTTAACAATAAGAAAAACCGACTCCATTTTTTTATAAGTGCAGCAGCCATGTCCTGGTGATACTTGGAACGGGCTACCATAATTGAATGCGTATACAAAATTGTACGAATGTGCTGTTGACCGTTGAGTAGTTCCCTCGTTGGAAACCAACCCTGGGTTGCCATGTCATGGTGATACTTAGAACGGGCTATCATAATTGAATGCGTATACGAAATTTCGTTTCTGTGCTGTTGACCGTTGATGAGTCCCTTCGTCGGGAGCCAACCCTGGATGCAGCAGCCATGTCATGATAAAACTTAGAACGGGCTATCATAACTGAATGAGTATATAAAATTTGGGGTCTGTGCTGTTGACAGTTAAGGAGTTCCCTCGTCGAGAGCCAACCCAGAGTGTAGAATCAGGTCATGCTTACCATAAATATAAATGAATTGTCATCGGAATTGAACCAACATGTAAATTTTCAATTTTAAATGATATTTTTTGAGGAGTTCCCTTAATTCCTCATGGATTTCATCATCAGAACAGGACTTTGATAAAAATGGGACCAATATGTAAGTTATCCTTTCGAATAAAAAAAGAATTTTCAAAATCGGTTCATAAATGACAGAGTTTTTAGGTAACAAACATAAAAAAAGAATATACAACCGAATTGCTCTCCTCCTTTTTTGAAGTCGGTTAAAAAACCTTTAATGTAATTACACCCTTTATTACCTAATGCTAATAACTTATTTTTATGGGTGACATTAATATAGAATACATACAAACAACGTTGAAAACGTACAAGCCAGACTGTAAACACACTTTCAATCATTAGGTACCAGCAAATTTTACTTTCTAATCTTGGTACAGCTTTGGTTCTCTTGTTCATAATGGTTTTTTATGTTGGACTCTGTACACTGTTTTTTTTAATGTTGGTAGTTGTTGCAGTAAAAAGTTTTAGATATTAGCCTTTGTTATTAAGAAAAGAATACTGAATATTCGAAAATTTAACATAAAAGATGCTTTTCCTCGGTACCAAAGTACTAAATATATAAACTTTGGATAAAGGACATTGCAATATCTTTATATATATATATATATATATATATATATATATATATATATATATATATATATATATATATATATATATATATATATATATATATATATATATATATATATATATATATATATATATATATATATATATATATATATATATATATATATATATATATATATATATATATATATATATATATATATATATATAATTTTCTTGATGACTTATGTAGAGAAGTACTCGCTGGACAGATGATCACCAATAAAAATTGATAAGAACTATTATTTTAGAATATTATTTTATTGATAAGGAATGGCCAAAGACATAAAGGAAACAATAAACAACTGGCATCGCTAGGTGAAGTTGGCCTGACCAAAAGGTCGACGGAGGTCACGACAAACAACAAAAATAACTGAAAAAAACATACAAGAGACCTCAATTTTTCGATTTGGGGCGGACTAGCTTCACAGACGTAGCGCCCCGCGTGCGTCTCGTCGCTTCGGAGACAATCCAGCGAGTATGTAATTTTTGTGACGTGTCCAATTGTGTAAGAGGCGGACCCGGTGTTCTCCGCGTTTCGCGAAAGTGTCTGAGACAATAATCTCACGGTGCGATGTGTCTCAACCGCTGCATTGTTTCACCTTATCGCTCCAGTTGGGTGTCCAAGGTTAGAATACATAGTACAAGCGCCAGCGGTATCTAAGGAGATGATGTTAGTCTTGGGCGTTTCTCTGACTTATTGAAAACGCGAAACCCTGTTACTGTTGCTTGAAAATAATAGGTCGCCTGAATAATAACAGGTTGCTTAAACAAAGGTTTTGCTGGAACAACGCATAAAGCAGATCAGCAAGAAATAAAACAACACGAAGGTATGAGCAGCATTTCCCAAATAGTGGGGCCCGCCCCTCTTGGGGGATGTAGAGATTGTAAGGGGTCGAAGTTAGCTAAACACAATGTTTTTTTTAATAAAAAGTACTACAAAAATACTTAATTTTATAAAAGATCGTTGGCCTGGGACGACATGGTGCTTAAATTCAAAGAAAACAAAGTAGGTATGTTATGATTACAGCCTATATTAGAATAAAAAGATGAGAAATCAATTCTAGAATACCTACAACTTGTTTATTAATTACCTGAATTTAACTACAATAGAATAGATAAAAATAAACGTCAAATAAAGTACTTAAAAAAAACAGAAAATAATACTTAATGAAACGAAAGAAACCTTTTTTCGCAGCTTTTTTTTAAATTATTTGTTGTGTGGGGCTTTTCTAAGGTCTTTATGAGCCTTGTAACACTGCGACCACTGCTGATCTATTGTGTTCGCCACCTACTATAGTTTTGCTCTAAGCCTCTTGTCATTTAAGAACCGCAACAGGCTTTTGGCGCCCGATTGTTTTACCTCCTCAGGTTGGAGGTAATGACCACCCAAGTGGGTGTATCTTTTACACATCAACGGGCCACACTCGCACATGAGGTGCAGGGGAGTTTCCTCTGCCCCTTGGCAGAACCTGCACATTTTTATGTCTTGGAGCTTGAGGTTGAACATGTGTTTGTTCAGGCCACAATGCCCTGTGAGCGCCCTCACCAGTATGCGTAGATTGTTCCTATTTAGCGATAAGGCCTCACTGGCCGTCTTACGTTCGTAGGCCTTAATTAGTGCTTTGGAATGATTCAACCCTGGCGTGTTATTCCAGTGGTTGACGGATTGTTCTAAACATATTTGTTTGAGCATTAAGTTTGCAAGGCTTTTTGGTACGCCACAGCAAGGTTCAGGGCCGTATAACGTTCTCTCTGCTCCCTTTTCGCAGCTTACAGAGCTTTCAAAACTCGACTATAGATTTGGGTGCGATGCTCAAGTCTGCTCGCCTTTTTCAATACTCGACTATAGAAAGAAAATCGTTTTATAAGTACTGGGCCGTACTCGAGGAATGATCAATACCCGGCTATATCATTATTATTATCTGTATTATATTATTATTATGACGTAATTATTATTATGCTTAACTCTTTATTGTGTGATTCTCGGCCTGTTTTCATTTTACTTTCATTCTGCGTCATATTAATATATATTTTAATGCCATTTGTTCAGCATGTCTATATCAAGTTGAATAAGGCTCAATGAGGCGAAACAGGCACACCTTTAATTTTCGGCATTGTTTTGCTTACAATTTTTGTTTGGAAAAATATTGTAAATTAGATTTTAGTAATTTTTAGGTTTTTTTGAATTAAATTAATAAATAAAATAAATATATTGGAGGGTTAGTATTCCAGAGTGAGTTCTATACCGCGAATCGAATGCCATGCCGCGTCGTTCGTACGTTTCATACACAGATACCGCTGGCGCCCGGACTATTGGGTGAGTTGGGCGGGCGGGCGCTCGCTTGGGCGGCTAGCACTCCGCACCCAGCGGAAAGTGGGGGGCGCGGCTATATAGGGGACCGGCGCACAACCATCCGATTCAGTTTTCAACTTGCACACTTTTCACCGGGTTTCACACACTCATGTCACAATGCACGCTCGCTGCCAGGTGCCGAATAACTGTTATTTTACCCACAACATGAGTATGCAAAATAGTTCGACATTTGTGTTTTTTTTTTCGGTGATTGTGTAGATACGTATCTGGATCCAAGCTAGCAATCCTCGGTCGGTGAATTTTGGCCTCTTTCAATAAACTGGTGAACCATGTGCTTAGGACATCAAAGATATCTAGGACATCATAGATTTACTAACTTACTTAGAATACATCGGGAACAATAGAAACATTGTACAAGTAGATAACTTATTTTTTCCTCCTGATGCTTTCGTTACCTTTCTGCGACAAACGGAATGTCGTACATGTATATACAAAACAAACTTTGTTTACGTATTTTAATATTTGTGCTATCGTAACGATTTAAAGAAATATTAGCATATGATACCCCAAAACAAATTTCAAACGTCTACTGCAAGGGGCGGTTAAAACAAATATTGGAGACATTTGAATCATCATTTAAAATACCACTCCTTTACTTGCAAATTAAGATGCAGGTATTTATTATACAATAAAATATCATCAAACTGCTAAAAGTATTATGATTGTTTTTTTTTTTGTGTGAAAGCATATATTGGCAATAACTTTTGTGTATTTTTTTTAAACAGTTAACTGTATTTACTCCTTATCAATCTTTATTTACCTTATTCAATACATTCTAGAATAAAATCGTTTGAAAATTGAAAAAAATATATTTTTAATTAATTCATCAGTAGGGGTGATACCACAACCAATCGATCGATCGTCGATCTATTTTATCGATCGACGGTAGAATGGATCAGTCGACGTCGATCGTTAGTTGTAACCACACTAACAACTGACGATCGACGTCGGCGTCAACTGATCTATCCTACCGTCGACCGATGTAATCGATCGATGATCGATCGATTAGTGTGGTAGCACCATAAGGGATGACACATGTCCTAAGGAGTGCTTTTGTTATCCCTATAGTAGATTTTGTAATAAATACTAAAATATTTTGAAAGCTCTAATGAAAACAATTTAAAGGAATAATATATACGGCCCAGAAAGAAATTATCAATAATATGTTATTCCAGTCTTAATGTTAGTTTGTTATTTTTACAGCTGTGTACTGGTGTCTATAATTGATGGGTTATTAAAGAGAGTTACTCGTGGTGTCACACAGCAAATAATCGCTTGGATTATATTACTAGAAATATTGGATTATAATGCTAGAAAATTATATTTCTACATAATTGGTGTGCACCGTTTCAATTGTCCCCTTGTTTCTATTGCCCCCGTCTACCCTACTCCTGTAGCAATATTTAGCCTGAAGATGCTCTCTCAATATGGTCCTAATGTTCTATACGCTTACTCTTCATCTCGTTACATATAGTGGGCTGATCAGCAAGTTGTAATCAGGTCTAATGAGGGCAAATATTTTACGCCACAAACTTCGTTCATAGATTAGTAGCTGGTTGTTTTTTTCCTATAACGTCTAGGTTTTACTGCTGTACAATACAATCGGCTTTATAGTATTGTGTATCCTAATTTTGGGTCGTCTGAGAGTCAATAAAGTATGTAAGGTATAGACTGATCTCCATGTGTTTCGGATTCGTATATGCAATGTCTCTTCTTTATATTGTAATCGTCATTGTAGGTAATGGTTGCCTATACAATTAAATGGGTCCAATTTCTGACTTTTGGATTCCACGTGTTTTCTATCTCTATAGTGTTTTCTATATCTAGGTACTCTATTTAAAATGACAATGGGTATTTTGGTACCCCCACCAATAGCGATGAGTTATATGTCGTTTACAAGGTGTTATAAGATAAATAAATTATTCAATTATTATTTCTACTTCCATTAAACCTGAATAACACACTCGCCATTCCCTTACATCACACTAGTTTTTAGACGTACTATTTTACGACTCATTCTGCTCGCTTATGGAATCAGCTCCCACACTGTCAGGCTTGCACTTTCGTTGCTCACTTTCAAAATATTCTTTAATAAACAATTGCTTTCCCACATTCACTAACCAAATAACCCTAACTTATCCTCTCCTTTATCCTTCCCTGGGCGAGCATAGTAAAAACGGTACAATTTTACCATAACATAACTTATTGATATATAGTTGTATGGCTTTATTTTAAATTTAACTTTGTTAAATTAAAAATTAGGTTATCAAATGGTAGATTGTAAGATATTGCTATAATGTTAAGTTCACCATTTGTGCATACATTGTTTTTTTTTAAACCAGTGTAGTATTTATTACGTAATGTTATTTTTAACACAATAAAATTATTCTATTAAAGACGAATAGTAGAGACTATTCGACTATAGTCAAAACTGCCCGGGTGTTTTTGAGAGTTAGCTGTCGCTAACTTACCATGCTTTCAAAAATTCTCTTTTGTGGAGAACTGATAAAGCAATAAATTAACCCGTTATAAAATTAATAATAATTGATCTACATAAATAGAGTTTTTAAACGACAACATTAGAGAGTATTAGCAAAGTAATGTGAAAAATGAACAAAGTTTTAAATTACGTAGACATATCAATAATGTATCTACATTATTGCTTGATAGATTTTTTCAACGGCATTTAGCTCATCGTTATTGAGTTTGGTAAAAATGGCCGAATATATTTTCCCCTACTCCCTTCAAATATTTTTTCGGAGAGTGGGAACTGAACATAAGCTGAGATTACCTTAAAAATAGCACTTCGTAAAAAACAGGGATCGCTCGAGATAACAATGAATACGTAATAAAGGTAATAAACGCTTACGAGCTTCTTGACTTAGTTGAGTAAGGGATCTCCTTTCTTGATGGTCGCCTAGTAGAGTATATTTCTATTCTATTCATCGTTGCCTGAGGTGTTGGTTTGCTTTGCTTTGCTTTGCTTTGCCTGAGGTGTTGGAAACCTGTACCGGTAACGATACAGCCACCGACAACGCCGATACGTCACTAAAGCCTGCTAGTCTCCCTAATTTAGAAATGTCACCGTCGACAATTTCCCGTGAAACACCAAACGTCTCAGCGATATTGTCTAATTTAAGACTGCTGTAGGCCTTATTTTTTTAATTTACGGCTCGATACACATTTCCTTCACATATAGCGTTTAAAAAAACAGATCCGTGCAAATTTGAGTCTCCACTCATGCGAAACTCTTAATGAGATCAGCAAAGCGGTATTAATACAACGAATTCTATTCTGGGAATCAGCCTTGCACATATGTTTCAAATGTCGACACCTAGTTGATAAATAGACCAGCTGCTTGTGTGTAGTCCCTGACATAAGGGCAGTATAATGCTTCGTATGCCCTCAGCTTGTTCGCGGGTCTTTAGTCACCACTTCCGTCTACTAATTCAGTGACTTTCTGTATTGAGTTCACCATTTCCTTTATGCTGCATCCATGTAAGTAGACAATGTGAAACAAAGCATTGATGTGTCCTTAAACTTAGAGTCGTCCAATTTAGTCTTTTCCAAGGAGGTTGCTACTTGTCGATCTGTAATCGAACAAAGGTAATCCACCCTGTCCTGCCAGACTGCGTCTCCGAATTATATTTTTCAAACTTGACAAGTTTTCTTTAATAATTGTTATTCAGACCATCATCAGTGTTCGTAGCTTATTAACCAGGACTACAAGTATTATTAGGTCTTAGAGTTTGACACCAGCACTCAGGCTCTGAATAGATTATACGACGATATAATTGTAGGAATAGATTGAAAGGATTTTACGATTGTAGAAGAGGGAAAAGGAAAACCCTGCCTAACCCTTGTTTCAACGCTAGCTATTGTTTATCCTCTATATTTGTATTCATTTGATGTAGTATGTCAGAGTATTAAGTATATATTATGCCATCCTTATGTGGGTTCTGAAATGCACAACGACTTTTTCATATTACAGAATATTATCAAATTGTCATTGTCAATCTATCATGTCTTGTATATATGTTATGTATATTATATGTGTATTACATGTTATTTTTTTCTTTTTTCCCCATTGTGAAGTTAAAAACAATCAAAAACACTGAAAATTCCAAAAGGTCTAAAGTGATATATCTGATTGTATGTTGTATTTTATTGTGAAGCAACTTCTACCATTATTACTTATTAAATCTCCAAAGAAACTGTTTGGGTACTACATAATTTAATTAAATATTTAATTATTGCAGTTTTTTTCCTCTTCTTCTATTCTACAGCCTGCTCAAATCAAAATATATTGAATATATAATTTATATAATTAGAAATCTCTTTTTGCTTTCCCTGAAGTTCCATTATTTTATTTTGACTATTAAGTGACCGACTTCCGTCTCGATTTTGCATACTCATGAGTGGTAATATTTCAAAATTTCGTAAACTGAACAATCGTTTTCGTTGCAGAAATCAACTTGGTTGATTTTCTTTCTGATGAGCCGCGCAGTACTCGCAGTGACGGAAGACACAACCGCCAAACCAGCAGTGACCTCGACGGTAAACTCTACATCCGATTTACTGCAGACGGCCGAATCGGCTGACCCGAAAAAACTAGACATTGTTAAACAAATAAGACGATTGAATGATGATGGATCGTATACAGTGGGATATGAGGCAGGCGATGGCACTTTTAAAATTGAGAGCAGAGATGCGTTAGGGAATATTAAAGGAACTTTCGGATACATCGATGCCGACGGGGAGATTAAAAGGGTATCTTACTCGACGAGTAATAATACTCTACCCATTCCTGCTAGTTCGACGCCGCTTCCGCCAATGCATGTCAATCGATACAACAAGACTGTCGGCTCGACGACTAGGCGTCCTCAGCCGACTCTTGTCTACCCTCGCTCCTCGAGTAATCCCACGCGGGCGACAGTCATACAGGCCATCCCAAGGAGACGCCCGTCCATCGCTGGATCGACGACTATGCCTTCAGTAACCACTACTAAATCGTATCGGGTTGTGACTAGTAATTACATGGCGCCGAACCGCTCTGATATTATAATCGATAGTGCAAGTGAGAAACATACCAAAATGAAAATGTATCAAATGGATAATCAAATCAAGAATCCTATCGAAATAAGCAACAGCCCAACGGATAAACCAAAAGAAACAGAAACAACTCAAACCACAGAAACGAGTGTTAAAGTCACGATGACTTCGAATTTGAAACCGATATATGAGAGTCTATCGGAAAAAGAATTGGATATGCAGAAGCATACTAGAGGGAATACTTTCAGGAGGCAACTCGCTTCTGGTATTCAAGAAAACGTGCCTATGATCGCCTTGCAGCAATCCGCCGGAGATGATACGACGGATGTGTATGGAGGATCGTTCATCACCGGCACGGTTCGGCCATTATTTACGACCACTACTGGAAGACCGAGACTGCAGCCATTCCACTCGATTCTAGCAGCGCGTCAAAGAGCGAACGAAAAGAACCAACCGGCAGTGCATGAAAATCAGGATGAATTCGAGAATAGAAGAGACAGTGAGAATGTGGTTACTTCAAACCCGATTCCGGTCATTCACATCCCGCCAAGGAGGGAGCCAGTTGAATCGCGGTTGAGACCGCAGCACTTAGCTAGGCAGTATCCACAAATAACTCAATTCCGCTCATCGGAATACTTGCGAGATAACCCAGGATCGCCGATCCCGATTGGAAACCACCGCCCGGTCTACAGGTATAATCCGCCGCCGCAAACCGCTCAAGAGACAGATCAATTCTTGCGCGAAACCACTCTTCCTCCTCAAAACCTTAGAGCTTCGACAACATCCACCACACCGGTTCCGGCTGAGAACGTCGCGCCAGCTCCATTCACGATTAGAGGCCCTCATCAGATAACGCGCTACATCCCAGTACCTGTAGACGAGAGAGGGGTGCCGATACCTGGCTATCAGCAGCGGTTTTTCGTACCGCAACATCAGCCTGAACCACACTACCAAGACCACCAACCACAGTACGACGGCCATATGGGTCAGATCGCCACTCCGGTCAGCACGCGCGATTTAAAACGCCTTCTCCACCAATTAATAGTTCGACAGCAGAAACTACAGCAATTAATCGATCTACGAGAAGACGTCGTTAATCCAGGGCCGCCGTACCAGCCGCTACAGTACAGACAACCAAGTCAACCGACATACTCCCCGGAATATCAAAAAAGTACGCAATACGCAAATCAAGGATATTACGGCCCTGGACCCAGACCGTACGAAGGAAACCATATCCACAACCCGTACCAATACAGACCAGCGTACGGGATTCCACCGTCCCCTTTCCCGAATCGTCAGGAGTATCTCCCGCAAGCGGACGTCTACAATAACCAAATCGCTAACTACGACGCTCCGTACGAGAGTCAGCGGTACATGCCGCGGCGACGGTACTACCCCCAACAGCAGCAGCAATCGCAACAGCAACAGCGGTACGAACAACAGTACACGGGAGAGAGCACCGCCGATCCAGTAGCCGAGCCACCGGAATACCTGCCACCGGATGTGAGAGAAGCGCTTCTCCTAAAGATGCTGATGCTTGCCATCAATCCTGAAGCCGGCATGGCGACCGAACTTCGACCGGAGATCACGACGATCATGCCGGAATACAAGAAGAAAGTGGGAGTTAGGAACGTTCAAATTTTGGGGGAAGAGCCGTCGAACAAAGATGACCTAGCGGACATCAAGAGAAGCTTACACATGTCTGTTATGCGGGCGTAATTCGGTTCGTATTAAAAATTATATTTTAGAATATGTTCGCATGCTTTCGCAATCTTCAGTTATGATTATTTTGGAATGTTCAGGTTGTGTTAGTTGTGATTTGTAATCGCTTTTGAATCATCTTTATTTGTCGCCTTCTCTTTTTTGGGGTCGGCTACGTTCTCGTCTGGACTCATCAACAAATTTCAACTAACACGCCAAATAGGCTACTATTTTCGTAGTCGGGATTAACTTGCCAGTGTAAATAATCAAACCTCCAAATAATCGGAATTCTTATTGTCGATAGTCGTAATTTATTGTGTATATAAGTAATCGTATCCTAAGTAGGTTATAAGAAGCAGCCAAAATCATAATCGATATGACCAAAGTGATGGAATTGTGAGATACGTGTAGTTTTGTTTTATATTAAAATGGACTTTCTGCGTAAGACTTGTTATTATTGTTGCCAACAATTGTGCGAATTTCCATTTCATTTGTGTTGGGTTTGTCGTATTCGTACTCGTATATTGCCATACAATGACTTGTGTGTCGTACGCCAAGATCGAGTTAGTTTCAAGAAAACGAACGCAACAATTAGAAAATTTCCCCCTTTCCCACGCCACTCGAACCTGTGAGAAAAAAGCAGCACCGCGCTACTCCATTCAACGTTTTTTGCGAGCCCTGTTTTGACTGCAAACAATAGTCGCGTTGCACACCATATTACACAATCTATTTCACATGAAAATAGTACATTGTTATTTACCCACTTCCTAATCTCATATCAGCAGCGACAAGATACACGCAGCGGATACCTTATTACTGCATTGTTCTGATTTACTGTGCAATGCCATTAATCTTTACAGCTGTGTTTATTTAGTGACGTGTTTGTTTATTATTATAGATTTTTACATTTTGGTTACATTTGTTTGTGACACTATCTTTAATATCTTCATTTTCAACGATTCTATAACAGTACCTATCTTTTTCAAAAAAAGCATTTATCGATATTTTATTATTAAGTATTCGTGATAATTTATTTACCTAATGAAAAAAACGATTGCAAATCAAAACTATTTTATTTAACTTTTAATTTAGTTCCCTGACATCTTAATGCACTTCGTCTACTTCAACTGTAACAAAGATATACCTTTAAACAATCTTTTAGTTTCTCTAAAACCAGCTGTCTTGACTTTTTCGTCGCTTGAGAAACGCTGTCCTCGAAGACTTTTCTACAAATTACGATACAGGAAAAAACTCGAGGAAGCCAATCCAGGACTGTAGAGTGGATGGTTAAGCTACTGAAACCCGCAGCCTCGAATGGAAGCTTTCGCATTTCCTGACATGTGCACAGCCAGGTTATCGTGAGGAAGCAGCAAGCTTTATGTGAGTTGCCCAAGTCTTTTGGCTTAATAGAATCTCGCACGCCTACCATAGTTACTAGCGAAATCCTTTCCTATTATATTTATCTTATATGGCATGAAGTCCAGAATCAAAAATCCTTCTTGATCCCAGAAGGTAATCGCCATTATTTTGCCAGAAGATTTCTCCATTTAATTTTTTCAAGGTTGGAGGATGTTCTGTGTTTCCAATGCATGGACTCCATTTTAGACTCTGGTCATTATGTCCTCGCCAAGCATATGACAAAACTGAGAAGTTTTCTGAGAAAAGTGGCGCCGGGTGTTCTTTTTAAATTGTGTAAGCACCTGCAGAAACTACCGCGCGCTAACTTTGATATGTCTTCATATGTTATTTTACAAGCTTTACTAGCTGAGATAACCATTTCTTCAGTTATGCGGAAAACCTTTTACTATCTGCCAAAATTAAATCTTCGACTTTCTTGCATATTTCTGGAGGCATTGCTGTGAGGTATGTGAAGCGTCTTCATTTGACTCCCAACCCACTTCCATTCCTTACTCCAAAATTTAACTTTATAATTTGAAGGTGTAGGCTCCCAGTAAACTTGCACCATGCGTTCATGGAATTCTTCCGGCTTCTTCCCATTTTTTCTAAAGAACATTTAATCGCCGCTTTTGCCCCAAATCAAGCAATTTCTTGGTAGGTTTAACATTTCGCCATCTTGTCACTTTAAATGTTACAATCTCACTGAGTTGAAACAGCACTTATTACTTGAAACACGCATGGACGAGTTTGAACACGCCCAGTATTTGCCTTCATTACGAGGTAGATGAATTATTGGACAACCTGGTATAGATAGTAGATGTCGTCACGTGTACATCGGCTTGACTGACCAGCCTGACCATTGGCGGATATTATTTATTATTTATTAATATCTCAAGGGGAAACAAATACTATAAAGCATTGGTTTCTACATATGTCTACAATGAGGTACGTACGTAGGTACATACTCGTACATAGAAGGATGGTCTAACAATAAAAACTTATCATTACAATTAAAATTAAAATATTAAAAAGAAGAAAAAAGACTGTAACGTTAATTAATTAATAAATAATTAAAGTTAGCCTGTTTTATGGACAAATAAGTGTATTAAATAATAAATATAATATAATTAATATATAATAAAAGGCAAATTCCTAAAGGAATGATTACATGATTACAATGTCACGGTATGACAGCATGAAAATCCTTGCAGTTATTCTCTAGGTAATTAGCCTCTTAGTGGCTCGTGCCAACAAGAGTACCCTCTAAACTTCCAATGCTGTTTGTGCATAATATGTCCACAGGTTAAAAAAAAGCCGTTCTGTCACCCCAAGACGTTAGCAGACAGCCACCCACCTCCCCCCGCCACCCCACCCTCCTCCAACCCCCCACCAACTTCCCTTTCCCCTTGCCAACTCGAACTGAATTAGCGCTAACACCAGATACAGGCCGCGCAAGCGAGTTCGAACCTGGGACCTGACTGGAGGACGGAGAAATCCGGCCAAATCTGGTAGTGAGGGCGCGAGTTCGGACCACTGGTTTCACTTCCCAGTGCCTCGCGGTAAGGCGTTGATCTCGCACGGGCCTGTTATCATGATTAGACGATGGACTGTCTTATCCCCCCAAGGCTCTGCGTTCACCCCACGGCTGAAAGAATGATAATATATCGTTATACCTTCCTGGCGTGACGGATTCGCTAGTAGTAGTTAACAACTCCAAAGTGCTCTTGTGTACAGAAGAAGCGTCGTCGGCTTTGTCCAGGTCTTCGAGTCTGCCGTCGAAAATTAATTGCAAGCCCTTATATTTTGGAACTAGCTAGAGTTCTAGTTGGCGTTTAACTTTACAACCCTAAAATCATTAGTTGATAATACCTATTTCTCACGATGTTCCTATTGAAAAGGTTTGAACAATGATTCCACAAACACTTTACTTTCACTGCATTTGTTCGCTCATATTAAATAGTATGTACCTAGTTATAAACATTCAAGCGTCAGCTAAAAACGATGTTTAATGGTGTAAAAATTATGATAATATCGTGCGAATATACACGAAAATGCTTTATTGAGCATAATGAACAGTTTAAACTATTTCACTTTAAATGTTGTTATATAACTTAAAGCTTTATCTGTGGGAAAAGAAAAGTAATAAGGTCTGCGAATACAATAAAATAGACTTAATAATTTCACTAACATATTACAATCACATAGATACATAATTTATACACTTCAGATGGGTTTTTCATTAATTTAACACGCTTTACTCGCGGCTCCGCCCATGTCAAAGTCGCTATGTTGTTGAAATTTTGTTGTTGTATTTCAGTTGTGGTGCACTTCACAGAGAAGACGCCCGGTACGACGTAGAATATATATATATATATATATATATATATATATATATATATATATATATATATATATATATATATATATATATATATATATATATATATATATATATATATATATATATATATATATATATATATATATATATATATATATATATATATATATATATATATATATATATATATATATATATATATATATATATATATATATATATATATATATATATATATATATATGTATATGTATATGTATATATATATATATATATATATATATATATATATATATATATATATATATATATATATATATATATATATATATATATATATATATATATATATATATATATATATATATATATATATATATATATATATATATATGTATACACTGCCTTAAGTGATGATGATAACTGCATTTTAATATAAACAACTCTGAGAATTCTCAGCACGAATAGCGCATCAGTTGTCAGTACTAAAGCATTCCCATGTAAATCTCTAAAAAGATATAGGCATTGGTGTAAATGAGTTTCTTTGTAAAGGACGTTTTAGTCGCGGCTGCAGGAGCAAAAAAGTAAATGTTTCCGCTAAAGTTGGATGGTCTAATAGGTATCCTTGGAATTAAAACCTTTTGTCCAACTGAAGCTGTCGACTACAAAGGGCGAACCCGCCACCTCAGGAAGTTTTAACGATATTTGATCGTTCTGTCTCCCGTGATGTGAGCGTAGAAGACTTAAGACGAAAACAGTCCACTGTCTAGTTTCGCCACTCGTCCGTAAGAAGCCAACGCCTTACCGCGAGAAACCAGGCTTTCAGCCAGCAGGCCGACACTCCCGCCCTTACTTCCAGTTACAACTAGATTTCTCCGGCCTCCCGACTGGTTACGGGTTTGAGGACGCTTGCACGGTCCTCTCCCTTGTTAGCGATGATTCGATATTTGTCGAATCTATCGCGGACCACGGCGTCCCTTTTCCGTCAATCTGAGTGGATAGACAGATCGTAAGTCCTAGTTCGGACACTTGGTTGACGTAGCTGATCTGCTATCACAGTAGGTCGAGGAAGAATCGTAAAAAGTGATTTGTAGTGACGCTACATAAGCTGGCAATCGCCTAGTAAAGCAACCAGGAGACCGGCATGCGAGAGAGAAAACGCAATATCAAGCAAGAAGGATCGCTTCAAGCATACCCAGCAAATCCTTAAAATCGGCGATTTCGTGCGGGTTTGTTACAAAACCACGCGTAAGGAATACCAACTGAAGTTCAGACCTAACCAACAAATCAACAGAATAAATTATTCAGCGCAACAACATTCACAGTGATGGAAAAAGATACGAAATATACTGCATGAATTATTTATTTATTTATTTATTTACAACTTGGTAGAGAGTTAACAGTGAGATCGTACAGATATGATTTGTAATTATTTATATAAGCAATAAGAAAATGAACACAACCCATACGATCATTCTAGACGAATGCCCAACTAGACCGAACAGCCTGTATCTGGGTATACGAAATATATAGCCTTTGTTTCTGAGTAGTACTGACGTTTAAGTAGTACTGACTAATAGACTACTTTCAATACTAACAATAATATAAGGGCATAAAATAGTACATATTAATACAAATATATATGATAAAGGGTTAGTTACACACATATACACATACAAACAAACATACATACATATATACACATACAAACATACATACATACATATATAATAACACACACTCACATACATCTACATACACACATATTTTAAATTATTGTATGAAGCAATTCTTTTTCAGTCTTTGTACGACCTACTTCGTAAAGGAGCCATTTTTTTACTTTTATCTTAAATTGGTGTACATTTTGAACATTTTTTACACTCTTCTAAAGTATTAAAAAAAATTGGGGCGATGAAATACAACTGTCTTTGGGCAAAGGTTTTATGTACGTTAGGAATTACATAGTTCGTCCCTTCAGCCATTCTAGTTGGTCTTTGCTGCTGGCTTCGGGAACGTTTCTCTAAAGTCTTGTAAAAATGTATTAGGCATTGTTTCTAGAACAACTGACGAATATCCAAAACACTTGCTTCGCTGAACAGCAGGTCAGAGTCATGGCGGGGATGTTTTCTGTAAGTAACCCTCAATAATAATTTCTGGGCTTTAACCAGTGGTTCAAGTACTTGTTTCGTACAGGCCCTCCAAGCAATGACACCGTGCATCCATAAGCTTTGGCAAAGCGCCATGTACACAATTTTTAACGTCGGTTTTGCCAGAATATTACGTAGCTCACGAAAGACGTATACTAACTTTCGAGTGCGTGATGTAAGTTCATTTAGGTGGTTCTTCCAGGTTAACTTGGAATCAATGGTCAAACCAAGATACCTAATCTCGCCTTCTTTATGAACGATCGGGCAGGCGCAGTTGGGTGGCTTAGGGCAGTTGCTAGAGTGAACCTTTAGTTGGAATTCGCTTGTTGTAACGTCTGATCGCAATCCAAATGTGACCATTATAGTCTTTATACATGAGTATATTTTATACTTTAGTGAGTCTTTATACTTTAGTCATGAGACAATATACTTTATCTTGGCAACCATTCCACGGACATTCAATGTCCTAACATCACAACAAGAAAAAAGAAGAGATGATATGGGTTACCGCGGCAACCAGCAGGCACCTCATAACAAGAAAAGAAGTGAACATCATTAGAATGGCCACACATAGAACTTGCAACACAGAATCTCAACATAGAAAAAGTCAGACTAATTTTAAAGTCAGACTAATATTTATTATACATTTAGAATAAAGAACGCAGTATCGTTATAAAAAAAGCGGAATTTATTTGGCAAACCAAAGCACTTACCACTGAATTCGACGAAGGAAATACTCGCTAAAGATTCATTTCCCAAACGTGATAATTTCGTAAAACTAGGCCTGCCCTCAATTGCCAAATGTAATACATGCACAGGCCTATAAGAAGATGCAACTCGAGCGATGCCCGCCGTGGGAATTCTCATTGACGCGAAATGATAAACTCGCGATAATTAGACTCGGAGATCGCGGGTAATTATTACATCATGAATCCTCTGCACTGAGAACAATACGGGCGTTACGTGCAGAGCAGAGCACAAGTAACAGTGGCATGCTATGATGACTTAATTAACGCAACGCGAAGGGTATTGTAAAGAATGTCCGAAGAAAGAAGTTTTCGTTAACTTTGCATATGTGACACACATGGAAACCACAAACCACACTCAGGAAACTGAATCCGGTAAATGAGAACATTGACATAATATATAAATAGACCATGATCCGTACCACAATGGTTTCTCTTTCAAAACCAAAATTAAAATCAAAATGTTTTAATCAACGAAAATTCGTTGCGTAGGTACGTAATTTATGCTGAACGTCAAACGACAGTGGATAGTTGTCACCTACAACGGGCGTATCCGTAACCTAAGGTATAACAATACTAATAGTTCTTTCAGCCTGTAGTGAACGCAACTATTTAGGATGAAACAATCCACCTTCTAGCTACGCCAACCGGCCCGCGACAGTCCAACACCTTACCTCAAGTCACCGGGTGGTCTAACCAAATGGCAACCTCGCACCCTGGCTACCAGTTATGGCCGGGTTTCTCCGTCCTCCCGGCTGGTTACAGGTCCGAAGGCTCATGCGCGGCCTCTACGTTACGTTAGCGGTAATTCGGCTCGAATTTATCGCGGACCCTGGCGTCCTTTGCCCGGCTCTGAACTCGGGATCGGGTGGCCAATTGGTCATTTTAAGATCGGCTGACATAAGGTCATCAACCACCCCGCTTCATAGGTGACCGTAAGTCAAATCAAATCAAATCAAATCGCATTTATTGTCTTCAAAAAACTTTACATAGTCGTTTCCAGACTCCCCCGGTTATTAGCCAGAGTGCACAGTCGATTGGCTGTGACGCCGCACGATGCACAAATCGCCCACCTGCGCCCGAAGAACATCTATCAGGGGAACATGACCTTCCTGCATACTCAGTTGCAGGTAGTACAAAAGTCCTTACCGGGTTCGAATTTCTATGTGGAGGCTACCGACTGCAGGCCGAACAGTTAGTTAAGCCGATCCCTAAAACAAGACTGGTGGCCCAACTGCAGAAGTTCCATTAGCAGCCAGACGCCATAAAAAGATGTTAATAAATATTTTATATTTATATTTTCCAAGGGATTCTATGAGCTCCGTTGAAAAGATGTAAAAACCAGACGCCACTATTTTGGTAGGTAATTTGATTGTCGAGATTGAATTGAATAGAATTTTAAACAATAAGCATAGGTAGGCAATCCGTCCTTATATCTTCCGTCAATGGCACTGCCTATAATGTTCTGGCTATTGAACACGTGATACAGAAACAAAAGAGAAAGCAGAATAACGAGTACATAAGGCAACAATGAATCCTTTATGTATTGAAAAACACTACAAAATATAACCTATATGTATTTCGACGAAAGGAAATCACCTAATTATTCAATGTGGTTATATAGAATAATAATAATACTTGCGTACATTAATATGTTTATACGAAAAATATTAAATTTGCATTTATTCGTAGATAAAAAATATGTTAATGTTCAAAAATAGCTTTTTTCGATAATATATAAAGGAAGATAATATGAAATATAGAAATAGTCTTAAATTGTAATAGTCAATAGAGATATATTACCTACCTATATTAAATTTCCGGTTGAATTAAAGACCAGCCCGAGTATTCCTACATTAAAGAACAGTCTAGTGGCATGGATGTTTGGATCTGGAAGTTTGTCAACCTGCCATGTATCAATTACCTTTCTACTTTATTAATTCAACTTAAATATCCCTTTTTTCATTATTAATTTACGCAGAGTGACTATTATTCTTGTGACAAATTTCATATACTCTGACTATTAAAGGCTATATTTTCAATTTAATCTAGTTATTTAAGTTTACTCGAGCATAGGTATTTTATTTTTTTTATTATTTTAATTTAATTTGAAGTCGACCACTAATGGAATAAAAACAAACAAACAAATTTCTCCGCTACTTTTGGAATTTGGAAGACATGAGATTGAGGTGCTCATCTCCGTCATTCTCCATTAAACACCTAATATTTACACTGACAAATAAATCTTATCTTTTTATTTGTTGCTACTAGGATAATTATTATCTTTTTATTCTGTTTTATTTATTGACTAGCTACTTGACTATTTTAATTACTGGCTTTTATTTTATTTTAATTATTTATTTTTTATTTTTCAAATTATTACCCTGTTATTTTTCTCTACTTACTGATTATCACTGCAATTATAATTTTATTGTATTTTATAATTATAATTATTTTAACAATTTTTTTACTGGATATATTTTGATTTCATTATTACTTTTTTATTTTTCAACATGATTATAATTTAGTTATTAGTTATCATTAGAATAACTCTTGAAATTTATGCTAAGTATTTATTAGAGTTATTAGATTTACTATATTTCATTTATTTTATAATTTTTGTTTTTCTCAGTAATAGTACTTTAATAAGTGTGCGCACAATATAAAATGTACAAGTGACCTAGTCGAGTCTACCTTGGTACGGGCTTCGGCCTAGTTAGGCAGACTTTGTGAATAATGTTTTTGAAAAATTACTTACGAAAATAAATTTATTCTTATTCTTATTCTTAATTCATTCTAGATTTAATTGACTTTTTAATACAGTCTGTTTTTTTTTATATCAGATATTATAATTCTTCTATTCTTCAGTATTCTCCAGAATTTAAAATTTAATCAGATATTTAAATTCGTCTATTTTCTATTTTATTATATTTTTAAATTTATAAAATATTATATAATTCAAAATCTACCATCTCAACATTTATCACCGGCGACCTGAGACATATCCATCGCAATACAAGCTTATATTATTGCTGTGGTCATATGTTTCATTGAGTATTTTTACTGGGATGTCGTAACTGGAACATAACTAAATAAATAAATAAAAAATATGATAAAGTCTATATGATAGACTATGAGAAACACAATGAGAAAAAATATATAGATTGGCTAACACCGTGCATTTTTATTATTTAATAATCGTCTACTTTAACCACCCTACCTATTTGAATGTACGTGATACATTCGCTATATTATCCCCCGAACGCAACAAGCCGTGCCGTATAACGTACGCTCGAGTACAAAAAAAGAACTCGAAACCCATAAAGCGTACGTCATACGTCAAATTGTTTGTACGATTCTAAATCTAAAAAAGGGTAATAAATGGGTCTATTGTGTTATCGTTGCGGGTCTATCGTTGCTCCAGCCTTCAATTTTAATGAATGAATAGGCACGCCGGACGAATTGACAGACTTAAGGAATTCGACGAAATATTGAGCTACTCCTTGTTTATCGATGATATTTTAAGTCGTAGGTGCATAATGACTTAAATAATAATAATTAATGACATAATAACTTAAAGTTTTAGTTTCTAACTTGCTGTGAGGTTTTGCTAATATTCCTTGGATATTCTTTAAAGCGGTAAAAGTCCTCTTTCCTTTTCCTACAAACTAGCATGTTTTCGTTAAATTTTAAAGTGTTATAATTTGAGAACAGCAAAAAATATATATTTTTGAAATATACGCCATTCTGTAGAACTACTTAAATACTGCTTTTCGTTTATACATATATTCTATATACGAGTATTACTAAGAGAATAATAGTAATAGCAGTTTTAATACAGTTGTGTTTGTCGTTATGTCTCTGCTTCGCTATTGCTTATAACTCGAGAGCCAGTGATTACAGGGAATTGATATAGGTATCCACCGATTTCCTATTATGGTTTTCTGGACAGAAATTTTAAAAAATATATTTCAGGATATTGAGTTTGAAATTTTGGAATTGCCCCTTTCTCCGAATTATTTGACATTTCGTTTGATATATTAAAAAAATATTGAGCCGATTATCCTATCTCGTATATCCTATAACAAATGGAAACAGGCAAGCTAAATATAAAATCCCGGTTGAAATCACTAGTGGTTCTCGAGCTATTACCACACAGACAGACCGACAGCTGACAAATAGGAAGAGAGACGTTGCATTTTATAATTTTGCAAGGGTAAAAACAACTCAAATTATATATATTTTTTAATTATTATACTTTTGTTTAAATAAGAAAAAACGGATTTACTGCATGAAGTTTGTAACATCGCCCAAACGTCGGATGCCACAAAATTCACGAGGTGAAATCCGTTTTGTTCGGTGAAATATTTTATATGTTTGCTCACATCTCCATTTATTTCTTTAAACCCAACAGTTGACTTCATTTATTGTTAGTTTTATAGAATATATCTATAATATGTCTATTTACATATCGTCAATAGTATACAACAGTCAGGTAAATAAATTATATCCCTTTATATCCCTTTTATACCTTTATGGTAAAGGCCCTCCTTAATATCTAACGACAATAATGTTACAGGCGGCCGATAATATATCAACGATACATCAACACTTGTAGATGATTTTTTTGATCTAATACTCAATTTCAAGATCCAAAAACGAATTTTCGATCAGAAATGTCGTCGACCAAGCACGGTATTCACCAGATATCACCCCGTGTGACTTTTTATATTTCTCACATTTAAAATACCTTTTCGTGGGTGTCGTTTTAAGTTCACAGAAGTTATAAAACCTGATTCTGAGAGGGATCTCAAGACTTTATCAGAAAACGTCCGTCAGAAGTATTTTCAGGACTGTATTATACATTAACGTAAGTATATGGCATCAAAGATGGTCTATTTTGAAAGTGACAAAATAAATTTGGACGAATATCCCAATATTTTGTATTCTATTAAACGATTCCCGGTAGTTAATTAGCAGAGCAATATATAGAAATGATGATATAAAAATCAAAGTCCTGCTGATCAGTGATTTTATTACAGCCATGAAGAAAACTTAGAAGCCTCTATATTTCTATAATAATAAGAAAACAATCACAAAATAATAATTTATGTTTATTTTTTAACCACATTAATTATAATCTCTTCACAATTTTTATTTTTTTTCAAATATAAATAACATTCGGATATAATTACATATAAGCCTAAATTATGATAGCTCAAAAATATTTTTTCAACTCTTAACCAGGCTCTCCATTTTGTTGTAGGTGTATTTGTTGAACAAACATTTAGATTTTATATGCTAGGCAAGATCAAATAATGCTAATTTCATTACCCACCATTCATTGAATTTATCGATCGTCGCCATTTGATATTTATTCAATAATGCAAAATGATTAGAAGCAAGTAAGGATCACTATTATTTCTATTAATTTAAGTTTATGAATTGAGAAATTCATTGATGTAAATTTTAAAACAAATTGTAAAATTGATAATATCGTTTGACTCATAAATAGCTAATTTCGTGATAGAGGTATAATAAAAATAATTTAGAAAAATAGAAATAGGCAGTGAGGAATAGACAGAGAGAGATAGAGAAATAGATATAGATAGGGAGAAATAGAGAGAAAGAGAGATATAAAGAGACATAGATAGAGAGATAATAGGGATGGAGAGAGAGAGAGAGAGAAAATAGAGAGGAATACAACAAAAAAGAAATATAAAATTAAACGGCAAAGAGAATGAAAACTTTAGGTAATAAGATGTGAAAATAGTAATAGAACAATCAGAAACAGAAAATGAATAGCGACATCTACACATAAGAAGATAGAAAAAGAAAATCGAAAGACGATTTAAATCAAGGAAGCGATACAATTAGGAATTGATATATGAGAGACCAAGAATTTCATAACCTGCCCTATCTTTTAATCTTGTATAATACAATTAATTTTTGTTTGGACCGCTAATATATTTTTTTATTCAATTCCCATCTTTTTAAATCACAGGTATTATCTAAGAAATATCGTAGCGAAACATTTGGATCAATAAGTTCCAAAGGTAATATCATGGAGAGGAGCAGATCCACCCTGGGGAAGGCCATACTCCTTCATTAGCTGGTCCAGAAGACTGGGTCTTCCGCCCTGAGCTTGTTGCGGTCCCTGCCTGAACTGCGCTGGACTATACGCAGGTCGTTGCTCCTCTGGCTGCTGGAAGAGTGTTGGCGAGTACTGGATATGCGACTCATCTCTGGGGGCTGGTTGAATGTATTGGGGCCTCGGGGTTTGTGTGTAGAGGGATTGTGCGTATTGACCTGCGGATTCCGGTCTGAAGTATGGAGCTGGTCGAGGAGTGTTCTGCTGAAAGTTGAACGATGGCTGTTCTGGTGATAGCGGTGCTCCGGAAAAGAATGATGGCTGAAATAAAAATATATTTTAAATAAATAAATTATCCGACTTTAATTATTACACGTAATTAAAATATAACAATATAATTGTTTGATTAGATTTGTCATAGGTATACTTCCACCAACATTTGGAATATGCTATTCGTGTAAGTATGTAATCATTACATATAGGAAATATAAAAATGAATGCTGTGTAACGTCATATTAGAATTTTGTATAACATATAAAAAGTATAACAGCCAAATGGCGTTAAGTGTGCAGATAGGTACGTTTTCGCTAATACAATCATAGAGTGCTTTAAAATTACCAAAATGCACCCAAAGGAGTGCATTTTAATGTATATTTTTAATTTTATATTTTTGTGGAAGGAAAATTCGCAATTTCCTGATATTTTACAACTTAATGCTTTTACAAATAAATACGAAGATTATTTTGGCGAAAATGAATATCTTTCGATCTATTTCAGTAATATTTTTTCAAGTTTTCAAAATATGATGTGAATTCATTTATCATACCCTATTTGCTTTGGCTCTAGCTACTGCTGGGGCGACGTATGGCGCTGGTGTCTGTTGGGAGTATTGTTGTGGAATTGGATATGCTGGATTTGAATCATCATACTGGTCGTATTCCACCTGCTGTTGGACCGGAGCAGGTCTGTAAGACGGACGTCTGGGTGCTGCAGGCTGAAAAATCATACACAATCACTATAACATGTATAACCAAAAACTAAACTCAAATGAGACGTTCTGTGGTAATGTTTATAGTACAAAACCGACCGATAGAACATTTAATAGATGATGCTACATTTGAAATGAAATTTTAGGCCAAAAGAACAAACTTATATTAGATTATGAAAGATGTAGTAAAAGTAAAATGATATGTAGATATGCATAAAAATTGGCTTTGCGCAACCAGTTGTCAGTCGACCATCTAAAGATTACAACGAGAACACCACGAGCAATGCCACTAAATGTTGATCCTAGCCGAGCCAGCCGGCCGCCTTGCCGGGTAGAACATGGGTTGAATGACACTATGCACTCGCTCCCTATTTTCAGGATTTTCACAATATACTGTAAACTGAAGACTCAACAATTACTTTTTCATACAAATTTACTTAGAAATACTTGATTTTTGGTGCGAAAATCGTTTTTATTATTTACTTTGTTCAATACCCAGCGGTTCTCAAACCTTGCTTACGTTTGGCGGAACCATTTCTTGGTCATAGGCGGGAAATCGCAGGCGATTTAATAAAAATATTTAACCACTTATTGAAGAAATTCCATCTACTCGGGGTCTTTGTAATAACTAAATCAGCTGATTGCCAAACTAAGTGAACAATAATAGCTTAAAATTATAAACCTTTATTGTTTAAAAGCTTTTATTTAAAAAGGATAAATAGGTTAACATGTATGTGCAAATAGACATCAGTGTATGAATATAAAATATGATGCATGTCCGAGTAAATATTTCAGGGCAATTATCAACAACTAGAGCTGTCAACTACAACGGGAGAACCCGTCACCTCAGAAAGTTTTAACGAAATATGATCGTTCTGTCTACCATGAGGTGAGCGCAGAACACTTAGGACAAAACAGTCCACCAAAAGAGGCCAACGCCTTATCCGCGGGATAGCCAGGTATTTTACCCAGCGGGCTGACACTCACGCCCTTATTTCCAGTTGCGACCAGATTACTCCGGTCTCCCGACTGGTAACGAGTTCGAGGTCGCTCACGCGATTCTCTCCCTTACGTAGCGGTAAAACGGTGTCAACCGAATCTAACGCGGACCACGGCGCCCTTTGTCCGGCTTTCACATGGAATCGGTTAGCCAATTGTCGTTTCAAGAGCAGTCGCCGTAAGGCCAACGACTACCCCGCTCTATAAGAGACAGTACTGTTTCCAGACTCCCCCGACTGTTAGTGCACAGTCGATTGGCTTACGCCGCACAGTGCGCAGACCTAAGGCCGGAGTCCTGCCCGGGCTCGCACTTCATGCGTGGAGGCCGCCGGATGGGTGTTGACCCGTGAGTGTGACCAACCCTGAACAGAATGGGTCTTCGTGACCAACTCAGCAAGGGCCCCTTAGCTCCCGGCAATTTATCAGCAAAACATTCTAATGCAATAATCAATTTTCTATCTATAATTGCCTTGAAAAAGTGGGGCCTATAAATTGGGCAATACGCCTATAAATTGTTTTTTTTTCGTCGGTATATGGTAGATAAAAAAGGGGAATAAATATGGATTTATTCTTATTTATTATCATGGAATAGCGTCTTCAGCTGCTGATGGGTATTCGTCTCCCAGTCCAACCCAAAGACAAAAGAAAATATTTTCGATACGAATGCACTCTGAATTACATTTAAACTCTAACTATGTCAACATGACCTATTTATTTTAATTGACGAATGGATTTTGAACCCAGTCGTTGTCATAGTTAACGTCTGGAAATATTTTTTACAAAGATTTTATGAGGTCTGCTGGTACTTGCTCACATATGCTCGATTTTTTTGCTTATCAGTTGTTAAAAATGGCATAATGGTTTAAACATTTGATAAATAAACCAGTAGTACTCGCTTCATAATGCGCAAGCGCATTGATAGTTTTTAAGTTAAGTACGCTACAGCGACGGCGCGGCTGCTGAAACATTCATCGGCCCAAACCCTTTTACTAAGCCGCCTTTGTTTTTGGGGATTTATTTTTAATTATTGAAGCTACTAGAGAATAATTTGCAAACCTACTTTGCGCCAGCGTATATACCCAAAATAGTTTTAAGGTAGCATTACCATAATTTACTCCTATAACTAACGGATATAGATATTTATTTTGATGCGGTTATGTCCTCGATACGGACTCTTAAGAAAATCCAAGGATTGTCTAAGTTACATATTTTTTCTATTCAATTTGTACTTGTTTTCATTGATGTTACTCAGTGCCTTCACTAGTGTAGACTTTCATTAAATCATCCTTAAACTACCAAAAAACTTAAGGTTATAACCTTAAGTTTTTTTTCCGCAGCTCATTCCAAAACGGCCGAGCCCACCGTTGGTTGCATGTACAAAATAAAATCAAAATGCCATCAATGTTGTCACAAACGACTCAACCATTACGTTTATTACGGCATAACAAACGTGAATGCTCTCAACAATGGCGGGAAAAGCAAATTGCAGCACTTGTGCTCGTGATCGAGCTCGTATTGTTATATGAAAGGATTAATTTGTTCACCACTTTCATAACACTTGCCGCGCCCGCGAGAGGTTGCTTATTGGCAGCCATTGACAGCCATCAATTCTGGTACACTAACCTCAAAACCGTACCGAGAAGCTAGAAGTATATAATAGCGAGACGGTAGCGGCTTGGGGTTATCTAGGGGCATCGTGGAACACATTGCAACCTGATGTTCCATATATCTTTATAATTGTAATAATTATATTGTGAAATAAAAAACTCGGGTTACAAGTTTACTCGTTTAGGTTTCAGAGTATGCTGGTTGATCAGTCGCGGGTGTCGCACGGCTGTTTCCATCCGTTCACACGTTGCGGTTTACCGAAACGTCTTTCTTGTGGCGTATGCACAAATAAAGCGGTGGCGTATGCACAAATACTTTACTGTGGCGTATGCACAAATAAAGCGGTTGCATATGCACAAATACTTTACAGTGGCGTATGCACAAATAAAGCGGTTGCGTATGCACAAATCCTTTACAGTGGCGTACACACAAATAAAGCGTGTGTTGTCTAAATAAAACTGATTCATCTATTTTTGCTGCCGTGTCTTGTCACTAAAAGCCGTCGTATGTTTTACTTTACCGGCCTACCAACCGACGAGCAGGTAAAGTATTGTAAACGCGCTAAAAATCTTTTCCATATGAAGAAGGATATATACATTTTGACCACACCCGAGACGGCTAAGACCATTTCCAGACTGAAGTCTGTCTGTTTGCCTGTGTACAAATGTGTGTGTATTTCTCCACGATAGCGCCCAAACGCTTCATCTGATTGAGATGAAATTTGGCATGCAGGCATCAGTTGAAATCAGTGCACCAGAGGATGCGTTAGTCACTTTAACAGCGAAATATTGCACTTAGGGACTTGAAATTCGGTGCACAGAAGCCTTGTTGGTGCACATAAGCCTTCTTTCAATCTCCTTAGACGTTAGTTAAACGTTGACATTGACATGCGAAAACAATTGTAGAATTTCGTTATGTCACTTCTCAGTTCAAGCATACTTAAGGGTTCAAAAATTTCCAAGATTTAAATACCGTGATAGAAGTGGATGCACCTAATATTTTGACATTTTTTTCGTAATCTACCCCTATGTCAGCAGATAATATAGACGGTCGCAACGTCTTCGTCGACGTCCATCTTTCACGAAACGTTTCAATAAACAGTATAATGTGAACGCGCGGATATTTATACCGTATACATCATTTTACATCATCAGCAAACAAAGAGCACTATATAAACCGTATTCCTTCAATGAGTAAAACCTTTTATAACCCGCCAGGCTTTCAGTTTCGAATTAAATGGTTTTCCTTGCAGACGGGGGACGTGGTGAAATATTTTAGTAGCTATCAACGAGCTTACAACGAGTATTAGCAGCTTATAATATCGTTAACAGCTTACGTTTTATAAAAAGTGTTAGATGTGACATCTGTGTTTACAGTTTAGTTTTGTATCTAGTACTATAACCAAATATTGATACTACTATATAAGAGAAACTGAAAGTAAAAGTAATGTCATACCTGCTGCCGATATCCTAATTCAGGCTGTTCTTCAGCCTGTTTCCTTGATTCGTCAACTAGTGTGGGCGGTGGAACAGTGATACCCACTCCAGATGGCTGGAAACCATATTTATCTGCGCCATATTCAACCGTACGAACCTATGTAAATCATAACGTTTTAAAAGTAAGTAGAAGAAGTAGTTTTAAAAGAAGTAGGAAGAGACGACAATGCCCCCCCCCTTCGCCTCCAGTATAAAGGAGGGTTTTGGTCAACAAAATAAGAAACCACCACGTGAAATCATCCCCTTAAATTCGTCCAAATCTACTTCAAAGCAGATTCGAACTATCAGGAGTTCATGCTGCGTGAGGAGGTATCGATCCGATATCCCGTATTTGCGCGCGGCTCGCTGATTTCATTTACAAAGTTGGAACATAGCCGACTTCATGCTACTAATACGTCACTTCCGTCTTGATTGAATGAAAGAGCTGTCGCCAGTGTTAACCTCCTCTCATAACATGAACTCCTAAATATCACAAAAATTACTGAATCTCTTTAAACAAAAAAACTGTTACTACAATTTATAACATCGTCAGTGAATATATATATAACTCAACTTTTTGGTGCGGGTTAAGTTTTTTCTGTTTTATTCTGATACGTAGGGTCCGGTTTTTGACCGGATAGTCCGGTTTTCTTTATGTCTGAAAATCTTGGTAAACCGGACAATAAAAATTCGTGTAATATCTGGCTCTTGCGCTTGTGCCGACAACAAGTAAGAACTGAGACAATTCTAGGACTGTAGACCTACAGTCCTTCAGTAGACAATCCTACTGTAGACAATACTACTGTAGACAATACTACTGTAGACAATCCTAGGCCTGAGACAATCCTAGTTCCTCAAACACTGTAAAAAAACGTGTGTTTTAATATAAATGCTAGTTGCTCTTAATTCAAAGGCAATAACCCTTATTATATGCAGTTGCATCGAATGCTAAATATATAAAGAAGTAGATTAACTATTAATTTAGCATTCGATGCCACTTAATAGAAAATTAGTTACTAACATCGAGCCTTTTTGTGACTTTCAGTAAATTTATCAGTTAATATTTTTTTTTCAAAAAACCAACACACCTGGCAACCCTACTGGCACGTCACCGCGAGCCTAAAAGCATAGGCCAAGTGGCCTACCTCACAATAATGCCTCAATGGCCAAGCAATAAAATAAGTCATATTTCTGTTTAGGTAAGTATGTAGTTTTGTAGGTAACGCATGTTTCGATTTAGGTAACTGTGTAGGTAGTTATTATTCTACTTACATTTCCAGTCTCGTCCTTGTATCCATACTTTCCTTTGACATCTCCATTGGCAAGTTTGGTCTCTATTTTGAACGAGCCATCGGCGGCTTCGAAGCCGTAAGTATAAGACCCATCTTCATTATGCCTGTCAAATAAATCATAAACACGTTTGAAGACAAACAAAATAAAAAATGAACTGCTGATTTAAGTGTTAATCTTAAATTTCATATGAATATAGATAGTTACAGAAAAATCAAAATGTTTGTACTAAGTTCTGCTTCAGTATCCGTGCTAAACATGAGTCAGCGACGACAACTTCACCTCGAAACCTATCTACGTGCTAAAGAAGGTCAGTCTTTGCATTTTTAATACTCCCAGTTATTGCTGAGCTGGTCCAAGAACCATTTGGTGTCTAACGCTTCAGTGCAGCTTGGATCTGAAGACCTGGTTGTTATTATAGGTTGGCTCAACTCCCATCCGATAGTCTCATCGAAGAGGGACTGAACCTGGGAAGGACTCTGTAAAACCTGGCACGGCTGTGTCGTGGTGAGATGGGATCGGATTCAATCTGAGGAAGACCTCGGACGACACTGAGCTGCTTTGCGCATCGTGCAGCGTTTGCCAATCGACTGTGCACTGCGGCAGATGACCGGAGGGGGGAGGTGGGATCTGGAAACGGTTATACCTTCCCTAAGAAGCGGGGGTATTTGTTGACGTGATGTTAGCTACTCTAAATTAGCTACCCTTTGGCCATCCGATCAGGTGTTAGTTGACGGGCAAACGGCGCCACGGTCCCGCTATAAATTCAAACTGAATTACTGCTAACATCCGGTTCGAGACGGCGCAAGTGACTTTGAATCCGCGACCAGACAGGGGACGGATAAATTCGGCCAAATCTGGTAATGAGGGCGTGAGGTCGTCACGCTGTGTTCACTTTACAGTGCCTCGTGGTAAGGTTTTGGGCCATCACAGGCTCGTCGGTGGAGCTAGACAGTGGCCTTTCTTTGTCCGCTGAGTCTTCACGTATACTCCATGGAGATAGAATGACCTGATGTCGTTAAAACATCCTGGGGTGACGGGTTCGCTCGTTGCGTTGACGCCCCTAAATGGTCCAAAAACCGCCACACGCACTCAACCGAGTAAGTGGGCATCTCGTTATTATCCCAAAGTCTATATTTACAATTTTAAAGGAGAGTTTTCCTACTATTTGGATGTTGTATGGAATCAACTGGAGACATTCGGTTAGAAGTCATTATAACGAAATGCTTATGCTCGACGGCCAAGGAAATTGGAGGATGTCCTGAAAATCAGGGCAGCTGATCTGAGGGCATCCCTATTTGCAGCGTTTGCATATTCATCGTGTGGTCTTTATCGTTACGCTAGCTTTTATAAGTGTATGTTCTGTATCTCTTATGTATTTTTATGCTGCAAGTAAAAATAAATTAATCGAATAATCGATATCAGGTACGATTATGTTGAGTAATAACTGAAAATCTCAATATTTAGCTTTTTGAACATCTAATGAAACAGGACATAGAATCTCAATATCAATATCAATTTCTCATTTCTTAATATTATTGAAGTTTCATGATTATCAACACATCTAATCAAATAATCCTGATGATGAATTTCTGAAACAAAAACAAATGTCATTTGATGGGATCATCGGAGAACAAGCTTTTAGAAATTATAAATAAAACAAAATCGGATTTTAGCGCATGAATTTTGAGGCACCCTGCGTTTCGGCGATGTTACAACCGACGTTTCAGTCTACTCTGGACAATGGCCGTTGTAACATCGCCGAAACATCGGGTGCTTCAAACTTCAAGCGATAAAATTCGATTTTGTTCTATATGTATTGTCTAACAAACGCGATATTCTTTGATTTTAAGAATTATGCAAAAAAGGAATATTCAACAGACATTTAATATATAAAAGCAAAGACAATTAAATGCAATAACACTTAAAAATCGTTTTATTTTTAATTCTGCTCCATTTCGCTTATCATTTTAATACAGCACTTGACAAAGAACCAGACTTCCACGGCTTTCTTGTTTTTATTTTTCTTGCTTATTTTTCGTAAGCAATGTTTTATACAGTAACAATTGAACATGGTAATGAGCGTTATTTTTTGTTCAACAATTAAAAGAGACTGGGTGATTTCACCGTGTAACCGTTCTGCACTTAACAGACACGGATCTGATAATAAATAACCTTGGCCGTTCCACTTTTCACGCTAAAATAAATTCCGTTGTTAAGCAATCACTTTGCACGGTTGACTATATTACTATTACCGAAACGCTGTGGGCGTTGATTTAAAAAAAAATATATCAACATCGATCAACATAGAAAAACGTCCGCCTTTCAATTGTGTACTTTCGAGAAATAAGAACTTCATGAAGCAGAGATATGACTAGGTAAGTTTTAGTGTCTTTGACCGATGCCCATCGACATGTCTTTCGATCGACATGTTTTATTTTGACTTCTAATATACTTTATGTTTCTACAGATAAAATCTTGAACTTTTGTTAATTTTTCGCCCCAAGATGTATCAAGCCTTTCGAGGTGCAACCGCTGATCTCGAAGGGATGCTTCGATAAATCAACTTCATTCGCTGCCTTCGAGGTTCATCTTTATCCGACATCTAGGAGACTTCTACCCAAATAGCCGCCATAACTTCTGTCTACATATTTGCACCTGTAATGGCTATAATATACACGGCGAAATTTTCAAAAAATAAATTTCATCGATGTGAGCAATGTTAACCCTTTGCACTCGGGCCCTTTCTCGTGCGGCGCACTAACAACTCGAGACGTTTGGCAGCCTTTTGATGCATTTATTACCAGTAACTTAAAATCATTACACACACAAATATATAAAAATGATATATTTTAACATTTCAATGTTTACACCTTTATAAACATAATTTCTTAAATATAAGTCTCTGTATTTTTTCTGTGTATGATATTTCATATAACAATACCCAGGATGCATGCCGGCTTGTCGGGGCAAGTATTACAATAATACATGTCGGGGTAAATATTAAATTTTTCCGGGTTTATTTCTCACAGAACAGACTTTGCAGTCCTTCCTAACTCCTGTTAGAATATTGTGTAGCTTTCCATTCAAACGGATATCTTATCTTCGGAAACGGAGGTTCAAGTCGAGGCTCTATCGCGTGGCTGGCGAAAATCTCCAGTCAATTGGAGAACTAATGTTTTCAAATATCCCAAGCGATTAAGCAGTGGATTGCTTCTCTGCTGTTTAGTGGCGTTATATGAAATATATGAATTTATTGAACAAACTCCTAAACCCTGATAATATCTTTTAACACTAGGAATGTCCGGTACTTTCTACTACCTTGGATACCCAATGCAGATATTTTGAATGCTTAGTATAAATGTACTCGTATATGATATCATGAAAATTAAAATTCTAATGAAAGGTATACTGTCCTTTACTGAGAAATACAATACAATTTTTTGTTTTAATGTGTTTTATATTTTACTAGCTTACCCGTGCCTACTTCGTTGGGCGGTAAACATGTTTACATGTGATGAAATTATGAGTGTGGTTCGGTTAGTACTGAGTGCTATGATTTATTTCCTGACTGCGAAAAGGAGGGTTATATTTTTGTACTGCATATGTATGCATGTATTTGCATGCCGATTTGACTATATTACCGTTATTTGTGAGTGTCTTCTTGTGATTGTCTTATTTGTGAGTGTCTTATCTCTTTAACCATTTATGCAGAAAGGGGAAATAATATGAAGTAAAAGGGAAAAGTCTTTTGTTTTAAACACTTGAGACGATAAATTTACTTACTTTGATATGAATTTTAATTTGTTGATAATATGACCAATAAACATGACCTAACGATTTAAATTATTTTTTTTAATATAAAAAACTACTTTTTGTGACTTAAATATAAAATTTATACATATGCTGTCGCTGACTTTCTTGTAGGCATTATCAAGCTCTACAAATTTTCTCTAGAACTCAATCATATATCTCTCATCGTTAAAGCAGCGTTCGGAAGAAACGTTTTCATTCGACCGTTTTTTCTCCGACTTACTTTGCAAATCCAATTACCACGAAAAATTCTTTTCATTTTTCGGATTAATATATAGCCCTATGACACTCACAAATAACGTGGCTTTCTATTGGTAAAAGAATTTTCAAAATCGGTTTAGTAGATCCAGAGATTACTTCCTACAACTTCACAAACTTTACCTCTTTATAATATTAGTATATGTAGATGAATGAACTCCGGTGCGGCACTAGCTAGTGCTTGGTGGCTGTCTGGCTTCTCGCGCGGAGAAGTGCGACGCGCACTTATTCTAATAATATATTCCTACAACTTTACTCTAGGAATTATTAAAATCAAGATAGAATTTAACTGGAATAATCTAAATAGTTTGAAAATAAAATCAACTCTAAAGTGCATGAGGAGTCAAAGTCGCTCCATCGGGCATCCTACTGTGGTAAACATATTAAATTATAATAAATAAATACAAAAAAATACCTACCTATTGATCTGTTTTAATATTGGTACAGGTGTGGGTTTGATGTCATTCGATGGTAGAAACCTAGGTGCTTGTCTGGGAGCCGGATAATCCTGGTAATCCTGACCAGACGCCAATGAAGCAGCCAGGAAAGCTAGACACTAAAAAAACATAATATTATGTGAAAATTTGACGAAAGATGACGGAACTAAAAGTAAGTAATGCTTCCCATACTAAAAGAGTGTCTTTGGAACATCGACGATATGAAGATAGTTTTATATTTATGTGTAGAGTTATAAATCTAGGAAATAAAGCAATGTGAGGAATGGCAAAGGTAGTTAAAATTAAGTTAGTAAAACCCATATACAAATATGTGGTGAGTGGTTATTAGTCCGATAGAATGTTATTCCTAAAAGAGTATAATAATAAAGAAGAAGTACAGGAAATGTTGTTAGAATAATAAGAATTAGAACAGCTGATAACCTCGTTGAGCTACAAAGCTTTGTGAATATCAAGTGAAGGGAGAAGTAATTTAGAGAGTCATTGGTTGCAATGAGTGTCTCCGTCAGTCACGACCATGAACTTTGAGCGAATGAACTATGTATTGCGCAAAACTTTTTGCAGATCAATATTGAAGGATGCATAAAGTATCAAGGAGTCGACAGCGTCACAAATTAGACAGCGCTTTCAATGATTAAAATAAAGCCAGTGCTTATGAACACTATAAAATAAGCAAATGTAGGCATGTCGGACAAATAATGCAAAGTGCAAATACGACAAGCTACAACTCAAAAAAGAAGGATGAACAATATCAGAATCAGCTATACAAACTCATATTGTTGGAGCTTCATTAAAGCATGCGTTATGGCAGAAAGTCGTGAGATCAATGCATGAGTTTTTCGTTTAAAATTTGTCGAAGCATGCGATATTATCCGTCTATATGATGAAATCTTTCTGAAGTAGATATGTAGTCTTTATTACCACGATCGTAGCAGAAAAATAAAGAAAAGCTCAGTTGAACCGACAGTTAAAAAATAAACAAAATCAATGATTATCTAGAAGAGCCGTTTCTGTGTACCAGGCTTATGCACGGAATCGTTCAAAGAACTATAAATAACGCAAAAATAGTTTTAAATAGCATTATGGGAACATTAATTAAAAATGAACGTCCAAAACTAAAGTAATAAACACTTGATAATAGAAGTTTCTAAGGCAAGCTTGTAGACTAGGAATATTATCTTTAGAATCAAACAAAGTGCACTTTAGTTCGACCCAATTAAGAATGAGATGATAACACCACATCACTGAATACACATTGCAAATTAGGTTATTTATCTAGAGCCCGCTCAGCAATATCGCAACAGCAGGCGAAAGTACAGCCATGCAGGAACCACAATAACGAAATATGATCACGTATCGAATAACACTTGAAACAAAACCGACGCAATCGATCGAGCGATTACGCAATAACCCACTTTCTATCGAGCAGAGCACAACTTAAACTTATTTAAATTTTGAACCATTAATTATTGAATAATTGACCAACCACCGCATTGAACCCCGCCATTCCGGGAGTCAAAATGTATTATCAATGCGAGTATAGTGCTGCGATTCGTTTTATACCGAGGCATTGCGCGGCATAGTGATTGCGGACTCAGATTATCCCTTTCACTACAGAACTGAACTTATGACCAGCCGACAAAGACAGAGCAAAGTCGCCAATTGCGTTTCGATAGATACACTCGAGAAAAAGTGTGACCCCAATAAACGCCAGCGAGATTATGATTCTGAAACTTTGTAAGAATACTGCAGTAAAATAAAAAATAAAAATTATCCTAAAGTCGAGTTATAGGCGCTTAGTTAAATAAAACAAATAAGGAATTCATCATAGAGCTGCTACAATGCAGCCGCATAGCATGTGAAAGCTCTTACACTTAAGTAAGAACCGCAGATAGACAGACAGTTCTAACGTATTCAGGATCCTAGCGAAATGAAGGTGTATGACCAAGAGATGAGCCTCTGCCCAATCGATGATATTTCGAGTGAAGAGAATGATTCCCTTACTAATTCTATAGAATTCAATAGCTTTAAATTAATTTGTTATAACACGGCTGCCCGACAAAAAGGAGTGTAATGTGTTCAGAGTTCATCTATGTATGGTTTCCGTTTCTTTATTCCACCATAACTTATAAATGCTTTAGCTAATTTAGAAATGTGTAATATTGTTAGAATTTTTATCTCATCCCGAGTGTCATAGGGTACCTTAACTGTAAAAATATCAAGTAAGTAATTGTCTAAATATCCACATGTCAATAAATTAACATAAATATATCGTGTATAGTTTCAAATGCAAGATCTGATAGAGTATATTCCGGAAATACACATGTATCTATATGGATAAATACATAAGCCACAAATATTTCATAAACAACTATATATATATATATACAATTATACAATAATTATAAATACAATAGTTCACTTTCTGTAACGGCAGTCGTATTTATTTGAAATCTTTTTAAGATATTTACTTGTTAGTATACTTAATTGATTGATTCTAGGATTTGTAATTGAATTACCGTATTCTCAATAAAGTTAAATTGGTTTCATAACATTTTTCAATTTATTGTTTTATGTTGTCAGCAGGCAGTATTCAAATAAACGTATCGAAGCCTAACAGTGATGACGACTTGTGCGATCCAGTTGTGTTAGGTTTTGTTATTTTGTATTTGTAGCTATGACTTTGAGACAATACATGATTTATTCTGATTGATTTGATTCCTCCTACATCGACTATTTTTTCTACATCAATTCGCCGGTGCTCAGACTCTGCACAACCGACCATAGTCGACTGAGGTTTCCCTCTTCGAGGAAGCTGCTGGACAGGAGTTTAGCCGTGAGGGGCCGTCCAACAAATAAACTGGCCATAATGCTTAAGCCCTGTTTGGCTTTATTTAAAAGTGTTTTAAAAACGGCAATTCATTAAGAATGATGTGTCTCATGAGGGTCAGTTTTCGTGTTTTGTAAATAGGACACGTTCAATCGTAGAATCAACACCTGAAGCTGGAGATTTAAGTCATGATCTAATTGGCTGACTTACTAGTTAGCTAGCTCCCAACCAATTTGGGACTAGAGGTAAGTAATTATTCAATTATGCCAGTAAGTAATTGATTGTAAATAATATATGTAGATGTTTATTGAGAATAAAAATGGTGAAACAAAAACAAATAAAACCGAGATAAAATTAAATCTAAGTGAAAACCATAAAAAAGAACTTGGCTAAATTCAATATTTTATATACTCGACTCCTTCTAACACTATCATGAAATCAGAATAAGTACATAAGTATGGCAATATTTTTTTAAAAAGTTTGCTTTAATTCGTCCTTGAACTGATTTCACCAGTTTTACAAGTTTCTCTCTATGGCCTCGGTACCGTTACACATCCACATATATTATTTATAGTTAATTACTTACTGGCATTCCTCGAGTCAAAATAGTGGTACGCTAGCTAACTAGTCAGTTAGCCAATTAGCTCATGAACTCAATCTTCAGCTTCAAGTGTTGTAGCTACAACACTTGAACGTCTCCTCTCTGCAAGCCACGAAAACTGCCACTCATGAGACGCATGACTCTTATCAAATTGTCTTTTTTTTTGATTTTTGAATGGGCAACAAATGTCATGACGTTTTGTGGTAGTCTTTAATGAAATATTGCCATTGAATATACAATAGGAAAAGAAGGTAAATAAACGCATCTCTTATAATACTAAAAGCATGTATATACTTTTATTCACATTTATTTATATTGATCAAAGAAGCAATTTTCTCCTTTATTGTTTTCAGTTTTTTTTATCGGAGTCTGTACTCTAGCTGCCGCTCTGCCGGAGCAAGTGTTAAGGGCTGGCTAGTTACAGAACTGTGAACAGATAAATTCGACTATAAAGGGCACAGATGTTTATATGCACAATCTATATTATATATGTATAAACATGAATTATATCCTACCTAGTACCGATTCACGTGTTCTTCGGTTTTTTTTCATCATCACTTGAATTGGTTTCTTCCATATCTTAAAATATTTTATACCCTTATTCACTTCACTGTATTTAAATATAATTATTAATATCAATAGATATAAATAAAAATTTCACTTTAATTCCAAAGCTCCACTAATTGATTGTTGATATTTTTATAGCAGACTGAATACTAATATTACTTATTGTTTCTGAAGAATAATACGTGTGCTGCCACCTATTGTCAGGTACATATATTATAATTTATTTATTTATAGTATTACACAAGTTCGTTTGTACAGTTTACCATATCATGTTGTATATATATATATGAGACGTTAGCAAAAAACTGATTCTCGAGGAGATATAGTAATGAATAAAAGTCGCCTAACTAGGCCAGGGCCTGTTCTAAGGCAGACTTTATAAAATATTGTTTAAATGTATCTAATCAAATTACTAAATAATTATTATATAAAAAAAATAAAATTAAAATTAAAACAATTAAAATTTGTAGAAATTCTATTACTTTGATAATAATTATTAAAGTGTAGAGTAAAAGTAAAAATATGTTTGAAAGTAAAAATATATGTCTAAAATTGAAGAATAATGTGAAAAATTAATATACAAAAAATTAATATACAATATTCAACATTCCATTGATGTTTTCCCTGCCTTCTTTAATAAGCCACCTAGAAACCGATTTTTTAAATTTGTTTTTGGTTTCAATGCTACGAAAAGTTACTTAATTTGAAAATATTATATCACTGGAATTAATTCATTTATAAAAACAAAACGCTTTTTGTTAACGCTCGATTTTACTACAATTCAAATATCCATACCGGGGGTTTTGAATGAAATCGATTCTTAAGGAGTAAACTCTAAATATAAAAATTTCACAAATTCACAAAATAATAACCCGCAACATAAGAGGATTGTTTTGATAGGCAGTTTGTTTGTTTTTTTATTATTTTCTCCTACCAATGCGTTACCTGGTTTATAATCGACTCCTAAAATGAGCCTTTCCCCTCCCCCGCCATCTCTCTAGGCATACTTTTCGACAGCTTATCACCTAATCCAGTTTCTATAGTAACTCAATATTACTGTTGGTCTGCGTAGACTGTGTACATTTTTGCATCAAATATATCTGGACTTTCCATTTTCATATGCTACGCTGTCTCGGAATATTTATACCTCATATCCTCATAACTGCAATAAAACAACATTGCGGTATTTCTAACGTTTAACTGGTCATCATTAACGTCTGTTAATGAAACCATTTGGACTGATGACATTCTATAGTCTGACCGCCGAATCGCGACTTTAGGGCGAGATATTTTCGAATTAAAAACCCGAATATGGCAATTTTCTGTAACTGTTATCGGCCGGGTACGGTCGGATTAAACAATCTTGAGAATGTTTCTTCTGCTATGAGTACATATCCTATTCGTTAATGCAAACATGTTAGGAATACCTTCATAATAATTATATGGTATAACAGTAGGTATTTTATTGTTAAAAATTGAAAATAAGGTTAACATTAGAAAAAATAAATATTTCTACACACATATCATAAATAGAAATTATGGGTGTTTTTTTTTCTTTTTGTTCTTTATTTATTGTATAAAATAAAAATCATACAATGTCCAATTCTCCGCCAAGGCTAGCCTTGGCGTTGTAGCGAATGTGATTGTGATTTTAGTAGCATGATATATTTGCTAAAAGATTAATTCGTAGTCTGTGGAACGAAAAATACCAATAATCATTGCAAATAAGGCATGTCGAAATATTTAAATCAAGGATCAAAATTTATTGAAAAAACATACAGCAGCATCCAGTATATTTTGGCTCGTACACGGCTCGGTGGCATGGTGATTAGATCTTCTGATTGTAACGATCCGGGTTCGATTCCCGACTGGGTCACCATTGGGAGCTAATGGGCCCATGATGAGGTGGCCACAATGACCCATGTGTTCAGGGTCGGTCACACTCACGGGTAAACACCCATCCGATGGCCTCCATGCATGGGATGCGAGCCTGGGTAGGACACTGGGTCAACCAGTCTCCCCTGGGAATCAATCCTCTGGCGCTCCTGGACGGTCTGCGCACCGAGCGGCGCAAGCCAATCGATTGTGCTCTCCGACTAACAATCGGGGGAGTCTGGGAACTGTACTGTTTCCTATAGAGCGGGGGTAGTTGTCTACCTTACGGCGACTGCTCTTGAAATGACCATTGGCCATCCGATCCCGGTTCAGAGTCGGGCAAAGGACGCCTTGGTCCGCGACAGATTCGGTGCACTCCATTTCACCGCTTCGTAAGGGAGAGGACCGCACAAGCGACCTCGAACTCGGAACCAATCGAGAGACCGGAGAAATCTGGTCACAATTGGGAGTGAGGGCGCGAGTATCTCGAGCCCGCCGGGTTTATTCCTGGCTCACTCGCGGTAAGGCGTTGGACTCTCACGGGTTGTGACGTAGCTGGACGTAGGATTGTACTGTCCAAAGTCTTCTACGTTCACTGCAGGGCGACAGAACGACTAATCGTTAAAACGTCCTGTGGTGACGGGCTCGCCCGTTGTAGTCGACACCGCAAGATGGGTCACCATTTTCCGATGGTATAAAATTAATGAAATTGCATTTCAATTCTGTCGATCGAATGCAATAACGAGGCACACATTTACAAACATATTACACGCACACATACATTTAAATATTTCATTATGGGGTTGGTTGTAAGAGATTGTCATATGATAAAATAAAATAAAATAATAATCCTCCCGTTGCGAAATCTTTCCAAAAAAAATAAATAAACAAACAAATTTCGAATATATCGAATTTCAGCTCTTGCGCTTATTCTACACGCGTTTTTCTACTTCTAAATCATATGGCAACTTAACTTTATAGCGATGCGTTTTAATAAATTTCGTATACAGCAAAAATACTTAAAAAGCTGGCCACGTGCGTATGGGATTGCCAACATAAAATATTAAAATGGCTTATATGCCGCTTGCACCTCGATTCCCTAGTCAGACCATCATATGATATCTCTCTCGAAACGAGTTATGGCTTTCAAATGGCTTTCAATAACAAATGTTCATGTTGCTTTTACTATCTCAAGTGAAATTTTAGGGGGGAATGATGAAATGTGGATTTTCGAGTAGGTAGATATCTCTGGATGCCCAACAAGCTACGAAATAAATTTATCTGATACTCAAAACTACGTTATTGTATCTATTTCGTCGAAATTATAAAAAGTCAAGCAATGTAATTAATTATTAAATTATTTCAATAAATTATGATCACAGATTTTTTTACCCTTTTTGGCCCATCGCATTCGACTCGCTCGTTTTTTCTTTACTGGACTGTGGTAACTATGTTTACGGCCCATGCCTCTGTATGAGAAGACTGAGAGAAGAGTGCAGAGAGTGCAGAACAACTGCGGAAGATATTGCTTCACATTTCCGCCACGTCACTCTTTCTTCAAGTCAAGTCACTCTTTCTCCTTTCAAGCGCCTCCATGCTGAACATGTCGAAGACATGAAGTCCACTTTGCGATATTCCTTATAAAATAAGCCAGGTTATCAATATTTTTTATACAATGCTAAATGTTGTCATTGCGGTTATACATTTTACGTATAAAATATAATATGTTGTATCTACTTTCTGTGAAAACAAAAATTCTTTATTTAAGAGGCCGCGTGCCGGCCGTGGCGGCCAAAAGCTATATGAAGCATATTTTTGTGGCCTGGTTGTGAGAACACGAAAAAGAACTTTAATACAATTATACCGGATTTTGAAAACCCGGTCCTTAAACTGTCATTTCGCCTAAATGAAATTGGTATATTATTTCCATATTAATTGTAAAATATCTTTATTTTGTTACTGTTTTCCAAAAAAAAAAGACGAGCGTGATTTGTCTTCAGTTTTTGAAAAACCTAGAGGTGATTCTCAATATTAAAAAATACTATTTACACCAGCGTATGGTCTATTTGCATAGTACCAAGACAGTTTTTGGAACTTCCATACAAAAAATATAAGAAAAAAATGTTTGAAATTACTTAATTTCCAGAAATGTTATGGCCAAACATAATTTTTTTATCTATTTATTAAAGATACTTTTGAGTGATATACAAAATAGGGCAGTAGTTTTAAGTTATTTTATTATTGTAATCTAATTTTTACTTTATAAAAAAACTATTCATTTGATAATTTATTATATTATAATTGAAAAGCCAAATCGACTATACGCGCGAAGCCGAAATCGTCATTCGTATTTGGCCACTGCCAACGGGGGGACGTATTCCCTTGTCGCCGCGGTATACCTATACATCTTTATGTATATATCGAAAGCGGGCGGGCGCGTGGCATTGCAAAAATATCTACATTTTTAGTCGCTTCAAATCGGAAGGGAGCCTTAACAAGTATAATTCAGATGTTGCTGTACTTAGCATAAAATATTGTATGCTTATCGTACAATAACGTACAATAAAGAACGTTGAACTTTAAACTATTACTCGAAGCTGATACGGTCACAAAATACCCACTCGAGAAATGTTATTATTATTATTATTATTAGGTTGATGTTGGATATAACAAACGCTTCCAAATAGGTACATGTCTATGAGTTTTCAACTATTATTGATACAAAGCATTTTAACGACATTGTGTCATAAACTGTTATTTACTGAAAACCACTATGTCCATTGATTTCGAGCACACACCTATTTGCAACATCTTTCGTTTGATTGCTTATTCCTTATCATGCAAGTGCTCTACCTGTACCTACTAATTTGTATGTATGTTTGTCCCGAATTAATTTGGTTCTTCTGGAAGTAAAGCATATATTTGATTGGATTCAAATATTTACCCTCAGAATACTAGCGTTTGTAATGTGCTAGAGGAGTAGGGCGTTATCAGCGTGGGTATTTGACGTAAGCGACGTTAAATGCACCGACACGAGTCATGCTCGTTGCGTATTGCTAAATGTGGCCTGCTTGCAATAAAGTGTTTCCTTTTGATCGTGCACCGGATCAGTTTCATCATCGTCATCATTGGGAGCCACATTTTTAACTATTTCAGAAGACTATAAAGCTTTATTAATCATATTATTAGATCGATCTTAGAAGGAACCTCTTAAAGCTTTTAGCTTTTTTCCTTTGTTAGATGCTAATTAGAGTTTAGTTAGAGTTAGAGTTAGATGTTAAAGCAGAAATTACAGAAAAATAAAAGATGAAGTAAATTAAAGTTACATTTATTAAGATGAAATTGAATCCTTAGACAGAAAGCCTGATATTACGGTGTCACCTATCAGTAAAATGAAAAAGGCAAAGTTCTAATATTATAATTAAAACAAGTATATAAAACGGTACTTAAAGAGAGAATAGAGCTATAAATTAATCTACAAAATGTATTAAACATTTTCATTATAATTATTGTTATCATTTAAAAGAGCTTTCATAAAAGATTTTTTCAAAGCAGTTAAAGATAGTGTACGTAAAGCTGCTCCCACTTAATCGCTGAACAGTAAGAGAAACTTTCATGAAAGTTAGTATTCGTGTGGTTAGGAACGATGGCATGATGACTACTTTCTCATGTACATAAAATATGAATGCGCATCACCAGACCAGCATATCCTAAAGGTAGTCCGGTTCTTTGAATCCTACGAGATTCATTGCCTAAAAGTGGCTAGTTTGATTTTCCTCCGTTGCTTCATATTTACTAAAAATGAACGCTTGAGAAAAGGGGAGACTTAATGTCGAGGAGGTTTTGAAGTATTTGTAGTCTCCTCTCAGTTTTCTTATATTTACAAGAGCCACAGAGGCAGTTGCCATTTTCCAATATCGAACTGATCTATGCGTTAAATGTTAGGATACGGACAGCTAATGGTTCTCGTGCAGTTGGGTCATTAAGACCTGCTCTATAAATTGGGTCGGCTCAATTCACGGCTCACCTCCCATCCGGTAGCCTCCGAGTAGAATGTCGAATCTGGTAAGGACTCTACTTCCCCTGCCGCGGCAGGTGGGTCAGTTTCCCCGGGTGATTTTCTTCATGCGCTGTTGGTCGGTTTGCGCATCATGGACGGAGAAATATTGACAAATCTAATAGGGAGGGCGCGAGGCTGTCCGCTGGTTTAACTTCCCAGTGCCACGCGGTAAGGAGTTGGACTCCCATATAAAATATGAGTTGGGCAAGTTGGTGTAGATAGACGTTGGACCGTTTCGTCCCCAAGTCTCAACGTTCACTCTAGGTTGAAAGAAAGATCAATATTTTTTCATCCCGTCACTCCAGGGAGGTACTCGTTGTAAGTGACAAATCACACGTCCAATATCGAGATGATCAATGCGTTAAATGCTTGATAATGTTGTACTCAAATCTAAGATTTGATATAGAATGGACGAACAATCTCCTAAAATTTACTAAGTATAAGCGCAGTCCACCCAACCGCACAGATTTTTCATAGGTTTTTAAATGGTAAAGTTCTGAATAGTGTGTACTCATTAAGCCCTTATATTTCATTACATTACATTTTCGTCGTGTCCAATTACCGGCCAAGGACTGCTCTTGGACGGGTAGAGATAATTGCGTAAAGTAGTAAGCCTTGAAACTACTCTTTACTTTACATACATAGGTAGTCAAGAATTCTACTACTAGATGGTCAAAATATAAATAATCAAATATAGGCCTAATAATTGAAATAGTCAATAATTCGTATAGATACATAGTAAAAGTTATTAATTGTAATATTCAATTTGTCAGTGAAATGACAAATAATCAAATTAAAGCAATGCCATGCCATCCATTTAAAAACTTAAGGTACAAATATAGGACCTAATAAAATAACCAGAAAATAAGGCTCTACTTTTTTAAGTAATTTAAATGGGCATAATATTTTTAGTAATTTAAATGGACACAATATGTCATGGCTCTCAAATCCGCCCAGATCATAGAAAGAGTGATTAAATATATTATAAGTAAAATATACAATTTTATAAAAGTTCTCAGCAAAATAAAAAAAATAATCATTTACCGCAAAATAACCGTGTTAACCACCTAAAAAGTCACCTGCCGAAATGAATTGACCAAAGTAGGTAAATAGATCATGGTATATTGATATTTAGAACAATGATAAGTTCAAGCACTTTTTTTAAATTAAAGATTTTTTTTACAAGAAAGAATTTCTCACAACCTTCGGTTGAGTGAAATTGCTTCTTATACAGATGTTTTCTTTTGCAATATTTCTTGAAGGTACTAACTACCCACCCATTCACAAAGTAATAAAATTATGCACTGTATTTGCTAATGACAAAGTGGCACTCTGCTAAAATATCCTTACACATAATTGCGTCCCATACCTTGCATTAGTTGTGACAACAAAGCCCCGAGCGCTTTGCAAAAGCTGTCCGAGACCAATATGTCGGTCTGGCTAGCACATGACATTGAGCTGTGAATTGTACACATGGTCAAAAATGTAGTCAAACCAGAACACTACCGTGAATGTATCTACGTCACAACCATAAGAAATGTATTGACAGGGCTGCCCAATGCAGGATTGTAATTTATTAGTTTTGTACAGCCAGGATGTGATTAATTATTACATAAATACGTTTACATAATTAAATGCAGGTAGAAATATTATATACTAGTCACTAGTGGAAAGTTACCCGGCGATGCTCGGATATCTGTTTTCTTCTCCCTACCACTCCTCCTCCCCCCCTCCCCAGAAAGTAGCCTATGTTAATCGCCGTTCCTTCCATTTTCGAATTCATGAATAAAATCGAATGAATAAAATTTTCATGGCGATCGGTTGAACGATATAAAAGTTGGCCTGCTTCAGAGCCATCTATAGGTAAGTAACATCCACGTGGATAGCGCGAAAATGTTATCCGTGCTCAAATACCTCTATCTACCAATTTTCACGGCGATTGGTTGAACGGTATAGAAGTTGGCTGCAGCGCCATGTTCTGAGTTGATCTCCAAATAATTGCCGAGTTGGCAAGGATTTGGAGATTCGAAATCAGATTCTTAATTATCGCATTATCAAGCCATCACCTAATGGTATTGACTCAAAAGCTGTAGAAACGTTGGCTGAAAGGGATAGTCGCCTTAACTTTTATCATATGACATGAAGAAAAATATAGTATTGCCGTATTGCGGTATGTTTAAGCGTAAAATTAAAGTATTTAGCTATATGGGCAACCCTAGTTCTTATTGCTTCTTATTTTCCATACAAGCAACACTCTTCATTATCGGTAATAGCCAAGAATATCCAGGGAATTAGCGACACCAAACTCAAGGGACCGCAATGTATTAGTATATTTTAAAACGTGAACTCAATGACAATCGCGATTGTTTGACTTTTTTGTAAGATAAAAACAAATTTGTCGCTTGAAGTTTATCGCAGACGACGCTTCGGCGATGTTGCAATCGCCGTTGTCTAGGGTAGGGGTCCGGATGTAGTTGACGTAGAAGTCCAGTCTACCCTGGGCAACAGCGGTTTCAACATCGCAGAAACGTCGGATGCTACAAGCTTCACGCGGTAAATTCGTCGCTATCCTATTTATAATTTTTAAGAGCGTTGATATTTTAATATATTTTTAACAGAACTGACATTCAGACTCACCACTCAATGGAGAAATATTTGATTTATTTTATCCTTGATTAATTTAAACCTTAATCGTTACTCGCTCTATACAACTAAAGACATAATACAAGGTTGTCTCATGCGAATCGAATCAATGCTTGTATGAAACACTTCATGTAAATATCGAGTACTTGTTATGCAGACAGACAGTTATGCAGATTAGCATTCTGCTTGAATAAACGAAAGCGAATTCGATTCCTCGTAATCGAAAAGGCCTTGGCGACAAACACATGAGTCGTCATCGGAAAAATGTATGGTCCTTACATAGGCCGTTACCGTTTTATAAAAGAAATTCGAGACCAACAGTTTTGTATGAAAAATATGTATTTAATTAATTGAAATATCAGCCGATGGTTATCAAATTCAAGCAGGACAGCAATCAATGAATGCTTGGAATGCGATTTTCACTGCCTCTTCGTATTTGATTTTTTGTCGAGTAAAAAGTTATCCAAATGCCGGAAGTCTGTTGTTGAAGGTATCGCGAATAAAGTAAGTGACAAATATTATCGTCTATTACACCCTTCACTGGCTTAAGTCAAACACTGAACATAGACTAGAAAATAAGACTGTTCATAACGGGCAAAGGACGCCGTGGTCCGCGATAGATTCGGTACACAAAGTTTCACCGCTTCGTAAGGGAGAGGGCCGCGCAAGAGACCTCGAACTCGGAACCAATCGAGAGACTGGAGTAATCTGGTCGCAATTGGAAGTAAGGGCGTGAGCTTAAGCCCGCTGGGTAACACTCCTGGCTTTTTCGCGGTTAAGGCGTTGGCCTCTTACGGGCATGTGGCGGAGCTTGACGGTGGACTGTTTTTGTCCAAGTCTTCTGCGCTCACTTCAGGGAGACAGAACGACTAATCGTTAAAATTTTCTGAGGTGACGGGCTCGCCCGCTGTAGTTGGCAACTCTAGTTGTTCATAACGGGATGATTTCTATCAATAAAGCAAGATTTTTGTATTAATTTATTGGCCGATCTAAAACATAATAAATAACACAATACAACCACTCTTTTTGGACTGAGTTATGCGAAAAATCGATCCCTCGACACTAAAATCGCTGGTGAAATTACAACCGATCGCCAATGTCTGTTTCTATAATTGCACCAGAACCTTCCAGGTTTATGACTTTCCCTGACGCAGTGAAATATAAGAGTCTAAGGGACAACGTTTCGTCTGGCCTTGTCGGGTGATTGTCGACGCCACTGATCAGGTAACCGTGTCAGCGCGGCACGTGGCAGCTGACTGGCGACTGACTGGGTTCTTCGTAGCGCTTATGACTTTGACAGGTAGCTCCGCCCGTTCCGCGACAGAGCGTTACCAGTCAGGGTTTTCAAACGACACTGTCAAATGCTGCATTCGTATCAATCGCTTAATGTATAAGTCGGCAACGGAGTGACATGGCGGAATATCCCTTTCATGCACCTACGTTATATAGGCGCTAGAAAGAGAACATGGACTTTATTTTCATTTTCAGAACGTTGCCAGCGGAAAATGTAAACTGGCTATATTAAAAATCCGGACGCAACATATAAAACAGAATATATGTATCTATTTCGAGCACCCTCACGCGACATTATGTTTGTTAGAAAGAGCATGATATGTAATTAGTTTGCTAATAATTAGGTAATTATGAATGAACTCAATAACGATTTATACATGGGACCCTTCGTTGTAAAAAAAACGATTCCCCTGATTTAACTTTGGTCTCGATTTATGTACGTAAAAAATGAGTTTCCGGTGCCGAAAAAACACTCATTCTGTTTATTATTTACGATAAGGATTTATAATTTATGATTCCTCAAAGCGGAAGAAAGTATCCGCCACGTAGATAGGTTGAAACCAAGAAACTAATTTAGTGTTAAACGACGCAATTGCAGCGCTATTGTGCACGGTGGGTTTGACGTAAAGCGCATTTCCAGGATTAGTACCGGTATTATGCAACAGCGAAATCAAAATTGATCCGAAATGAGTGTGTTTAGCGCTCGCCGTCGGCTATTCCGAGCAGATTGAAAGGTTGTTATTGTTAAGGCGCGTGTCTCTCGCGTGAACTGGGCGGAGTCCAGGAAAGGCCTTGCGAATTCCTAGCCGAACGGGTTATACGATCTTTCACTGCTTGCACTGAAACTGATTGTAAAGCAGTCGCATGTACTATGGAGTATGACCGCCAACGCGCTACGACTACGGTTATCTTACGACCAGCTGCACGTTAGCTAAAATGATTTATTAGAGTAAACTGTAGCTTTGGAGTAACTTTCCCATAAATCATTAGTCAGCGATGCACGAGAATACAAATACCACTGAAAGCGTTTGAATCACATGTCTGAATGACAATGTCTCAATCAAAAAAAGCAGTAAGTATTATGTAAGTAAACGTAAAAATCTGACTGGTTTAATGAATTGTCCGACCATTGAACTTTTTAAAAGTATTTTGCGTTACGTAGGACCACTTGCAGTTTTGTTAAAATAATTTTGGGGAAGCCCCAAAACGACACATCGTATAATTAAAATAAAAACATAAAATATAAAAAGCTATAGATTATGTTATCCGAATATTTAAATGAAAGTGTTCAGTTTCATACAATTCTAGTTTTATTTAGTAGTCTTCTACAACTTATGATAAATACGCGATGAAAATCAATAAAAAAAACTAAAATAATAAATTTTAAAATAACATATTTCTGTGTTTTTACAATAACAATAATTTTAATAGTATTTTAAATAGTTTTGAATATTTTTTTTTACAAAATCAATATTTTGATAGATCTTCTAAAGCAAAACTTCCCAACCGGCGGGGCGCGTCCCTCTTGGAGGATATAGAGAGATTGAAGGGGAGCGTGAAGCTAGCTAGAAAAAATATTTTTTATTAGAAAATTCTACATAAATACTTAGTTTTTCATCCCGCTAATAATATTGCTTTTCATCCATAAGAGATTTTCTGTACAACTTTTAAAAAAGCAAAAATTGTTTCTTCGATGAAGATGCCAACAATCGTGATAAGCTTTAGGGGTCGCAAATTAAAAAAGATTAGTAATTCCTAATATTTCTGCAATTACGATTCTGCGAAACGATGTTTTTCTGTTTAACATGGTGTTGATCCTTAAAATAAACTATAAGCCACCTTTTATAGTAACTTTCATACAAAATAGAGTTTACAAAAATAGTGTTTACTGAAATAGTGTTTACTGAACGATGTGTCTGAATAGAAATATGGAAGTTATGTTCTAAAATCTAAGTAAACGCTATTAAAAATCTGACCAGTTTTACGAATTGTCCGACCGTCAAACTCTTTTCTAACAAATCCCTAGTTATGTATGAGTGGGCGAATATCAGAGGTCAGATAAGTTTAATTTATGTAAACTCAAATATATTTTCCTTACAGCTTATTAACCCAGGACAAAAAATGGGGTCAATTGTTCTACACCAAAACCCAAATACTCTCCGTTGCAGATTTATTAGTTAGCATAACTAATTCATTCAAACTAAGTTTTAATTTCGGATATAGGTGACGCGAAGAGCCCCTCTGCATGACATCAACCTTTCGAAAGTAGAAAATCATATTTATTCTCCTTTAATTTTGAATAATGTTAATTTATAACTATTTTACCAATAAACTACGTAAGTTTCAAACTGTTTTAAATATATTCCAGTGCTGGCGCACAGTGGGTTGCGAATGATTTCAATTCTGTCACTAAATAATTCAGAAATGTCCCATGGATTCATAAAATACTTTAAATTGACGATTATAGTTTCATAATTTATATCTGTAATATATATTTCATTAATTTTCAGATGAGTTCTTTGATCCCACAAGGTCATAACTTTTTATGTTCGACTACCGCAACACCCAAATATGGCCAAAATTTGACAGCTTGAAAAATAATAATTATCTACATGTTAATTTCTTCCAAATGCCATATGCTATCAAATTATTTCTCCGTTAGCTCCTACTCTTCAATAACGTAAAATAACATTCACAAAATACAATAGATAGCTTAAGGAAGGGGTATAGGCCGGTGGTTGTTTTATCAACCGCGCCTTCTCCACTTAATAAACAACACAATAGTTACAAATATTTTTTTCTTTAATACAAAATGTATGTATGTTTCGATGCTGAATAATTTGTTGATACTTAAAATACTAATTCCATTTGACTGGGGGCGTAATATTTACAAGGCATATGACACGAAATGACTTAATAATTCTAATAAATTGTTAGGAGATTAACCGGTGAATGAGATGCTGTATGAGCCGGTGTTGACGTCAAAGTTTTGAGCAGGGTGTCCTGCGAATTGTGAAAACTGCGGCTGCTGACTGTACTGCGGCTGGGCATATTGGGCCTGTGTGTATTGCGGTTGTGTGTATTGTGGTTGTGTGTATTGTGGTTGCGTGTATTGCTGCTGGTTATAGTCGACTTGGTTGTAATATTGCGGTTGGTACTGCTGAAGGTCGTTTTGCGGCTGCCGCACCCCTTGCTGGTACGAGAATTGCGGCTGCGATTGGTAGACCTGGCTCTGGAATCCTGGGTGGAACGCAGGAGGTTTCGGCAGCGGTTGATAGTTCTGCTGCTCATAAGCTGGCTGCTGGCGTTGTTGGATTTGAGGTTGCTGATATTGGGGCGATTGGAATTGGGATTTGTACGTGACTTTGTTGGAAGGTGGTGGAGATTGGTTGTATTTTGGATCTTTGTAATAAATAGATGGGTCCTCTCGGTACTGGCCGTCGTCTACGTCTCCGGCGGCTAGTGAATTATTGCTTTCGTCTATTGTAGGTGGAGGAACGTTGATTCCATTTCCTGAAATATAAAAGAGTGGTTATTCTCGTGTTTACCATAAATAATGTTAAACAAGATAACCAAAAAGAATAATAAATAAAGAAAAATGCATGTTATCAGTTATTATACAATTTTACAGTAGGACATTTCTTTCTATTCTGTAAAGCAACGCAAATCAGGCGACTGGCCTTTATTTTAATTCTCGATGCTGTTAAAACTAGTCCACAAATAAGACGCTTCAAAGGTTCAAAACCTTGATTGTACTTTTAGACCTAACGCTGTTTATAAACAGGGAGGAATATCTACAGATTTACAGTCTTTATCATTAAAACGTACAAGACATTCTTGGTCTCAAAACCGTTATAACGAAAAAAAAACGGTTATGTCACCCCAAGACTTTCCCGGCAAGCAGACAAGCGCCTCTCCCCCCGCGCCAAACACCCAAACCCCCGACCCCCCCCCCCCCTCTCCTTAACCCCCTTTCCCAAATTTCCAGTATTTTTGTAAAATTTCGGTGGTAATAAAATGGTTATTTTCCAATATAATTTAGTATTTTCTTAAATACGTTGGAATTTTAAAAATATTTGTGTCGCTTGAATAAAAGCTATTCGAACCAAATTGTGGTTTCGGTCCAATGACGCATCTGGGTACCGAATTTCAAGTCTTTAAGTTCAATTTTCGAGATTGAAGTATGACTAACGTCTCCCATTGGTGGATCGATTTCAACCACTTTTCATCTTGCCATGATCAAATGATGCATGCCGAATTTCAGCTCAATCGGATGACGCGTTTGGGCGCTATCGTGAAGGAATGCACACAGACACACACACAAACACATACCCTCACACACACACACACTGACACACAGACACAAAGTACACTTCAATCTGGAAATGATTTTAAACGTCTCAAGGGGTCAAAATGGATATTTCCTTCATCTCAAAAAACAAATCCGCGTTCACAATACTTTCCCTAACCGTTGGTTGGCCGGGAAAGTAAAAAATAAAATTGTATATATATGCTTGCTATTACCTATTGGTTCAAATCCTCTCTTACTGCTGGCACCATATTCCACCTCTCTCATTTTTCCGGTTTCATCGACATATCCATATTTACCAGCTACATCCCCATTCGGGTATTTGGTTTCTATTTTGAATGATCCATCTGCAGCCTCGTAGCCGAAACTGTATGAGCCATCATCATTCTGTTTATTGATCTGTTTGAGGATCGGCACTGGAGTAGTTTGCTGTTGCTGTTGCGCTCTGCAAGCCACGAAGACTGCACACAGTGCCAATATCTGGAAAAAAACAAACCGTTAGGATTTGGCGACTGCGATGAACATCAGAAAATATCAAAGATCGTATAAGGAAAAATACAATTATAAGAAACTAGGATTGGTTGCAGCACAATGTATAATAAAGCACAGTGTACAGGGGTAAGAATTATTTGTATCTCTGGGACACAGAAAATTGAACAATTGAATATTTGCAAGATACTGGAGAAAGGCGCCTGAAAGATTTGAAAGATTCTACAATCCCAAGAATTCAACTACTTCTCCTTTTCTAACCATCAAAGCTAAAATAGTTGAAATATGTGCAACCCCTCCTCCACCCCAACATAGGATCTCGAAATTTTGGTAATATACTCCCCTAATGAAATAAGCATACTCTAGGGGTGATTTTCATTATTTTCTATTCTGTGTTATTACCATAATAACGAGTTTTTCAATAAGGGCGGGTCAATGTTGACGGTATGTGCATTTAAACAAATTTTGTATCAACGAAATTATGTTGTATTTAAAAGGCCTTTAAAAGGCCATTTTATGTATGGAATATGACATCGTTCAAATGTGCGCCGCGGCTCCGCTTGGTGGTATGGATCCGAGAGGTGCTGACTCTGCCGCAAAGATCTGGCTGAATTTAAGCGATGGTCTGAGTTATGTTGACTGATGGCATCGGTCGATTGCGGCTTATTGGCATAGACCTGCGACTTCAGAAAACCCCACAGTAAAAAGTCTAGCGGGGTCAAATCGTATGATCTTGGTGGTTAATTCACGTTACCTCCGCGAGAGATAACCATCCACTGACTTACATTCATCTTGATAATAAAATTTTAACAAGCTGCTCAATCGTTTAACTTGCCATGGGGGTTTGGCATCAGTGACTGAATAATAAACAATGGATTTGACGGACGCCGCCAAAACAACATGACCGCCACAGACTGTAAACTTCGACCCGCCCTTATTGGAAACCCCTATAGTAACTTCTCTATGTTTATGAAATAAATAATTCTCTAAGGAAATAAATGAATGAATGAATGAATGAAAATCTCTTTATTGCACCAAAAAAATAAGGTACAATGTCGGACTTATTGCTACATTACAATATATTCCAGTCAATCAACATGCTGGTGTGAAAAGAAGAGTAGGCAAAAAATTATAGCTTAAAATTAAATTTTAAATTATAGCATATAGTATACATTGTGTGTGTATCTAAAGTAAAAAGTAAATAAATAAAAAAAATTGACTTGGATATATTACATATACATACATATTTTGATATATTAATAAATAAATAAATAAATAAATACATAAATAAACTGCCAAAATAAGGTAAGGAGAGGGAGGGTATAACGGAAAGGTTACAATTTATAGTTCATATTTATTGTGAAAGGAAGTGCTTTGTCAATGATTGCTTGAAGGTGAAAAGCGAGCTAGCGCCTTTAATAGTTGAAGGAAGCTGATTCCACAGTCGATCTGCATGTACGGAGAAGGAGTAGGAAAAAAAAGTGGTATTGTGTTTTGGGATACGTAGGATATTATTCTGACTTGAACGAAGTGGGAGACCATGACTTCCTAACCCGGTAAAAGCCTAGTTGAGGTAGGAGGGAGATGTAGGATTGTGTAGGACATTATATAGAATAGAAAAAAAATATGCAAATTTCTCCGGTCCCGTATAGGAAGCCATTGCAATTTTGCTCGGTACTCGGAAACATGAAATAAAGGGATATGACTTCTACTAAGCGAAAGCGACGTTCTACTAAGATAGAAATGAACCGAGGGGATGGGAGGGGGGGGGGGGTGGTTGAAGAACGCATATCTCCAAACCGGCTTAAAATGGGATCGTGCCATTCAGGCGAACAATTCTTCCGAAAAAATACCTCTTTAACTTGATCGAGGGTTTTGCGGGTTTTACCCATCGTAGGTGAGAAAAGGGGATTGGCAATTTCAATCCATTCAGTACATAAAATTCGAGTAATTTACACTACTAGGAAATCTAAGAAATAGCCCTATGGAGCGTAATGAAATAGAAAAAAAACGGTAAGCGTTATTGCTATAGTTATAAAAAAAGCCAGCATGAAAGGTTTTTCTAAATTCATCCCATAATAGGACAACAATATAAATGGGGCTACAAATTTTATTTACTGGAACTAAAATGTTATTAACTGATAACGCGATAGCACAATGTTTATAATTCTAGCATAACAAACAAGTAAACTTCAATTTACAACTAAAGTCTTTAAGGCAATGACGGGCTATTCAGCTCCTCCTGACAGTCACAAGGGGTTATCGGCGTTCATACCCCGCCCCGCATTCGCATTAGGACTACTCCTTTCAGTTTAAAAGAATATTTAGTTTTTGTTTGGTCCGCGATAACTATCAACAAGTCCCAGAGGAGTGTTCTTCGCGCGGTTATAGTTTTATGTTGCTTTTCCCGAATCATTGATCAAAGTCGCACAACGAGCCATGAAAAGAGCTATGCTGGGATATCGCCGAATGATAGAATCTAAAACGAGGAAATCCGCAGAAGAACCAAGCTCACTGACATAACTCGTAAAATTAGCAACTTGGAATGGAAATTTGAAGGCAATTTAGCCCGAAGAACCGACAATCGTTGGGGAAAACAGGTTCTCGAATGGCTACCACGTGCCGGCAGACGGAGTGTAGGATGGCCCTCAACAAGATGGACCTATGAAATTACACCACAGACATACTTGAATAGACCGCGGGAGTACGAATGTGGACTGTGAGTAAATGCCATAGCGGAATAGAAAGAGACACTTGCATATGGGCCCCCTCTATCCTTGTCTATGCGCGTTTATCATTCTTTAATTGAGTACAATAATTCCGAATTCTTTAATTCTGAATGATGTCCCGCGCATGCGCGACTATAGAGGAGGAGAATAGAGGAGGCCCATATGCAGCTGTCTCTTTCTATTCCTCTATAGATTTCTCAGGCTGGTCGCGTCTTCTATTTTAGTATGTCTGTGCATTGCACGGTCGTAGGAATTAGGTGGATGGAGACTCAAGACCGTTCGTTATGGCATTCATAAGGGAGGCGTAAGTCCAAAAGTGGACGTCTACCGGCTGATGATCGTGATGAATATGATGATGATGATGATTTTACCCAATAAGCCGACCGGCTAATCTTTTTTATAAGCTTTTATTTACCCTGCAATGTATGTTAGTATGTATGTATGTTTGTTTAGGTCAAATCATGCAAGCTGAATTAGAACCTTCTCTTATCCTATAAAGGTGAAATTTTATACGTTAGTTCAGTTCCGATGAGAATGCATTTTTATGGTGAGCATGACCTGTTTCTACAACCAGGATTGGCTCCCGATGAGGCTACTTTTCTACAGTCAACAGCACACACACACAATATTGTATACGCATTCAATTATGATATCCCGTTCTAAGTTTCACCGCGACATGACTGCTTCCCCCTAGGTTGGCTTCCAACGAGAGGACTCCTCGACGGTCAACACCACAGACACGAATTTTTGGATACGCATTCAATTATGATAGTAAGTTCTAAGTTTCACCATGACATAGCTGCTGCACCCAGGGTTGGCTCAAGACAGAGCATTTTAATAAATGCTTATTTTTTTAATGTGTTTTTACTATTAACTCTATTTTGTCACCTGAGAGGATGTACAACAACCAGGAACTACTTTCACTATAAGAGGCCCTACTTTCACTCTTTGAGAAGTAAAACTAGTGCTAAAGGTTTTATTGGAGGAGTAAATTACTCGGATTCCCGCAAAAAGCAACGGCTATTATTCCAATACTTCCATAATATCTCTAGCTTTTCCTGTGCATTTTTTTCACGAACGGCTTCATCGGTTGAAGCCCATGCGCTCTCTGTTCTCGTTTCGCTGACCCGCGAAGAAAAAACGTTACACATGTCGAATGACGATTGGGTACTTTTTAAAGTTTGTTATGCGCGGAACGCGTTGGAACTCAAGTGGTGCCGCCGCCTGAGAGGCAGCTCAGACCATATCAGCCGCTCTAACGGCGATTGGCCGAGAACGAGTTCGTGTCTGCGCACTTTAATGTCCGAGTACCACTTGTCACTTTCCTTCGGTATCGTAACACTGCTACCGGCGCTTTTAGCTCCACATCGACTTCGCCGATCAGAATCGACTCGTTATGTCATAGCGTCGACTCGCACCGACTTGAGCTTGTTCTATTTAATTAGCCAGTTTATTAATGATGACTAAAAAGGAGCAGAAATAGAGAATGTTGGCATTGGGTAAATGGAAAGTAGGTTAGTGATAGCTGTGTCATCACTGTTTATTTTATTCCCAGAGCTTTATACAGTTCTTTATTATTATGTTGAGTAATAATAAATAATATACCTAGTTATCGAACAATATACGCACTGTACAAAGACGGTCTTATCATACTAAGGCAATCTCTTACAGCCAACCATAACGTCGTTTTGACAGCGGCCGGGTAGTTCATTCACTCCTTATGACTATGACACTAGTAATTAAATTTATTACATGTATTACTATGACAGTATTAATACATGTAATGCATGTAATACATGTAATACATGTATTACTATTAAATGTATGACTTAGCAATTAAAAAACACAATAACACAATGTCACAGACAAAGGAAAGGAATTGAAGGAGGTAAAGCGTACACCAATTGTGAGAGAAATTTTGCTCTTTCAGAAGTAACTTGAACACAGAGAGTGATTGTGCGTCACTTTAAAGGGAGCTGATTCCATGATCGAGCTTCATGGACAGAAAAGGAGTAAGCACAAGACAAAATATTACGACTAGGGATGAAAATGATGTTTTTCTGACGTGATCGTAGTGGAGGAATTATTGAACTGAAGTCAAATAATGCTGCACATTTATTTATAATGTTGTCACTTAGTCAGTATAGAGAGAAATATTAAATATCAAACAGTAGAAACTAATGTTAAATTTAGGGTGGGGAAATACATTTAAATCAATATATTAGTAGGGAATTATGACAATGAATATACTTTTAAATGTATAGACCAAGTCTATCTCTCTTGGTGTGCGCAGGTGTGTGTGATGAGCTAAAAAGGTGTTTAAGAGGGAGAGGTGTGCACATACGAGTTAGTTAATGGTGTGTATGTGTATTTGTTTGCCAAATGGTCATTTTTGATAAACCCGTTAAAGTTCTCTTGAAAAATACTGAAAATATTGATGTTGTAGAATTCATAATTCTATTGATCTATTGCTCTGTTAATTTATAGTCGCGAAGTTGGTCATTATTATATGTGGTTCTCTGAAATTATTATTTCCAGTTAGTAGGAACTACTAAATTTATTAAATGTAAATAACCTAATTAATAATCGTATTTCTGAGGAAGAGCACTAAAATTTGAACAATTCAGAAAGTAGATACCGAAGTATATTGGTAATATAATTTTGTCAGTATTGAGCTCTCGTCAAAACGAACATACCCATTAGACTATATGAATAGAAACGGTCATTCAGATCAATATGACTGTAAAACGATGTTATTTTTTAAATGTGGATACGTATTAAAGCTGCCAAATATTACCTCGATTGTTCTAAAAGGGCTTAATGACTACACTCTATTCAGATTTAAAAACCTCGTAAAAATCTGTACGGTTGGGTGGACTGCGTTTATATTTAGTACATTTTAGGAGATTGTTCGTCCATTATTATAGTTTCTTCAGCTTCCCCGACTCAAGTCTTCTATTTGAGTACAACATTAGCAAAAGAGTTGATTGTCTATTGGACAACCGTCAATTAGCGGGCTAGAGGTCTATAATTCCCACAAGGAGCTATACATACTAACGCTAGAGAAAGAATAAAATCGTATCTATAGGTTCTTGTACCCCAAGTAATACGGATATTATCCACTATTCTATCCCAGTTATTTTGTTCGGGATATAGTTGGGTGCAACTCTTTTCATCTACGGTGAAAGGTGCGTACAATCCCGCACGACAAAGGATATTGAATGGAAGAGTGGGTAGTACATATAATACTGGCATAAATCGACGTATTAGATCCCGATAACTATGTTTGCACTAGATCTCACGTTTTGTTGGCGGAGCCGTGCGACTGGTGGCGAGAACCGTTCGATACCTAAACGGTCTTTTTCCGACAGCACCAAATCTAGATATCATTCATTAAAATGTCAGAGTTAAAATTTTAGCTTTAGGTTTATCTGGGTGCAATATTTAAATATTAAATTATATTACCGACTTTTACAATTATTATCTGCTACCTACTACCTATATCTAATACATACTATTCCGTCTTGTTTAGTATAGTTAATATTATTATATATGATATAAAAGCGATTATATAGTATTATTACCTATTTAGAACATGTGTGTAATTAATTTGAGTGTCAAATCAATGACTTAAGCTGGGCATTGACGGTCAGTTTTTCGCGTCAGTCCAGACGTAAAACTGTGGCGTCACTCCAAATGGTTTTATGCCAACTAGATTTCCCCATTCACTGGCGTCACTCCGGCTCTTCAGTTTTCGACCGGCCCGGCCGCATAAAGGACGTGTCTCTTTGCGGACGTCCACGAATAAAAATGGATTCCGATTCCGAAGAAGAAACATTCCTTGTTACTACGGCTACTGTTTGTTTTATTTTATTTTATAGCAAACTTACAGATAGTAAATATATAATACTAGTATGTTCAATACATATACAAACCAAACAAATTTACTACCCTATGAACAGTTTTCAATGCTTGCATTACAAATTAACAGAAATAACATGAACACGTTGATAGTAGAAAAAATTATAATAAAGCTAATAATAAAACAAGGGTAATAAAATTAATAATTAAATAAGTTGTTAATAAGGTTATTTGGATAGAGCAAAATAGAAGTATGAGTAATTGGATAGTAATATTTATTATACATAATATGATATAATACAATAGTCTGTTATAATATAGTAATCACATAATACAGTACATTAGGATGGCAGTTAGTGAAGTCTTAAGAAGTAGGAGATAGGCTAGGTATGATCGAGTCTTTTATTAAATTAATGGAATCATAAAATATATCTAATCCTTTACACGATTTATCAAAAACGCGACACATTGTTAAACAAGATACTAATAGGAGACAAGCTATAAACCCTCATGAGAGATGCACTACCACTCTTCGTTTTTTAGCATCGGGAATGAAATCTGACTTCTATAATATCTAATTCAATTTTATAAATAATATCTTAATAAAATTGGAATATTTTATCTAAATAAAATCTTCTAAGGCTTTTTGTCGATACTGTTTATTTTTAAAAATTTTGTCGGTTATTTTCCATAAACATTCTGAATTTCTATATTTTTTGATGAAATCCATCATTATGACAAGTCCGACACTGCCATGACAAAAACAAAAATGCAGCACGCGAGCGCTGAGAGCCAATGATCCTGAGAGCGAACTGACGCGTTGGATTGCCGATTGCGCACTCACGGTCAGTTTGGCGCGACGCGCCAGTTGGATTATGGTAGCCACGGAAAATATTCGTGGCGCGTCGTCAGTTAAAACTCTGGAGTGACGATTCGACATTCACGATCAAATTTTGGATGCACGCCAGTTCAACTGACGCGAAAAACTGACCGTCAATGCCCAGCTTTAAGCTATTTAGTCGGTAAAGTTGTTTTGGTAGAAATTAGAATGGAATTCCACGGTTCATCTTAAAATTCTGCCACTTCTTTAGATGCCACATCTGCACACATTCTGCCACATCTGCATCTTAAGATGGACATTTGGAGTCCGACTGCAGAAAAATGTTCGCATTGAGTGTATTCAGAAAAATGCTAATAATATAATCTACAGAAAGAGCTTTCAATGACGACATTTTACAAACTTTTAATATGGATGAATCACAACTATATAAAGAGAAGAAAACGTTTGTTATTCAATTAAACGAGAGGTTTAATTGAATTAAACGAGAGGCTTAATTTAAACGTTTAATTGTTCAGTTAAACGCTTGTTATTCAAAAAAACTATTTCGCGATTCTAAATAACAATAGAGAGTTTAAAATCTCCGAAAGAAGAGCTCCTGGTCATATAGCATAATCAATGATAGCAGGATTTAGAATTACTAAAAACTTTACAAGTTATTGGATTAGTCAGACTCTATTAGAAAATAATATTGTAAACTGATAGTCAGACAATAGTTTCATTATAATGGAAGATTACTTACAAGATGTTAGAAGATTTAAAAATTACGAGACACTGGACAAGAATAGGCCGAAAGATTTTACAAATTATTTTAAAGTTTCAATAATGCCTAGTAGCCATGTCCTAGAAACGCTGTTAGTCTCAATGTTTGCAACGATCAGTGAAAACCACATCGAAAATCGTCAAGTGGTTCTTAAGATTAGTCAAATCAAACAGACAGCATACAGACGCTTTTAGAGAGCTATTTAAATCATCGCAGGAAATTACTTTGCATCAACTTAAAATTACTTGCAACACTGTCATTGACTAAGAATTACCAGAATGGAGATTGGCCGATAGTGCGAGATAACAAGGCAAACAAAACGTGTTAAATCGACCTGTACACCTAACTAAGCCTTGGCTTGTTCTAGAATGAGCATTTTCAGAAATAGCCTCGAGTGTGCACAGAAAATGAATTTAATAAATTAAAGAAACAATAAAATCTTTAATAAAAGAAAGAAACGAAGCATTCAAGAGAAAAATATATTTTTTAAAACTGGTAACAATAGTCATATAAAGTTAAAAATTAATAAACAGTCATAGTAACAACATAGTTACAAAGATATCAAAATTGTTATAAAAATAATAAAGTTGCCATAAAAATAATAAAATAGCCATAAACACGTGAAAATAATAAAATTACAATATATTAAAGTTTTCAGTAAACGAAATAAATAAATAAAAAATAAAATACAAACGGAGCTGCCATGGAATTCACCGACCGGAGTCGGGCCCATCATAATACTATTTTATTTTTTTACACTTCTGGGGGGTGAGCAGTGGATTCCGGACTTACGAACCGGCCGTGGTAGGTTTAGGACAGCTGTCTTGCCACATGTGAGCGTTCACCTTACCACCCATTCACTCCCCCTTCGAAGCCATAGAATTTGAGATGCAGAAATCGCGGTTTTAGATAATTTTTCTAGGAAGGAGTTGATTATTTTCCTGGAAAGACCAAGATCTTTAAAAAGGTGAAACAAAGATTTAGCTGGCAGGCCACGAGCGCCTACTTCCACCGCGTGAAGGTGAACAGTGAAGCCGTTCCGGGTGACGGCATTTTCGAGGTCATGGTATTTATTTAATTTGTACTCGTGGTTTTTTGGGATATTTGATTCCCATGGAACAGTTAATTCTACGATAAGGACCATCTTCCAAAATAGAGAGTAAAGAGTTATATCTGGACGCAGGGCTGTGCATCCGAGACTTTCAGGGAATTTATACTGCTTAGAGACCGAATCGACCTCCATAATCCAATCTGAAGCTTTCTCGATTATTGAGAAAGGTTTTGCAGTGAGATGTTTTTGCCTTTAGAGCCATAATAGCCTAAATAATCAAATGCCATTAGAGCCTAAATAATCAAATGAAATAGACGTAAAATGGAAAAAAAACTAGTTCATTTAATGATTAAATTACGTCCATTATCTTGTGGATTCATCCCTTGGTGGATTATCTCATTGTATATCGATCAGCTAAGACTTCTGCTTCTCACGAGAGAGTCGTTAGTCGCAGATGTTATTTCATTTGCACATGTACCTATATCTGGGAATCGTACTTTGGAGCCGCCCCCGAAATGTCGAAATACAAATATGCAAATGCTTAAATCTTTCTTTCGCCATCTGAATAATTCAACGTTTGAAATGTGTCCCAGATGTGCATGACAAAGTCAGCTGAGTGTTGAAAGTGGCCGTAGCCGCTACGGCGCGGCGCTGCCCACTCTTGACGAGGAATGCAAAAAGCGACACCACCGGCCTTGATACCTTTTTAACAAACTTGCATCAGAAAATATACCACTTCAGGTTGTAATTGGCCCCGGTAATTGTACGATAATCGTAATTGCGTGATCGTTGCTACGATTATACGACTTAAAGAACCATTAAGGAAGCTCAAGGTCTTCCTCTACTTGTTTTTGAGGTGCCCTCTAATCGAGCATCTGAATTTTACGGAATGCTTCTCGAAGTAGGTATAACGATTTTCTAGTTTTTATAAACGATTTTTTAAAACAACAAAATATTTTACGATAGCGTTAGCCCGAACCGCACACAAGGCTGGCGCGAAGCGCCTTGCTGAAAAAAACAAAAATAGAGTTTTCTAAAAATCTATTTTGTCCACGGTTTAGATCATTTAAAAACCAGCAAAGCTAGAATGTAATCTGTTAATCTATCTGACGTCTATTTACCTCGCTCATTGATATCTCAAGTACGCCTGGATCGATTTCAAAACTTCTTTCAACAATCAGATTTTTTCCATCAATGGGAAGAGCTGATTAGATTTTGTGGGACCGTCCATTAACCTAACTGCCATAAAATCTAATGACTGAAAAATCACAATCTTAGCCGTACGTTCACCACCTTCTTTATTAGTTCTTTAAAATAAACTAACATAAACAGAATAAACCAAATTATGCGTTCTTGAGTTACAATAATATGCTTAAGAGACCATACATTGAAAACCCTTTATTCCATTTCGGAAATTCTTTCTAATCTAATCTAATCTGTTTTAGTCATAGATAGCAAAAGCTGATAATCTTTAGGGTTCCGTAAGTACCTGAAATTGATCAAGGAGCTGCCATACAAACAAACTACTGAGAAATCACACTTTCATCCACACGGTAGACGTCTTTTTATTGGCCATCGAAATTAATACAAAATACGGATTTTTAAAAGAATTTTTGAAATCGGACTGTGCGTTCTTGAGTTACAAAATTCAAATCTGCATAGTTTCAAGGGGCGGTAATTATTAATGTAATATCCTACTTAAACAATTCTTCGGCCAATCAGTTTTACTCGTCCTATGGATGTGCTGATTATAGCTGCCATATACAAACCGGTCCGCGCCCAGCACAATCTTTTTAATAACAAGAACAATAATTTTAAAAAATTAAAAAGACGACTGCCCTTACCAAAAGTGAACTGTTGTATTTACAATTATTAGAAAAAAAAATGTTAGCTCTAAAAAGCACAGGTATCTTGAAACGATCGCACGCCGCTGCGCCGCTGCCGCACTTTAGTCGGTTGCCCTCGGAGCTCAAGTAATAAAAAGTTTTTTATGAAATATTTGTGGTTTGTGTATTTATCCATATAGATGCATATATATTTCCGAAATGTGGTTTTCAGGGTTTTTATTTGATACTAAACACGATATATTTATCTTGATTTATTGATATTTGGGCATTACGATAGTTACTTCCTGATATTTTGGTACTTTAGGTATCGTACGATACTCAGGATGGCATAATGATTCTAACAATACTATACATTTCTAAATCGGCTCAAGCGTTTAGAAGTTATAGTGGAATAAAGAAACGTAAACATACATAGATGAATCCTAAACACATAACTCTCCTTTTTTGGGCAGTCGTGTAAAAAGTATTTGTAAGTATTATATACTGGTTACGATATTTCAAGGTACGATTGCTTTGATCTGCGAATGACAAAGTTACATTTACTTAACCTTCATTACGGAAACGGTCAGTCATATTGTGATAGTTACTTTAATTTTTATCCTTTTTTTCTGCTTACAATTGCTAGCTATCCACCCACACAGGTATTAGATAACCACCTTAAGCTTTTATAGTTTGTTCAAACTGCATTATCATTACAATTAATTAATGTGATTTTGAAATATTATAAGTTGATTCAAACACACAAAAACTGTTTGTACTCCGAGTTCTAGCTACTAGACTTAGAGCTTCTTAGAATAAAAAGTTCGTACTCTTCCCAAATCATTTTCTGTTTTTTTATTATCCGGGAAATTTTGTGTCATCGCAGTGTTTTACATTTTGATGAATCTGTTTGTGGAATATATTAGCTATGATCTCATTCTTTATTCACTAAAACCGCCGATAACGCATCAATAGATGATGTAAAGATCCGGATGTTCATTAGAAAATCATTGAATCTTTGCAAAGGCGTCGAACGGGTTATGCTATAACTCACTTTCTCAAAAGACATTCAAGCACACCCTCTGGCACTACTCCTGCACGGTAAGTTTTAATACAACACACGTATGTATCTTATATGCAAAATAATGCTATGACTAAGAGATATACGTACCTAATTAATAGGCCAGGTGAGATAAAGAGTAGATACGTAGAGTAGAGACTTCAGGTAGATACAATCGACACATCGAGGGAAACAACCAAGGTTTGTTTGTTTGTTTGTTTGTTTCTACTCTTTATCGTGAAGTTTCACAATGGGTGTGTTTATTATCATATCACAATCTCTTACAACCAACCATACTATGAAATGTTTATATGTATATATGTGTGCATATGTGTGTGTGTCTTGTTATTGTATTCGCTCAACAGAATTGAAATGCAGTTTCGTTGATTTTATCCCAATAGAAAATAATGACACAGCCGGGAATCAAACCCGGAACCTTATAATGTAAGTTCAGGCGACCTAACCGCTATGACAACGGGCCGTGTGCGAGAGGCTACAAAGGAGACAATACTACCTGAAGATGACCGATAGTTAGGTAGTTAGTTCAGATAGTTATCCTGAAGAGGACCGATACTAAAGAGCATAATCGAACTCGCGAACATTTTTCGTATTTAATGAGATATCTTACTTGATAAGTTTTTTTCATTTTCCCGCCCTTTGTAGGTGCGACGTGCTGAGGATAGACGGAAGTGCGAAGCCGGAAACGATAAAATGGCCGAATGTGTCTGCTGGCCGAGAAGCCGAATGACCACACACCACCCAACTCTAGTCGACGTTTAGAGGACGGCTACCGCGGCCGGCCATATTTATAATGTCGCCAGTGCGGGGCGGTTATCCACCATACTTCGAGCTTCGCGCACTTATCGGATTAAATACATATCGGCATCGGAATTTCTTAAATCTTTAAATAAGTGTTGACATCCGTAGCAAAGGATGTCAACACTTGTTTAAATTCAGACTTCTTTTACCGCTTTTCCAAAATGACCTGAGAGAGGGAAAACCCTGACCAAACTTGAGGCATATTGAGGCATCTTGCCGGATAAACCATTTTAAAGCCTAAACATCTAAATAATTGAACTAAACATCTAAACGAAACATGATTGTTCTCAATAAAAAAATATTCTTGTTAGAAGACTTAAGAGATAAACATGGTGATGATCAGGAAGCACCTAGTGCCCAATGGCGGTTCCTTCATACAATCCGAAAAGCCCGGCTGGCCTTATTTTAAAAATCATCTTGAAAAGGTCGCTAACTAATATATGAATTTGCGAGTGCCTATTGCTATCTAACGGGCACAGATCGCTCCATGCGACAAAACAGCTTATCGACAAATCGACAATTCGCTGCAATCTTACCGAGTTCAGTTCAGCTAGTCATCTCGCTCGCACACATAGGCTTGCAACGGGTCTTTTAAAATCAGTGGTCCTCTCATTCTGACCTGTGGCAAATTACGCAAAACAATATATGTACCTACACAACTTTCGTATTGACGAATAAGCCAGGCTTGCGTTATGAAAGTAGAATGCGAGCATGTTCCGTTTGTTTTGAACAAGTGGCAGAACAGATTTTTTATTGTATAATTACAATTGATTTGTAGTTTTTAATGCCTGATAAACAATGGAGGTAATTGTCCCTTGTGGCTGGGTTGATTTTCCTCCGCTGCCTCATATTTACTAAAAATGCACGCTTGAGAAAAGGGGAGACTTGATGTCGAGGAGGGTTCGAAGTATTTGCAGTCTCCTCTCAGTTTTCTTATATAGACAGGAGCCACTGACACAGTTGCCACTGTCCAGTATCGAGATAATCAATGCGTTACATAGATGCTAGGATACGGATAAATAGAACCCGTCAACTCAGGAAGTTTTAACAAAATTTATCGTTTTGTCTCCCGTGAGGTGAGCGCAGAAGACTTGGGACGAAAAACAATCCACAGTCTAGCTACGTCACCTGCCCGTCGGAGGCCAACGCCTTACGGCGCGGCACCGGGAGTGGTACCCAGCGGGCAGTCTCGCCCCTTGACTAACAGTTTGGAAGGATATATCCGTCTGGAATTAACTTTCAGGATACCTCATACCTCCTGACTGGTTACAGGATCGAGGTCGCTTGCGCGGTCCTCTCCCTTATGACGCGGTGATTTGATGGCAACCGAATCTATCGCGGACCACGGCATCCTTTGCCCGAATTATTCACCCAGCAGTTGCCATAAGGTTAACAACCACCCCTGCTCTATAGGAAATATTACTCCCCCAGCTGTTGGTCGGAGTGCATAATCGATTGGCTGATGCCGCACGGCGCGCATGCCGTCTAGGGGCGCCCGAAGGTTGACTCCTAGGGAAGACTGGCCCGCAGGCTAGCGTCCTACCCTGGCTCTCCCTTCTGCGTGGATGCCGCCGGATGGGTGTTGATCCGTGAGTTATGATCGACCCTGAACGAATGGGTCTTCGTGGCCAACTCCAACAGGGCCCATTGGCTCCAACAGGGCCCATTGGCACAGAGCTGTCTAGCCAGTGCGGAACTATTCATTATTCCGTTAAGTGTTCGCCGACCTTCGTTACCTGTTGGGCACCACATTATGTTAGGTAGTGGAGTAGCGCCGAAACGGAGAGTAGGGTGAACTCGCATCGCACCTGACTTGCGTATTACCTACACGCATGCGCGCAGGCGACCGCGACGCGATGACGCGGACGCGACGCAAGGGTACGCTACGAAACACTCGCTTCGATGTTACGTCATGCAGTGCCTAATTTTTATCGCCGGAATGCCACCTATGCCAAATATGCATAATATAGGCAATCCAAACGAATCTAGAGCAAAGAACGTTACATTAATCGACGTGCGAGTACATTATAAAGTAATAAATGTGCCCACTGCACGTGCCATAACATTCAGGCGACGCAATTTCTTTTGTTCGAGCGCAGCAAAGGAATCTGTTTCTCTTAAGCCGGGTCCGCTGTGCCATGCTATCCTGTTTTGCTAACATAATAACCAATAACCAAGGTCATGTTATTTTGGGGCGTGGCCAACTGTTTTGTTAGCTGTTTTGGTTTGCCGAGTCGAATGGATAACTTTCCCCGCGATCGCCTGAGGGTCGGGGGACAAAATCATTCATTTCGTATTTGTGCTCGTCAGAGACACATCTCGTCAAATCTTTTTGATATTGTGTAAGGTTGTTGTAGTTTATCGTTTTAATGGAGTGGAATAAAACAACTCTGTATATTGTATACAATTGATACGGGGAAGACCCGTTATTTGGGACGCTACATCCAACGAAAAAAAAATATTTTTTAAAATCTAGATGCTTTTCTCATGTCAATCTCATCTCACATGGAATAATATCACTACGCCATGTCGTTTGTTTTTGTATATCTGCCAATATGAATGTTAAAAGTCTCTGAACAACAGAAATTTTGTTTAATCCAAATCTGTCTTCAATTTGCAATTCTTGATAGTCGTTGAAAGAACGTGGCTGTAGGTAGGGTCTAACTTGAATTATATTTCTATTTCTTCTACCAAGAACTAAATCCACTATTGCCAAAACCGTGGACACGTCTTCCTCGTCGGAACTCATTTTAAATAGATAAGTTACTAACAAAAATATTATATACACGAAAATCGCAGTGAATGGCCTGTTAGCTAAACATGTTTTACTAATATGTTAGAAAAACAATATTTTGTTCGTAGCATGGCATAGCGGATCCGGGTTAGCGGTTGACATCAGAATGTATGGAACGCGTTTATTGATGAAGAAACCGGACGGTCGGGAGAAGAATGGAGTAGAATAATGCTAGGTTTATTCGGACTTAGTGCTTCTCCCTAACGCTAACATGCTTAGTGATCATGAGAAGTAAATGTTTACATGTTGGTATTAGCAGAAACGTATTAGTGGCACGACATGAGTTCGAAATGGAACATAACCACCGCCTTACTTTTAATAGGATTTATAATATGTTCCTGTATGAATTTTATAGTTGTTTCGAAATTCCACATTGCTGCCGCCATAATCACAAAATAAACTTAGCAAATGTCAAGTAAACAGAGACAAACGTGCGTCACTTGCTGTATCAATTTGTCACTAAGCACTTGCCGCGGCTGTTCACACGAGTCAGCATGCGACAAGTGCTTAGTAATTTGTGGTTAGGGTAGTCGGTTGTCGCTAAGTAAATAGGATCGACTTCTATTCGCTTGGACTGGCAGTTTAGCTAATAGTAAGCACTATTTAAGCATGTTTACATGCAAGGCAAGTACTAAGCATTAAATACTAAGCCCGTATAAACCTAGCATAATTCTAGGTTTACATAGTTGTTTCAGAATTCCACATTTCTGCCTCCATAACCAAATAATAAACTTAGCAAATGTCACGTAAACAGAGACAAACGTGCGTCACTTGCCATTTCAATATGCCACTAAACACTTGCCGCGGCTGTTTACATGAGTCAGCAATCTGCAAGTGCTTAGTAATTTGTGGTGGGGGTAGTCGCTTGTCGATAAGTAAATAGGATCGACTTCTATTCACATGGACTGACAGTTTCACTAATGCTAAGCACTATTTCAGCATGTTTACACGCAAGGTATCAGTATAAATGACACCTACTAATCATTAGCTACTAACTGTAGGTAAACCTAGCAGAACTTTGAGCAGTGCCGAATTATCCAATAGGCCGAGTGGGCCTATTGACCCCACGCCTCTTAAGGGCCCCGAGATAAAATTAATTTAAATAATCTAAAAATTGCAATCGGTTTCTTATATATAGAAAAGAGTCATTGAAATGAAATTCTATGGAGAAAATATTTAAAACCCTTTTTAATCCGACTATATACGTATAATTAAAACAAATTATAGACATGGCCGCTGCCAGCATGTGCGATCGTAACTTGTTTATATGCGCATCTTTGCTAGGCGACGTAACCGTTGTCAGAAATGTTAACGGCCCACTTTACCGGTGCGATCGTGTTTTTTTTATATACTCGTCTATTCCACACTATACCTATCGTCCTCAGAATGTTTGGCAGCCCAAAGGAGGCCCCGAAAAGTGCAAAGGGAGCCCCGAGATTTCGACGGCCTAAGGGCCTCTACATTTGTTAATCCGGTACTGGCTTTGAGACAAGCCAGAAGTCAAAAACTCCTCGCACTGAAATGATCGGGAATAGAAAAAAAATAACGGAAAATAACTAAAATATGTTTTTTTCGAACTACACTCCATTAAAATTTATTTATTTTCGCATTTGCACGAACTTGCCGTTGAAAAAGTAGTCTCTGTCCAAAGTTAGGGTTTTTAAAATGGCTATTTTGAACGTCTCAACAGCTTGTGTCTTGAAAGAGCTGACTGGAATGTAAGTTAATTCAGAACTATAAGGAGGGTTGTCCATCAACTCGATGTTTTAGAGTTTCCTTTGAACTCTTTTATTTTTCACCAATATCGTGGCGGAGGTTATGTGACGCTTCGGGTTACCCTCACGGAGTTGAGCTATAATTTCTGGAAAACATGAAGTTGTGTACCTCAGATTAATATCTGAGGTAACCTGATTTTAAAACAAACAAAGGGACCCTTTTCTTGATATGCATGCGTTACCGGACAACTTTATTGGAAGACCCCAAACTGCTGATTGACATTTAATGACACAGGCAATTTATAGTCCTGTTCAGTTAAGCCACCAAGAGCGGCTCGTTAACTTGTGTCGCCTCAACTCACGGTTTAACTCCTATCCGGCAGCCTCCTGGAAGAGGGTCGAACCTGGAACGGACTCCGTTTTCGCCTGCCACGGCACGTGGATCGGTTTCTCTGGGGGATGGCCTTCGGGTGCTGCTGGGTGGTTTGCGCATTGTGCGGCGTCAGCCATGCGATTGTGCACTTTAGCGAATATACGCAGGGTCTGGAATGCTCATATACGTTTCCTGAGAAGCGGGGGTCTTGTTGACCTGATGTCAGCTACTCTTGAAACGACCCGTTGGCCACCTGATCCTGTGTGTACATAAGGGCAAAGGACGCCACGGTCCGTGATAAACTCCTACTGAATTACCGCTAACATCAGATAGAGGCCGCGCGACTTTAGACCCGTAAAAATACGGGAGGACGGAGAAATCCGGCCAAATCTGGTAGTGTGGGCGCAAGGCTGCCCGCTAGTTTAACTTTCCAATGCCACGCGGTAAGGTGTTGAGTTCTCATGAACATGGTGGCCTAGCTAGACCATAGACTGTTTCGTTCCTGTCTCTACCTTCACCACACGGTTGAAAGAGCGATAAATATCATTATACCTTCCTGGGGTGGTGGGTTCGCCCGTAGTAGCTTGACACTTTCTGTTCCGGCTTATATTATGAGTATATCCGTGATTCATTAGATGAGACGATGGTAATCGACATTATTCTATTGAAGCGTTGCATAGTAAACTGGCATCAGTTACCACGAGCCGACTTTTGCTCTTTAATAAAATTATGCCTTATCTAACGCGTAACTAGGTTTGCGACGCCCAACTCATCCAGAATCATATCAGAGGGCTACCTGGGGGTCTATCAGGACATCGAGGTATGTACTCTACATAGTTTTACAATTTGTCGAATGCTGCATAGAATCCGATACAGATTAAGTCTCGTGTCTTTCCTTTCTACTAGAACCCTGAATCTGGACCGCCTCGATAGCGCTCTCGTCCTCTCTTTCTGGCCCGCCGGTTGTAAGCGAGGGAAGTATTAAGTTACTCAGTGCAGTGCTCTTTTCTTTTTCCGATCTTATTCTGTTCTTTTCTACTGTTTCTAAAGAAGAAGCTAATAATGGACCCTTTTCCAGTTAGGCCACTAATACCCATGTGTATAGGGTCGGTCAAACTTATGCGTCAACACCCATCTGGCAGCCTCCACGCAGAAGTGCTAGCCCGGGTAGGACCTTGGACTGCTAGACCAGTTGCCCTAGGAATCGTTCTTCGGGCGCTTCTGGACGGCTTGAGCACCGTTCGGCGACAGCCAATCGAATGTGCATTCCGACTGATAGTCGGGAGAGTCTGAAACGGCTTTGTTTTTAATAGAGCGGGGGTAGTTGTTCGCCTTACGGCAACTGCTCTTGAAACGACCGATCGGCTACCCGATACCGGGTGAAGAGCCGGGCAAAAGATCTCGTGGTCCGCGATCGATTCGGTAGACATCTAATTACCGCTACGCACCTACGGGAGAGGACTGCGCAAGCGACCTCGAACCCGTAACCACTCGGGAAGCCGGAGAAATGTGGCCGAAACTGGTTGCCAGGGGGTGAGGTTGTCCCACTGTGTTACCTTGCTGGTGCCTCGCCGTAAGGCGTTGCCCTCTGGCGGGTTCGTGATTTTTGCTGGACGGTAGATTGTTATCATCCTCAAAGTCCTCTTATACGCTCACCTCACGGGGGATAAAACTATTACTATCGTTAAAACTTCCTGGGGTAACTGATTCGCCCGTTCTAGTCGACAACCACAAATGTTTCTCTTTAGAGCTAATGGGCCTTGCGCAGTTGGACCATTAAGACCTATGTGTTAATGGTAGGGTAGGCCCAACTCACAGGTCAACACCTATCCGGTAGCCTCCACGCAGATGTGCGCTAGTCCAGGTAGGACTCTGTGCCTACGGGCTAATTCCCTTAGAAATCGCCCTTCGGGCGCTCTTGGACAGTTTACACACCATGCGGCGTCAGCCAATCGATTGTGCACTCCGACTGATAATCGGGGGAGTATGGACGGCTTGTTACCTATAGAGCAGAAGTGGCTGTTAACCTTGTCGCAGCCGCTCTTAAAACAACCATTTGGCTACCCGAACTAGGTGAACAGCCGGGCAAAGGACGCCGTGGTCCGCTATAGATTCGGTAGACATCGAATCATCGCTACACAAGGGAAAGGACCGCGCAAGCGACCTCAAACCCGTAACCAGTCGGGAGGCAAGAGATATCTGAACCTAACTGGGCGTGTAGTGTCGGCCCGTTGGGTGAATACCTGGTTTCTCGCGGTAAGGCGATGGTCTCTTACGGGCGAGTGGCGTAACTAGTAGACAGTAGACTGTGTCGCCCCTAAGTCTTCTACGCCCACCTCACAGGAGATAGAACTATCAAATATCGTTAAAACTTCCTAAGGTAAGGGTTCGCCTATTGTAGTTGACAGCTCTTGTTGTTTCTCTTTAGATTTTCTTACCTAAATTGCTTTAAATGTAACGTTTTCGGTTGATTTCAGCGTGAAGGTCGTTGTGCATGCAGAACCCAATGAGACCAGATCCCCGGACTTCCCTACCTTGTCTCCGACCAAGAAGTGAGAAGAAATAGAGATTATCTGTATCACTTTGGAGTAGTAATCTTCTACGGGAGAACCCGTCACCCCAGGAGTGTAGAACAATAATAATAATAATAATAAAACTCTTTATTCTTAAGAAAAGGCGAGCTTATTGCCTGCAGGCAATATTTTAGAGCTAACCTATACTATTGTAAGAACATTATTTGCGAGTAGACTACTTAACCTATATAAAGGGTATGACAAATAAAATAAAGGAGGATAGAAAGAAATATATACTATACTCTTTGTGGGCACAGATTTGCCACATCAAAATAATCACACACCTATAAGGACGCTAAAGTTTTAAAAGGAGGGGAATGGGAGGGGAAAGGCAATTTATCTGGAGGATTGCAAATGCTCTCTGAGTCTGTTTTTAAAAGTTGTTATGCTTGGCGCGGTTCTCACATTTTTCGGCAAAGCATTCCAAAGACGGGCTCCATGCACGGTGAAAGAGAATGAGAAGAAGTCACTGCTATGACTAGGGATAGAGAGTAGCAGGTTGTTTTTTGATCTCAGAGGGCGACCATGAGCCGATAGTGCAGTAAATCTGCCGGTAAGATAATTGGGAGCGACACCATCCAAGATCTTGAAAAGCATACAGAGAACTCGCATGTCTCCGTATACCATATCGATCGTGGGCAGAGAAATAAATATTTCACCGTCTAGCTACGCCAACATGCCTGTGAGAATCCAACGCCTGCAAAACTGCCCAATCCCGTCTTCATAAAATGAAGTATTATTAGTGGTCGACGAGGATATTTAACTTCTGGTCATATTGATTGGGACCCAAACACCAGCAAACGTATATTTCCTGAAACCCGGGAGAGCCGAAGTCGCTCCACATCTTTACCATCCACAAACCACAATTGATAGCAGCCTGGTGGAGCATATACTCTTTATCCATGCTGTTAGCGGCTGTGATTCGACGTCCGCGATTTTCAAACAAGGCAGTCAAGTCGCTGAAAACTGTTACAAGATATTCCGATCTCTTACCCTACATTTGCTGGTTTTCCAACCCCGGGGAAACACCAAAGGAAATCACCGAGGCAGAAGAAAGATTCTTTGTGGCCTTGTATGATGGGAACCTCTGCACCGCCAATCTAAATAAGCTGCGGTTTTAGAGCTATATTTTATCACCATATAAGCTGACTGGTAATATAGCTTCTCTTCCACCAACTGAAACCGCAGCGGAAAAAAACTCCCTGAAGGTGTTTTACCAAGTTCATCAGTGGCTGGAAACGAAGTTGTCACCCGACGACTGGGGTTTGAGGAAGGCTGCAACTCCTTGGTTCCTATCACCACCCTCAAGAGCCCAGCCCCAGATGCCCTGTTGACACTAGTAGCATGCTCATGCAAGAACTGCGTAACGTGCACGTGTAACTGCGGTTGCCGTAAAATCGATCTCTTTTGTTCCAAACTATGTGGGAGTTGTCAAGGGAACTGCTCCAACGTAGACCCAACCTTCGTAGATCACGAAGTCGACGACGTACCCTTGGTTGAGGAAGCGGAACAGATACGTTTTGAAGGTAAGTGTTACTGATAAACATTTCAAACTACAAATTATTAATAAATTAACAGCAGATATCGAACTGTCGCCTGACGAGTATATTTGTCTGTTTTCAGAGGAGGAACCGAACGGCGACAGACAGGAAGGCATCTCAGAACCGTCTTCTTCTTCTTTTTTTCTTTTGGCAATCCACCCAATTAGGGTGATTTCTGCCAGGTGGTTACTTATTTTTTTTTAATTTGGGAACTTTATTGTTAGTAGGACAGCACTGAAACTAACAGACACAAAACTTACAATAAAGGAACCAGTAGAAACTAGTACATTATGGAATGGAATATTGTTACTAAAGGGAAATGTGGTTAAGGGGGATAAAATTTACAGAGGATTTTAAAGACTTTTGGAGAGTTAAGGGAGAGGAGATGGTCCACACACAGTGGGAGCTGAATTTTGAGGGCTGTGAGGTCCGAGACGAAATTAAGATAGTTGTTGTTAAATGGACAGTTAAAAAAAGAGGTGCAGATTGCATGACCGCAATCGCATTGGGGAGACGGGAGGACGTGTATCCTAGAGATGAGCGGGAGTGCAGCTGTGGCCAATACGCAGCAATCTGCAAATGACTGCTATTTCCTTGCGGCTAAGTGGCTGATGATGGAACCATGGCTTAGGTCGGATTCCCGGCTTTAAAGTGGAGTACCTTTGCGCGTTGATTTTGGATGACAGACGCCACCTCTGTGTCCATTTGTGGGATAACTGGGATTCAAGGGTGGGGAAGAGATCAGAGGGAGGCAGAAGGAATCTCAGAACCTGCTGCAGAACATCCACTCGAAATGCAGCCCACTACACCCGAGGACCCCATCCTGGTCCATCGGGCATCAAGAGAAGAAAGAAGACGATGTAGAAGAGAGGGGGAAAAGAAAGAAGTTGAGTGAGATTTGGTGAAAAGAGAAAAGAGTGGAGGGAAATATTTAGAGGAAATGTGGAGGAAATAGTTGAGTGGAGTGTTGAAATATATTTATATATATATATAGCAAATTTCGCGGGGAGGGGTCCCCCCCCCCCCCCCCTCCTGTTCCCTAATGGCCGCTGACATAGTACCACATTGACGATCGGCCATTTGTAGTGTATTTACCAGCCTACTGTACTGTAATCTTTTCACTCAATACAAATAGTTTTATTTACGATTAGCAGACGTAGCTAACATAGGAGTTTCGCGGTTTTTCAAAAACGCAGACTACGCACCTTACATACCTACGTTTGCTGATGGGCTATTGTGACCTAAGGAAACCAGATTATCATAATATAATTGATTTTGGGCATATAAAGTTCACAGCGCGGGTCTACAGCAATTTCAAAATGTCATTATCTGCGTTTTTCTCTAAGCGACATTTTTTTTTCATTTTTGAGCGCGATGTAGTGGTAGTTTGGTACATCACATATGGATTGTAGCAAATTTTGCCTACTCTAATTTTGTTTAGAAGACTCGCTATCTTGAAATGTTTTATTTCGTGAGTTATATGCGAAAAAATAAATTATCAATTTTTTTTTCAATTTTTTTCAATTTCAATTTATTTCCAAAAAATCTTAACAGATTGTAGAAACTTAATATTTAGGTACATTTAAATTACAGTATATTAGTTCGTTTTTACAATATTTAAATTTATCACCACGTACATACAGTTACTTCTTTATTGCTTTTAGTATATTAGTTCAGTAATTAATACAGTATATTAGTTCGTTTTTACAATATTTAAATTTATCACCACGTACATACAGTTACTTCTTTATTGCTTTTAGGGCATCCAAATCATTTTTAAGATTTATTTACTAAAACCACAAATTAAAATAATTGATAAAAATAACCAAGAAATTAAAATCAGAAAGTCAGAATAATTAAAAAATACTACTTAAAATTGTCAAAAAAATGACCAAAAAATTTGAAAAATTATTTAAAATTAACAAACTCATCGATCGAGTAAAAAGCTTTGTCTAATAAGAATTCTTTAAATAACTTTTTGAATAAGCTTTCCACTTGAATAGTTTTTAAACTTTCTGGTAGCCTGTTAAAGTAATATGGCCCTGAGTATTTTGTGTCTTGCCTTGCTGTGTTTAGTTTAATACATGGTATAAAAATGTTTAATTTATTTCTCGTATTTTTAGTATGTGTATCTGAAAACTTTTTATAATGTGTTTCTTTATTTTTAAAAAACTCAGTTAGTAACTTAAAGAGATAGAGTGAGGTTAAGGTGAGGATTCTTAGCCTTTTAAAAATGGGTCGACACGACTCTTCCCTTTTCACCTTTGCAATTATTCGCACTGCTCTCTTTTGGAGTATAAATATGGGTTCCCTATGACAAGCATAACAATTTCCCCAGATCGTAATGGCATAACTTAGGATAGCTTCAATATAGCTGAAATAAACATTTCTTGTTTGCAATTCATCCAACGACCTTCTTACAATACTTAAAGCATTGTAAGTATTGTATCGCTCGATATGTATTTAATTTTCGAATTTATTTAAATAAAAAATTCGAATTTATTTAAATACATAGGTATCGCTCGATATGTATTTAATTTTCGAATTTATTTAAATAAGTTTGAAAATTCACATCGCTTTTCCATATTCTGACAGTTGCTTTTCGTGATACCATTGATTTTGTGATATCTACGCATAATTAATTTTGCTACCATATTTAATACTCAATTTTACATATTTTATATCAATATTACTTATTTTGTATTCAGGATGGCTGGCCATAATGTAAGTTATATATATATATATATATATATATATATATATATATATATATATATATATATATATATATATATATATATATATATATATATATATATATATATATATATATATATATATATCTATATATATATATATATATATATATATATATATATATATATATATATATATATATATATATATATATATATATATATATATATATATATATATATATATATATATATATATATATATATATATATATATATATATATATATATATATATATATATATATATATATATATATATATATATATATATATATATATATATATATATATATATATATATATATATATATATATATACACTTTAGGGTTTTTGGTTAGTAAAAGGGATAGAGTTGAGTACCTTAGCCGAACGTTTCGGAGCCCGTGGCTCCTTCCTCAGCGGCGAGAAGAATACTGGCATCCGCTGCTGTCACCAACGGCTACCCGCTTTTCTTCTGTGGTACTGGGAGAATGGTGATTTGGCGGGATGATAATGTGAATTTAAATTAAAATGGTTTAATTTTGAATTTAAAAAAATATAACTTTTTTTTTTTTTTTTTTTAATTATATTAAATTATTATATAAAAAATAATTGTAGTGCATGTGTGTTAAAAGTGTTTGAACTACATATGTGTGGGGAGGTGAGTGTGTGTGAGTATGTGTGTTGGATTGTGTGAATGTATATATATACATATTCATCGCATGAAGTATCTTCTTTCATTTCATTGTGCATTTAATGTTTTTTATTTTTATTTCGATTTAATGGCTCGTTGATAACTAACGCAGCCTAATAATGTCATATTTTAAATGTTGGAAACGTTCGAAATTTTGAATTATTTCGTAACGTCATCCTCCATTTATGAAACGGCCTTTGCCGATGTGATCAAAGTGTTTTATTTTAGTTTTTTCGCTTTAATTCGCCTCAATTGGAGGCATTTTGTGTTGCAAAAGGAAAAGCTCGATTTTTGAGATATATGGATGATGAGTGATCGTTCGTCGACGGTAAAGGGACCCATAAACTAACATGCACAGTCGAAAGTCGTGCACATCCGTAAGTATATCTCATTCAAACATAAGCGTTTCCCAATCCAAGCTGGGATTTCCTTCGCTGCTATTCAAGTAGCTTTTACTAATTTTATTTTACTGTGAATCATCATCCTATGAACGGATTATTTACAAAACCTTATCAAATATAAAAATATTATACAGTTTTTTTACCATGTTTCTTTATACATTTGCTAATGTTATACAATTTTATACAAGTTTACCTTATTTTGATATTATTATATAGTCTTTAGTATAAACTTCTCTGCCAGAAATTAATATTGAAGTATCTTCTTTCATTTCATTGTGCATTGGAGGTTTTTTATTTTTATTTCGATTTAATGGCTCGTTGATAACTAACGCAGCCTAATAATGTCATATTTTAAATGTTGGAAACGTTCGAAATTTTGAATTATTTCGTAACGTCATCCTTCATTTATGAAACGGCCTTTGCCGATGTGATCAAAGTGTTTTATTTTAGTTTTTTCGCTTTAATTCGCCTCAATTGGAGGCATTTTGTGTTGCAAAAGGAAAAGCTCGATTTTTGAGATATATGGATGATGAGTGATCGTTCGTCGAGACGGTAAAGGGACCCATAAACTTATATATATATATATATATATATATATATATATATATATATATATATATATATATATAT